>JAMAFK010000047.1:0-155077 GCA_023627375.1 Penicillium paneum
TATACTCCGGTTTCTGCTTTGGGCATTTGCTTTAGCAAGTGTTGATTGACGATCAGACCATTTAGTCTCAGCAGTATCATTTAGAGGAACTGCTTTTAAGCGATCGAGAAGCTGGTTCAGACTCAATTGGATAACATGTGCAAGACAGGGGATTCGAATGATATGCACATCACTGGATAAGACCTGTTGCAGCGAGTCAACGAGAGTCTTATTGTTTGATGCATTATCTGTGGTCAATCCAAATACACGATCCTGAATATCATGATCGGTAAGTATCTCTAAGATAACACCGCTTAAATTGGCTCCGGAGTGAGCCCCTTCAAGGGGTTTGAACCCAAGAAGCACCTCCCGGTAGGACCAGTCAAGATCGATAAAATAGCCAGTGACGGCCATAAATGCTTGTCCAAACGGTGAAGTCCAGCAATCTAAGGCAATTGAGATCTTTGAATCTGCTGGAAGTAATTTGAGGGTGGATTGTTGACGTTCTTTGACACGAGTAGACAGACGACGTCGTACTGTATCAGCGGAGGGTATAGCTGGAAAGCTTGGGGCTGAGCGTGCTTGTGATATTATTCGTCGGAATGTTGGATGTTCAATAAGGTGAAAAGGAAGTCGATTGATAGTGATGAATTGTAAGAGATTATCCTCCCAAGCTGCCTCAGAGAAGGTCTCTCGAATAGTATCATCCTATTTCAATCAGGTTAGTTATATAAATTATATCAAAAGATATCCATACCGTTGAATGAAGAAACTTATTTAGTCTCCCTCGTTGCTGGCCTGTACTTACAGCCTTTTTACAGGCAGAAGTCCCAAGATGCCTAGTCATAGTAGTCGTACCATGACGCGTATCTTTTCCGTTCGTATCCTTTCTCGCTGCATAAGGATGCTCAAGGATTGCAGAGCAGCGCTTACACATAACCTTTGGGCTACCATCGCTGCTATGGGCTACCTGAGCAAAGTGATCCCATACATTTGAAAGATGATTTGAGTCCCATGCGACCTTGCCCTTTGACCCATAATCAGTTTGTAACCACCACTCTACCCACTCTTGATGATTCATTCTATCATACAAGAAATATAACCTTTTCCGATCGGGTCCAACACGTTCAAATCGCTCAAGCTGGAGAAGTAGGGAAGGGTTATCCGGTCGAAGAAAAGCTGACACAGGTACGTCTAAGGTCTGTTGGCTTAGCGATGGGGTAGCTGGATAATTGGAGGGTGTAAGATATGATAAGTTGTCGTAGTCACCACCGAATTGCGATGATGCTAACTCGGACTGTTGACTTTGGGACATCGTAGAGTCAATAAAATGTAGAATAGCAAGGGTTTTTGAGAAGGGATAAAGGGGGATCAATACATTACAAGAAGCTAGAGTATGATTGACTAGTCAAATCAACAATTAAGGTGTCAAACGGAAAGTAATAATAGTAGTAGCTGATTAGTTAAATCATACATAATAAGTGGGTCTGACTCGAAAGAAAGCCCGCAAAGCTCGAAAAAAGCCCTTAAAACTCGAAAAAAAGCCCGTAAAACTCGAAAAAAGCCCTTAGTGCCCCACTTAAAGCCCCCCAAAAGCCCGAAAAAAGCCCATTCCCAGCTCGTTAGACCTGAATTTCCCTCAAAAAATTTCATCTGATCAGCCATAATATATTTTCAAATCTAAGTAGCTCATCCAGAACTATTAGAACTAGAAAGATACACGTAGTTCCAAGTACAAAATATATATATCAGTAGATATAAACTCATATATATAGAATACTTCCAACCACTTCGTCTATATAGTTGTAATACTTAGTTTTTATAGTAATATATAGAAGATATGTCCTGATTCAGTAGAATTTCGAAANATACTTAGTTTTTATAGTAATATATAGAAGATATATCCTGATTTAGTAGAATTTCGAAATATTTCTTATTCCTTATTGTAATAATACAGCAGAATAAGATATAAAGCCAGAACATCTATAAAAGAAAGTTATTTATTTGGATAATTCAGCTACTTTATAAACGCCAAGACCATGATTTTATACAATTTCGAGCCCGGGAGGGGGCTCGACGAGCCCCCTACTACAAGCTAGGGTCCGGGTCGAGCTTAAAAAGTTCGACCCCCAGCTCGTTACGGGTCGGGTTTCGAGCCCAGACCTTGGGCCCAAAGTTAGGCTTTGCGGAAGTCTAGTATAAGTGGAACGTCGACTAGACTTTATAGAAGTAGTAGAAGAGAAGATATACTTAGTATTAGTAATAGCGTCGTATACTTACTTTATAGGTCCAGAGGGGGGTCTAAATTTCTACCGAAAACCGTAGACCTTGCTTTTCCAGCGAAAAGATACTAGTCTTCTATTAGCTGTCGGTACCCCGCTTCTTACAATAAAGAAGTCTCCTCTAGTATCGCTTCTTCTTCTTCCTTATTTTACACTTCCTATATCTATACGTCGTTCTGGATAATTGGTATTACACCAGCCTAGCAAATTACTCGCTTAAGTTCTATATCCAGTTCGTCTTTATCGAGTACTTCTATAAAGTCAATAACCCGGATCCTTAGTAGTTCTATTAGATAGTTCGCAAAGTTAAGATTCTCATCGAAGGTAGCGTCCCGAATATATTTATAACTATTCGTGCGTAGGAACCAGACCTTCCAGATATTACTTACGTAAAATCCCACAATATACCCGATCTCCGCTCGGTTATATATTTTATCTAACAAAAGAATTCCCTATATCCTAATATAGGTACGGCACCTGTAAACCCTAAGATTTAATAGGTTAATTAGAATAAAGATACCTATTCCTTATTAGTAGAATTCTTACTAAGGTATAATCCATTCGCTAGAGTTTAACTTTATAGGCGATCTATTAATAATATAGATAGCCGCTTATACTACTTCGGGCTAGAGATTCTTCAGAAGTTTTACTTCTTAAAGAAGTAGCCGTACTTTAGTAACAATCACCCCCCTAGATCGCTCGGCGAAACTATTCTATTCTAACGTCCCGACAACCGTTTATTAGGTAACGATCCCGTTCTCCTTTAGGAATTCTACTATCGTATAATCGATTAATCCTTTATTATCGGAGTAGAATATACATATTAGTAGGCTAAACCAAGTACACATTTATAAGACGAATTCGATGATTACCTCTTAGCAACCACTCTTCTTCTTATATATTAAGGCCCAGTAATATCGTATACCGTCAATATAGAAGTATAAGATCTACTTATCGTTATTATATACTTCCGGGAGTATAATAAGGTCGAAATATATACAACTAAGTAGTCCGAAGTTTATTCTTTAAACGCGGCGAGATACTTACTTTAGTATCCTACTAAGCTAGTAAGTCTCACATAACTCAGGGTTACTTTCTATATTCTATATATCTTTTAGGGAAGGGTCTGTGATTTAAATTCCTTCTACTATTTCGGCAAGCCATTCGACTCTTTCGCCATATATATAGCCTAGTCGTCGGTACCATTTTTCGGCCGTCACCTTTAATACTAGTTACTGTACTAACCGTCGTATTATATTAAACGACATTGTAGTAAAAGCTACTAGAAATATAAAGTCTACGCGTAGAAGTACAAAGAAGTTCCCAATCTCTTCTATCTTCGTAAATATCCGGCCTATAGGCTTATAGACAATAGTTAGATCGTCGAAGTCTACTTTATACCCTTTTTATTTTATAACTACTACTAAGATTAAATTACAGTAGAAGCCAGGAGAGTATTCGACGTTATTTAGGGTAAGATTAATAGGTTAACCGTAGTAACTAATGGTTTTAATCTTAACTTAGCCAGTACTATAGACCTTAGTAAATATATTACCGACCCTTAGTATTTATACCCTTTCTATAAATTCAATAAAGAGATTCCTATCGTTAGTAATATATCGACTAGTTACCAAATTAACTAGCCAGCGATCTCTCAAAATAGATTGTAAACCATTACTTAGGTAAGAGGTATCCTAGACAGCCATCGAGTATTCGGTTCC
Source organism: Penicillium paneum (assembly GCA_023627375.1). Classification (NCBI taxonomy): domain Eukaryota; kingdom Fungi; phylum Ascomycota; class Eurotiomycetes; order Eurotiales; family Aspergillaceae; genus Penicillium; species Penicillium paneum. The sequence continues at coordinate 3,983 of JAMAFK010000047.1, forward strand.
GAGGACGGTAAAGTGCGCCTATACCTACATTATACTCTCTTCTTCGGCCAGCTTATCGAGAAGCCTTTTTATTAATTCCTATCCTTTCTCGGTAAGATTATCGATCTTCGCTTATATATTCTTTTAAACTTCTATATCGGGTTTCTAACTAGCTAGACGTACTACCTTTACTAGGTATAGGTATACGGAAAAGTAATAACTCTTATCACATATATAAGAAGGGATTCGCGTCTTCTTACTTTTTATAGTTTTCATGGTCGTTATTATAGTTATAGCCGCTAGCTTTCCGGCTTCGTCCTAACTACTGAGTATTACAAAAGCAGCTTATAGTACTTTCGTCTTAATAGTTCTCTTCCGGTTAAAGAGTAATCGTTCCGACCGGTACGCATTCACTACGTTGGTAAACGTATACTTACTGTCTTATTATTCGAAGACTTTTTAGTACTAATAGTAGCAGAACTAAGGCTCAAGAGGTTCGAGTGCCATTAGGAAGTCGTAGATTACATTATAGTTATTAGCTATAAAGCTTACTTTTACAGCTAAGTATTCAGTATAGAGATTCTCCAATTTTATTAACCAGCTATCAATTGCTATATCTTTGATTAGTATTATTACTATAACCATCTACTGTCTTCTGATAATTTAGACCCGCTTTGTATCCGAACACGAGAAACGTACTTATAGGGTAGCCAGTAGCTTCCTAGTATCCCGTATTTCAACTGTTAAGTTCTAGATCTTAATAGCCAGTATATTCCGGATCCTCTCGGATACCTTATCTAGTACTAACTTAATCGTCTTATACTCGGATAGGTCGTTATCGTAGTCTTTCCGATCGTTATTATAGTCGAGTTAACCTTCTGTCGTTAATCGACCTCCGACGCGAGCGTATTTCTCGTTATCTTTAGTTAGCCGTAATAGTTTCTTCGGTAGGGGAGTCCGTTTGTCCTCGCTAACATTCAGGTTAATATAGTTCCAAATATCGAGGTTTTCAGAGATCGTCTCTACCTACGCAAACCAGGTACGCCATTGGGTTGAGTTCCTTAGAATAATACGTACTCTGGGCGTACTCGAGACCTGCTCGGTGACCCCAATGCTAGGGTCGTCGTACAGGAATAACATCACTTGTTCCGTAGCTTCTTTCGGATGAATTGGTTGAGGATAGAATAGGAATTACTAGATAAGTAAAGTTGCGTCTATACTATGTACTCAGGGGTGAGGACAGGTAGGAATTGCTAGGCAAGCAACGGTGCGTCTACGCTATATACTCGGGGGAGGACCAGATAGGAATTGCTAGACAAGCAAAAATGCGTCTATACTGTGTGCTCAGGGGTACGGTAGCTCGTCTTCAAGCAGACCGTGGTCGTCTTCAATTAGTGTAATTAAATTTTATCGACTGGGATACCGGGCTCATAACTGTTGAACGAAAGAGAGGCTGGTTTACGATGGTTACGCAGTATGTGTACTGGACCAAAGGGAAAAATGAGTGTGTATTTGAGGAGGAGTCTTCTCCTCCGAAGATATCCTGCTGTGTGCTTACATAATCTCGGCAAGTGGCTGCTGACTACTAAGTCCAACAAGAAATGTAAAGAACGTACGGAAGTGCACCATTTTTGGTCGACAGTATTCGCTTCTCGGAGGACTTAAGTATAAAACACGGTATCTACAGTCCTATCGATAATCTTTAGCTAGATTACTCCTAAGTCACTGGTACGTTAAACCAAATGATGGTCTTAGAGCCTGGTAGACCGGCAAATGTACGTCTTCAATAGGAAGTTATCCATAATGATATCGGGACAGAGCGTTATACCTTGTAGAGAGTTTCTGTGAGAGCCACTAAGCTAATAATACCATTTAACGCACTCATTCGCTCGGCTACCCAGCAAGAGCAATATACTCTGCATTCATCTCCTGAAAATGCAAAGAGAGGCTTTCTCGAGCATTGCAAAGATGACTGATAACAAACCGAGATATCTCTGAGAAAAGGACGGCGTATATAATGATTTAAAGAGTAAAGCGTTCTGGAGTTTTGTGGAATGTTGCTACTAACCACTGCCTTTTTGTTCGCTGTTTGATTAAGATCCGCAGAAGCAATCGGAAACATATTTATTTATTCTAGCTTGACAATTATATTTTCTTGATTTATCCTGTTTGCCCAGATTGCGTAAACACGTAGGCTTCTTCCTGAATGGTCCTTCCTACATACTAGAAGGGGCAGCGCCATGTATGGACCCAAAAAAACCTTTGGTTAGATTACTCTTCAGCAACCTAGTACACCCGACAGTTCAGACCTTTGATAATGCTCGTGAACTTCAGGGGTGGTAGTGTAATTCCACAACGGCAAACCACACCTCTCTATCTTACCTGTTACCGCAAGAGTATTCGAATGGTCTCCTGCATCCTTGCAGCGACAAATTTGCCCAGAGTGGATCCAAAAATCCAAAAATCCAAGGAGATATGGGAATGAGTCCTCTTGGAGCCGGTATATATCAAGGTACCTATGAGCTGGTGGCAATGCTACTCAGGGCAGACGGTATTCGGATCAACGTAGCTGACGAAGGAGAACATGACCCCCTCTGGCTGGCGATCTAAATGTATTCAGTGTCCGTAGCTGGACTGTTCTTAACGACAGCCGAGTTGACATTAATTGCTAGAATAATCGAAAGGGGGATACATGTATGTATCTCATTGCTGCAGCTTAGTTAGCCACTTAAAATTTGAAATCACTATGCAATCTGTACGCACGATTCTGAAGCGAGATGTAATTTACAGAGAGAAAATGTTGGAACTGTGTAGACTACTTGGACCAGCTATAAGCCAAGGATTCAAAATGATAAAAGAAAAATGTAAGTACAAGTGAATGAGGTTCCATCTTCAAAAAGAAGCATTTCAAGGTTGAACAACCGTAAGAGAACCTTGTGGAAAGAAAGTTGACTGATTGTCCTGATTGTAAGATCAGATTGCATATCAATTTGTTCAGGTTGCCAGAGGATATAGCGCCGAAATCACAGATTTGTGATTGTTATAGATCCAAGTCATCTCAGCTTCAGCAGAATCCTTGGCACTGTAGTTCACATCCTCAGAAGTCTTATAAATCCATTTACAAGAAGGTGTACCACCACCCAATGCCTTGATTTTCAGTTCGACACACGGGGTGATAACGTCGTTTTCGCCGTTATTCCACATCGCTACTGTGCCCCATTCGGTAGTATCAACTGCAACATGAATATCTGCAGTGATACCACAATCCTCCAAGATGCCCTCAATCTCGGATTCAGCATCCGCTGATCCAAGTCCGTCCCACTGGATACCCCACATAACAAATACAAATTCATCGTACTCAGAACCGTACTTGTCCAATGAGGTGTCTTCGTTTTCAATAACATTCTTTGCACAAAACTCAGTGGCAGTTGGTATGGAGACTGTTGTGGTAGTACTGGTAGTCTTCTTGGTAGTCGTTGACGTTGTAGATTCAGTCTTGGACGTAGAGCTTGCGGAAGTAGATTCGACTACTTCACTAGTCACAACCACGGCAACGACAGTTACTTCGGAGGGGTCAACTGTAGCAACAACTGTGCCAAGGGTAACAGTGGTTGTGCCTGATAGAGGTGACTGCACAGTAGACACCCGTGGTCGTCGTGCTAGCTGTCACTTGACACCCGGTGACCGTGGCGGTGCTTGTGGTTGAGCATGCTGTAGAGTCACATGAGACCCAGTAGTCTGTAACTGTTGATTCGGAGCTGCAAGTGGTAGAAGAAGTCGTTGTCGAAGTAGATGTCGATGAAGGACTACAATTTGATGTGCAGAGTACACCGCAGGATTTGGCCGTACTGGGAGAGCAAGTGGGCGATTCCTTTGCACTTGTGTATTTGACAGTCTTTTTGGAGCTTTTGCTTTTCGTGTCATCGCTCGGTGGGCAATCAATCGTGAAGATATCAAAGAGGGTAAAGCAAGGGAGAGTAGGAATCGGCGCCAAATCAGGGAAAGGCACTGTTGGCAATGGAATATCAGGAACCGAAACTGGCGACCAGTAGAAGCCACCGGTGTTGACAGGTACGATCCCGATAGTGGTTGTTTTGTCGTTGACATTGGTTGTCGTGATGGTAGTAGTCGTGGGAATGGTGGCCAAGCTATCGATCTGCTGCTCTGACCAAGTATATATGATGGTGCCCGATATGGAGGTTGTCTGTGGCAGGGTATTCGTACCAGAGCCGGAATCGTCAGTGGGCAATACCACAACTACTACCGTGTTGTTGGCCGCTGTGCTGGCGGTGCTGGCGGTGCTGACTGGGTCTTCAACGTAAATGACTTTAGTGACTGTCTGGGGCGTGGCGGCTGGAGAGGGAATGCCCGTGATAATAGAAAGCCCGTTCGTATCACCGATTGTGGCTGTGCCGCTCATAACCATGTAACTCTGGCCATCAACGACAGCGTACGGTGTAGTGAAGGGTGACTCGATAGGGGGCGGATACACCACAATGGGCACATCACCATCATTACCGATGATTGTCAGTGGCGAGGGACTGTAGCTGGGGGTAAGAGTGTACGTTGTGGTCGGGACGCCCGAGGCTGGTCCCGACCACTGGAAGTAGCTCATTCCGTCAACAGTTCTTGAGGGGACGGAGTGCCAAGAAGTGGTCCCATAGCCCCCCTCAATATAAACATATGGATACGGAGGGAAGTTAACAACCATGGGCTCAACCGAGGAGATAGGCCATACCATCGTGAAGGGCGGGTAACCAGCCACTTCTGGGTCAGTCTCATTGAAGATAATCGAGCTGATGTAAATGACACCAGAGCCGGCACTCTCTTCGTTGCCATCCTCCGATTGCAGATCAACGGCCCAGTCTGATGTTCCCAAGAAGTTCAGGCTCTCGTATAAGGTGGTTCGCACTGCCTTGTTGGTATCGTTCATGTATCCAGCCCATTGAGTCTCGTTGAAGACCAAAATGTTAGTATACGAGCTGTTGTCCCAGTACTGAACTGCAGACGGGTTCTCTGCTATCACCAGCTCGAGCTCATAATTCGAGATATATCCCGCGGTGTCCGTACAGGGACCTGGCCAGGCGCCCGAATCGGGTCCGGTATAGGTGCACATGTCGGTCCAGCAGCCAGCCTCCGTCATTTCAAAAGAGCGAGCGTAGCTAGCCGTTCCAACGGCCACCTTGTTGGAAGAAACTCCCGCTTTGGTGATCATAGACAGAGCGCTGAGGGTTTCGGTCAGATTGACATGGGATCGTAAACAGTTGCCAGCTGAGCATCCGTCGTCAGAGTAAGCATTGTCATAGTCCCACTGGCCATGCAAGTCATAGGTCATGTAAACAATGTAATCAGCCACGGTACTGATTGCCTCGATAGGGAATCTCTCAAGGTACCAGAAGGAGGCTGGCACAGTGAGGGACAATGTCTTCCCTATTGGCATGGAGGTCTTCAGCAGGTCCAGTGTGATATAGTAATTGGTGCTATCTGCTGTAGTTCCTGCTGGAATTCCCTCAATATCTGGCTCATCAGGATACTCCCAGTCAAAGTCCACGCCGTCGAGGTCCCACTTCTCCAAGAAATCTACAACATTAGTGATCAAGGTATCACGATTGGCAGAAGTAACTGCATCGCGGAAGATCATATAAGTAGATGCATCAGTAGAGAAGGACCATCCGCCAATCGACAAGACGCGCTTAATGCCAGTCATGTTTGAGAAAAGAGAAAGCTGGTCCTCTATGCCGGTGACATTAATAGCATAGCTACTAGTGAGGGTTGCAAAGGCAAAGTGGACATGAGAATAGAAGGTGGTGTTAATTTGATCAACGGACATGGTAAGACATGGTCGGGTTTGGTCAAATGCTTCAAAATAAGCGATAGAATATATTTCAGCTGGGGCATCACTGACAATAATATCAGTACCGCAGTTGGAGATACATCCGTTTTGATCTTTGGCTGCTGTTCCCGGGTTACCTGTAGTAGAGTTGGATTTGGTACAGAATTCTGCGGTGATACCACACTGGCCCCAGATATCGCAGCATGCATTGAGAGGACACTCGTTGAGGGTGCTCAAATCGGTACCATGGGTTGCATTGGCAGTGCCGTTGACTTGAGGACCACAAACAGCATTTAAAATGGTCGATGGTATTGGCGGCCACCCACTGCTTAAGCAAATATGACTGCCAACCAGCAGGTCCGAGCAGCCCATCCAGCCCCACGTTCCATTACTTCCGGTGTTCCAGTCCTCGATCTCGGCGACAGTGAATCGTAGGCCGCAGCCAGAGCTGTGCAGGTATCATCAGTCTAGACTGTGTACGAATAGCAGTTGTCATCGGAATCAGGCTTGGGCGTGTAATCAGGTATAGTTCCGTTCGTGCAACAGACGTGCTGTCCAGCTTAGAGGTCTGTCATATTGAGTGAAGAATTATACTCGTCAAATTCAGCAACCGTAATGCCACACTCACTGGCGAGAGAGGTTAGGTCATCACCCGATATAGCTTGAATAGTGGTGCATTCGTCACTATCGTCACGGGCTTGTAGTTGAGTTTTCACCGCACGACCATAATGAAGATAAGAATGTGAGTAGGCATACTGTGGGTGAGAAGCTGAGCGTTTCGCACCAGGCAGAATTGCATTTCCGGTTGAATACGTAGAGTTGCTGAGAGACGATAAGTTTTGATTCGAGGATGCAACCGTAAACGAGAGGCTCTGCCAGTTCCGAGTAGACTCCTCCATTAAAGTTATACAACTGCCATTGCTCTAGGACTGAATCGCCTTCTGGACGGAAACGAGATCTCCCTCGGTACTGGCGAATACGCCGAGAGAGTATCTAGCTGTGGAGCCCTTGCATAGTTGAATGAGAGTCTCCTCGGCAATAGTACTATCTGTCTCAATTTGGGTCATAAATTTCTTGAGTATAGATAAGATAACACCCTGGCTGTAAAGACCAGAGCCAACAAAAACACCGACTGCCGCCTAACCTGAGTAGGCAATCTAAATCGCGTCATCGCATCCGGAGCCAGAAACAGTGAAGAAATTTTGGAGTTGCTCAAGGGTATCAATAATATCTGACACGCCAGTGGAGGATATTGATCCAGATGAGGCTAGCTCCAAAGAAGATATATTTGTAGACTGGCTAACAGAAAGTAAGGAGCAAGCGCTGTCTTAGGAGCTTCCTGTGACTGAAGAAGAGAAATCAAAGTCCGCGGTACAAGCTGCAATACTGGTATACGTGTTTGGATCATCCAGCTCATTGAACATATTAAAATCAAGCAGCATAGTATTATTACACAGATCAAGCCGTCTGACGCTGTAGTATACTGACCAGGCAGTAGAGCTGAGGCCACTGCTGCTACAGCTTACTGGGCATCGACTCCTACTCGCCGCGGAGAGTCTGGGCTTGAAGTCACCGGTAATGATGGATGCCATTATACTCGCTGCATCAGCTGTCTGGGTTGCCTGGCGCGTGGTAATGGGGTTTGCTACCAGGTACGCACTAACAGACGATGAAACCTCAGCTGGATTCACATTCGTGTACATACAATGCACGGCCTGGGAGACAAGTGTCTATACCAGGAAACTAGCCAAACTGCCGGCCCATCGCATGATAAAATAGAAAGTAAAAAAAGGAATGAATGAAAGTCGAGAGTCAAGAATGAAGCCAATTGACAAAGGTAGTCTGCTAACAAGAAAAAGAAAAGAAGAGACCACTAAGGGTTACAAATGAGAGGATAGCCTTCTCTCAGGTAAAGGGAGGTAGGTTGATGGAGAACAGTAAAGAGTCTTTACTTCCGAGGAATGACCATTTAGTAAACAAGGGAAACTCAGGACCAAATGTCAGCGTAGAGACGTTCCTAAACTAACAATTCAAGCGGTGTATCCACCGTCATACAAAAGGTTAGTTGAAAATCCCGGTTTCAAGCTAGGATTCAGACTAAATTCAGTGAAAATAATTTGGCAAAGCGCAGGACCAGATAAGGGATTTTTCTGATTGGTTTACGTTGAAATCATCTCAACTCCTGCTCCTCTATATGGTTAAAGACTCCCTTTCTAGTATAGTCTCAATTACTAGGCTGTAACTCGGAGTGGAGATAGGAAGGGAAGGCGAGCCCTGCAGTAAATTAGTAGGATTTCGGAATCTGGCCGAATTCAAAAATTACCGAACTACCTACCCACATATGAGTGTTTACATATTCTGCTGCACTAAACAAGCTAGTTGAGGTTCTAAGGATAAGCGATATCCGGGTGGGGCCGTTTAACATAGACACACCAATGCTTAGCGTCGGCACTCCACGGAACAATCCAGATTCATACACAGGTAGGTGATTGGGCCATATAGCGAAGACTTTACTTAACGTAAAAAGATAACTTGCTCTCATTAATTAATTTTCGGCACATCTAGCCTACAGCGGGAGACAAGCTTATGACAAGCCTGACAAGCCTCGTGAAAATTAACTTAAGGAATTTTCTTGGCAGGATCCGCTGACCAGTGAATATACAGCACTTATTTCTAGATTTGGTCAAAACATCCTTCGTTAAAGACTCTATAGAAAGCGGCTTCTGTAGATACGAAGATAATTTTTCTAGATATCACGGTCCTGGCAATCTAATCCCCACCTCCCGGCTCCGACCATCGCTAGGAGGACTATCGGAGTAGTCTTCTGACCAGAAATCTCTGTTCCCGTGAAAACGGTAGGAATTTGGAATTTCGGAGGTGGTGGAGTCTTCTTGCACATAGGCCCCGGGTGTTGCGGAGAAATTAAGTTCTAAGTCCAAGCTATTCAATCTCGAAAGTAGTATCATATATATTCCGATGTCTATCTATTCCGAACTTATATCCAAAATCCCAACCCGAAAATTCAAGTTCAACCTTAGAAGTTCAAGTTCCGAATCTCAAGTTTGTTCTTCCATGTACGCCATAAAATCTTTTTATTAGGCTCTGTCTGCCCTTAGCCTTTCCCTCGGGCAGGCTGCAGGCTATCTTATTAGCCCGGCCGGTGTTGCCGCCCCAGGCAGTAGCGAGGATTGCAGTTTATAGTACTTATATCAGGAAGGGTCGACTTGTCAGGCAGTCGAAGTGCTTTACGAGATTACCGCCGCACAGTTTGAAGAATAGGTAAAGAAATGACACTCTTGATACCATAACTTGTACTTTTACTAATGCTTTCCTACCTAGAACCCGCTTGTAATGGATCTTGGCTCAAGCTGTAAAATGCTTCCTGATCTATACTACTGCGTACAGGTGAACTTTGTCGTTGGCACTTACCTACCCTCGAGCTACCTTGTGGCGCCTTCTGTACCCGTACCAGCTACAGCCTTGAGCTATATCCCATCTACGACTGCAACTCCATCTTTGGCCTTAACTTCAATCCCTTCAGTCCCTTCAACTCCCTCTCCTATCCAAACTGGCATAGTGAGTGATTGCGACGAGTTTTATCTAGTCGTCAGTGGTGATGATTGTACAACCATCGCTAGCGACTATGATATTAGTCTGACCAACTTCTATGCCTGGAATCCAGCCGTTGGCAGTACCTACGCCTCTCTCTGGGTTGATGACTATATCTGTGTTGGCGTAGCTGCAAGTTCTAGCTCGGCAGTAGTAACCACTGCTCGTGCCACTACCTTTGTGACCACAACAGTGACTTCCGGTTCTTCTTCCGCCCCATCAGCCACTCCTTCGCCCATTAAGAGTAGCATAGTAGACAACTGTGATACGTACCATCTGGTTATCAGTGGAGACGAGTATACAACTATTGCCAGCGATACTGGTATCACTCTGGATAAGTTTTACGATTAGAACCCTACTGTCGGTGACACTTGCAGCTCTCTGTGGGTTAGATATTATGTCTGTATTGGTATCTCGTGATTGAAGATGTCGATCACACTTTAACGAACGAGCCTTTCATATCATGTTACGTCTACCTATGTCCTCATTCCCACACTGAAGTCTCCACCCTAAAACCCATAAATTAAGCAATAACATACTGTGGAGTCACTGGGCAGTAACGTGAACTTTTCTTAAGTTAGATATAGAAAAGTCCGGGGGACTGCAATTTGAACATGTCATCTCGCACTTGTGAATAAGAGGCCTATAATTTAAGTAGTATCAAGTCCATATATAGCAAGAATATTTCATATATAATCTTTCATATAATGTTAACAATCTACTCCCAATGCCAGTGGTAAATGTTACCTAATGAATTAACCTGAACATGAAGGACCTTCAAGTTCGGACTAACTCCTCGCTGAAAATCTTGCAGCTGGTGATCAAAGTGGCTGATACATTAATTCAAGTTTCCAGTCCTCGGAACAAATACTACTAGTACCCAATTCCGAGTCACCATTGTTTGTCCAATGTTCGGCATTTCCTGTGGAAATTCCAGCGCCGCATTCGGCAATTTTTGACAAATCAAAATATTCTATACTTTTTTCTTTTGTTTTCTTTCTCGATACGGAATTTCTTCGAATCCTCATTAGAGTTAATAAAGATTTGAGGATTTCAGGCTTCAAATTTCAATTATCTCATTAAGCGTAGTTTATCAAAAGCTAACAACTGCGTTGGATTTTCAACATTTATTTGACCGTCGGTGAGATCTCAAAGTCATCTTACTTTACTACAGGTACATTTTTATCCAAGCTCCCTTTCTAGTATGTCTGAGACCCACTCCATAAATGCACTAAAGTATCCAATAGTTCCTACCTTCTCTCGGCCGCCGGGACCGCCGGAAAGCCGACACTTTGACCGGCGTTTGGCGATATTTAATATGAAGAATACATTATTTTTTGGCTAGTATAATAGCCATAGCAGCTCCCTGGACAAATCAGGCGCAGGTTGCGTTAGTGGAGCAATGGAGCATTGCGCTCTAAGCAAGGGCTCCGCCCGGCGGCCTGTAACTATTTTATGGTCTTGGTAATACGGTGGCTAGTGTATGGTATTTGTAAGGGGCCCTGGATGTTGAGGGATTTAGGTGCAAGAAGAAAAATCCTGGACTATGAACTGACGAAAGAGAATTTGGAATATAAAGAAATGGAACCTAAAGCCAAACTTGGGTACATGCCTCGTACACTCTTGCCGTTTTAACCGTGTCTCCGGCCGTGATGAAGGGTTTGGTATCCAAAGACATGTTCCTGTCGAGCTAGTGTAATAGTGGATAGGGTCCGGAAATTACGATAAAAGTACTCGCTTGTAAGAGGCTGCTCAGAAGTGAAGGAGAAATGATGCTCAGCTGCAGTTGCTAGCGAGGGAAGTTATGACAAGGAACGCCGCAGCCCTCGGAAGAGCAGGCATCGCCAAGTGATACGGTAGCAGAGGGACTTACTCTTTATTACGCCTTGTCATCTCCCTATACCTAGACAAATCTCGACATTTTCTCCTTCCATCGCACACTGGCATTCGTTCTTTTCTTTCCTTGTATTCCTTCATTCTCTCACTACAATCTACACTCTTTTACCAATCTTACCCCAGCTCACGCATGAGCACCCCCAACCATAACCCTCTTTAAACATGGCCTCTCCCTAGCCACCCTCTTCCTGCTCATAAATGCCCTCTTCGTGAGCAGCACCTGGGCAGAAGCCTTCCCCAGACACGAACGCTTCAGTTCTGGCTTCTCATTGCCTGTGAAGAGTCTCGCCAAGAGAACCTCCGCATACTACAACACCTGCAAGAATAAAGGCAGCGGCCTCATATATGCAACCGGGTACTCCGACGCCACAGCCCTGATTAAGTTCGATCGCAGCATTGTTGCAACGGCGCTGACCCGAGACCAGCTTACGGCCTGCGGCTGGACAATCGACCAAAACCCGTACACCGGTCTTGCCGAGAACTTTGTCCAGTATGTTGGGCAGACAATGCTCAACGAGCTGGGGATTTCCCCATCCAACAATGTGGTTGTGAACTGGGAGCACACGGTGGCGGTGGATAGTACGCACCCGGTAAATTCGCTTGCACCTTTTCCATTCTACTTTTCCATTCTACTTGACCTGCCGGAAAGTAACCCACAGGGAGATAAACATACTAATCAAATAAGTAGGCCACGGGCGCCAACTACCAGTGCTGGTACAATACCGCCAACAACGCCATAATCGTGGACCTCGCCTGGTCCCCCGGCTTTAAGAAGGAAGAGCTCCAAGTCGATGGCAAGTGGGACTCCTCTGACTCCCTTCCCGCCATTCAGCAGCTGTCAGATGTGATGTGGATCGAGTGGGCGGCGCGCGCCTCCGACCCTAGCACCATCAAGTACATGTTCCAGATGAACGTAGTGAACTTGAACACGCGGGCGATCATCGAGGAAGCGATCAGCATCGATACGGCGAATGACGCGTCCGCGGCCGAGGTGTTTTACTGGGAGTTTGACATGAGCACGGAGACGGGGCAGGCGCTCCTGGGAACGCCAAACGGGAACCCGCAGGCTTGGTTTCTGATTAATCATAAAACGGCACTGGGGGCGGATCAGAGCGTGACTCCGGTGACGGGCTTGAAGACAATTTCGAAGGTGCGGATTTGGACGAATGAGGAGCAGTGCTATATTCCGGAGTTGGATGTGGAGGACTCGGACTCGGATGAAGATGTGGATATGGATGATAGCGCGGGGATGGCGCCCTGTTATCATATGTTATTTTATATCGCTGATAGTTAGGGTGTTGTTGGGTTGTACCCGTGGAGGAAGGTGGAGCAGAGCAGGAGTTCTATCCATGGGTGTAGCTCTAGACGTGTTTTGCGCTAGTGAAGAGGGGAACGCTCTGGGCTGTGCACTCTAGGTACACGGGTCGATTCAGCAGTAATGGAACAAACCACAAACCATCACTCTAGTCGTAGCAGACACCGGGACGGACCCGAAGGGACACCTTTCAGAGATGTGTAGGAGTGTGTATTACTATTTGATGGAAACTGACAATCTTGTACTCCAAAAACGGTACGTAACGCAAGCAGAAACAATACATGTAACAGGCGGTAAATACCAGTAGTAAAGGAGAGGGTCCCCCACTTCATATCTCAACAACCATACAGACTCTTCTTAGCATGCGAAATAGAAAGCCTTAGTTTCAAACAGTCTGGACGTTTATTTCAATGCTTTACTACAAAATACGGCGTCACTTTAAGGTGAATACATACATCTTAATTAATACTTCCAGTAATCTTCCTACACTTCGCCAGTGGGCTAAAAATACTCTCTAGATTCTATCATTTAAGTATATTATCATTGATTGATATGATTGTTGAGATATGAAGTGGTCATTTATCGCATTTAGTATGGTGTTTTGGGGTGTTCCGAACGGCTGTGGATTACGTTAGTTACGTGGTATTAGGTAAGCTCTGTGTAAAAGAAAGCCATTTTCCCCGAGCTAGCTTTTTTTACTCTCTGTTCAACATCAAACCTTTCTACCAAATCATGGACCGACTGCCATCAGAGATCAAATGTCTGATTGCGAGATATGTACGTCGACCTTTTCTCCAATGGTGTTGATATCTGACCATATCTGCAGATGGGCGATGAATGTATGAAGAGCTTGGCTGCACTCTCCCTGGTGGACCAAGAATGGAACAGAATTGCCAGGCCGCTCTTGTACGAGCATATCATTATACGTCCACTCAAAGATGATGCCTCTCATAAGTTTCACTGGCAGCCAGAAGCCAGCCGTGTTCTCGTACACATAAAGCGACTCAGTATCATCGTCCCATGGTATCCAATTAGCGGCCCACCGCGCGCACCAGTGCTTCGTGCCTACAGCGGCCTCCGGGCTTCGCTTAAGACAGAGAATTTGGGAGGTCAAAGCATTCCCAAATTTAGGGGTTGTTCAACGAACCAGAGCGCCGAGGTAATTAACCTCATTCACAAGGTCCCTCAATTGCGGGATATTGATCTTCTTATGTCCAACGGCGGCCCTGTCGAGCTTCACAAGGCCATCAGGCAGTATCATCCAGATTGTCGATCATCTGTCTACTTAAGTCCTCAAGTGGGAGACATATATCGAAAGACAGACGATTGGGTTCTATCGCCGCAGCTACACACCGCACATGTTACTCTTTTCGAGCATCCGGAGCGCAGGAACTTCAGGGAGCACCCAGATAGAGTTCTTGAAGATATGATTATTCGTGCACCGCATGTCAAGAGACTTGCATTACAGATTGTCGCGGGTGGTCAGGCCGGCCCGAAGGAAGACTTCAGCGAGACAGTGGTTGTTGAGGGAAGGGTTAGGGTGGAACCACTGCGTGCAAAGCTTGAACAGCTAGCGTGGCCGCTGAATACCCTAATGCCGGCTGGGCAGTTCCTCAAGTGGGATAAGCTAGTAGATTACAGCTGCTTAAAATCGTGGACCGTTGGCTGCATCGAAGAGACCCAAGTACTGCGCGCTATTACCGGTCTCCGTCCCTTCCAGCAGCTAAATAGACTCACCCTCGCTCTCTTCCCACCGCAAGACGACGAGTTATCCTTCTACACAGCTGTAGAGGCAATGTTCGACTCCCTCCCCCCGCTCACATACCTCTGCCTCCTGGGTAGCTACAAACCAGCCCTCCTGTCTACTGCCCTTCGCAAGCACGGCCCAACGCTACTTGAACTAAAGCTCAACGTCGGCTCCCAAGACTTGAACCATCAGACACTCCGCCGACTCCGCGCAAAAGGCCAGAGTGTGACAGGCCCAATATGTTCCGTCGAGGAAATCCATCCCCTTGCAGCCCATTGCCCCTCCCTCCAGACCCTGTGCATCGCCATCCAACGCAATCGCGGCCTCGAAACACCCGCATACACCGCGCTCGCCCTGTTCCCAGCTCTAACAACTCTCGAGCTCTACCTGAACTGCCCACCGCTTGTAGACCCCAACGAAATCGAACCCCCCTCCCCAGTTCCACCGCGCGACCTAACGGAATTTGAGAAGTCTCAACCCCTGCCTTCTACCGGCCTCGAGGTGCCTATCTGGTACATCAGAGACACAATGATTAACTCCGCTATCGACAAGGATCTGGCCAAGACTATATTTACACACATCCGCTCCCACCAGGTTAGGGGTCAGTGCCTCACGAAGTTAAAGATTCATCCCTTGTATAGTACACCTGCAGCTGCTGCAAGAAGCATATCAATAGTGTCGAATTGCAATATTTTCAAAGCGCCGGCTCCGTCTTGGACAGTTCAGACGGACCTTCTGGTCGGTGTCAAGGCCGTAAAGCATATGCAGAAGCAGAGTGCCCGTCGTTGGGTGTCTGAGGGGGCTGCGCAGTTGGAGGTCATTTTTAATTCTGTTTGGCCGCCGGCGGAAGGGGAGGAAGAGAATGGAAATGAGGGTAATTGGCTGCAGAGGTGGTATAGTTGGCCTTTGCAGTGGGGTACATAGGGTCGTCGGTGATGGAGATTCAGAGATTCTTTCATAACATCATAAGAAACTTCGGACTAACTTATACATAGGTTCATAAAAGGGAGAATCAAGAGACAGTTCTTTGATGAGAAAGTGATACGGATTCCAAGGTTTCACCATGAAGATCGGCTCGCTGGTGCAACGAGTTTCGTAGATTGTGGGGAAGATGAGAGAAGAGAGAGGATGATCATAATAATAGCGATTATTGCCCCCTGAAGGCGCAAGCTCAGGGGCTCTTGGAAGTGTAAAGCTTGTCTTCAGACACGATAGGAATGTAAACACACTGAATTTCAATATAGCCTTCATTTCGAAACGATGAATTGTGAAGCCTGTCCTTGCCTCAAGTACACATCTCGACCATTCATAGTTCCTCTGCTCCTCTGATCAAGATACAATTCATAATATGGCTCAACTATCCCAAGTTGCACGATGTTCCCGAATGTGAACCATAGGTACCCATGCTTGATTGGATAACTCAATCAACCGGCGAATAGCGGTCAACTGGTCGCCTACGTCGAGACGGGCCATATCATTGCCTTGGTGAAACTTTGGGAGACAGCGTAGCAGAGGTTATAGGACAATGTGAGCGTCTTGTTGTCGAATGCTCACGCACACGCAAGGAGTCTCCTTTATTACTTCTCTTGAGACGTGTACTATACCGGACATTGAACACAATATAGTCGCGAAGTACGTTGAGCTCGCACACTTTTGCTTTCCCTTCTTTTCCATGTTGTTCTGGTAGGGTCTAGACTCCAGATTTCCCGTTTCGGGTTAGTTTCACCCGCGCAACCAAAATTGGCGCGGCAGCGCAGCATCTCCCCTCGACAACCTCTCTTGTGACTGACTTCCCCAGCACAATACAACCATGGAGGAAGCTTTTCAGTCTTTGACGGCAGGGAAAGTTCAGGAGTTGCTTGTATTCTGCGGAATCGGCGACTGCAACTATGAACCTATCAAACAACACATCCTAGGCATTTCTGACTTTGGTAAGGCCCAGAACGCTCCTTAGCAGACTATTTCCACTAACATATATAGTCCGCGAAAAGAGGCTCCAGGTAGGCATAACAGATCCACCACCTCTTCTTACTCCCAGAGCTAGTCCGGATCCAGAAGCAAAGCATGGCTCTTACCGGTTCCTCCCCACATCTGAAAAAAGAAGTCGAGTGGACTACTCAGGGCTAGATACGCCGTCTCATAAGAAGAAAAGAAGAAACAAAGGAAATACCACTGCCAAAGATACGGCACAAGAGGCGAATCACTCCGCAGCAAGTCGGGAAGGTGATATACCATCCGAACCTACATTGACGACCGAGGCGAACGCAACAATGATCATACCTCAGGATAGGACGTCTTTATCCGCCATGGACATTTCTCAATACGCGAAAGTACCGCACAGGATCATTGAGAATATACTTGTGAACTGTATAAAGCTTAACGATCCCCTTAGAAGATACGGACATCGGTCAAAGCAGGCAAGCCTGACAACGAAGGTCGAAGAGATTCAGAGCTTTGTAAATAGCATTATCAAGTTACAATACCCCGATACCATCCAGCTAATCAAGCAGGAGAATGCATTCTCCGCAAGCAAAAGTATACAGTCTCGGCTTGACGAAACCATATATTGGGAGATCATCAAGAAAGGCGCCCAGCTCCTTGACCCAAAGGATTTGCCAACTTCGAAAGGCCCTCTGGATGAATTCACGATGGCCGAGAAAGTCGCCACCGAGCGATTCATGAGAGAAGCGGGCTATGGACTTAGCCTCGCTAATCAAAGGCAGTACCGTCTTTTCTGGAAAAGATTGTTCGACATGCGGAACGCGGGTGTTGACAAGATTCTTTTGTACCGTACAAAGGAATTTGACCGCTTCTGCAAAAGCTATTCATCAGAAGCTGGGGTTTCTCTGATAGAGATTGTCCGACTCTGGGAAGAAAGGTATGGCTTCTATATTAAATAACTGGAAGAGCGAGTAGTCGCGGAGAGCAAAGGCGATTTGACAGGAAGACTATGGTTAAGGCAGCCACTCTTAATGGACAGACTTAGTGTTCCTGGGATTGCATGGAACTGCGCTATCAACCCGTGGTTCTCTAGCGTGGAGGAGACTGTCTTCCAATTGAGCGGATCACACGAAGCATCAGCTGAACTGCTCGGTGGGTTCTTTGACTTGCAAACAAAGGCAGAAGCGATGCGAAACAAGTCTATCTTCGTCACTATTCAGCCCAAGGATGAAAAATTCCTCACAGTTTGCCCTATTATATCAGTCCAGGAAGGAGATACCCTTGGGGTGTTTGCTGGAGAGATTCGGTACTCTTCAGACTATAGCGCCGTCTACGGTATCCCTGGTCCCAAAGAAAATCTTTGGCTTGATTACTCCATGGTGACCGGGGCCCTCAACTTTATGAGGGTATCAGCTCCTGGAGGTGATTCTAACGTTCGTCTCCAGTGGGAGTTTATCGATGGACGGAGTGAAGGAAAGACGCGTCTCATGTGGAGGGTCGCAGTTGTTGCTCTTCGGGTAATTCAACCATTTGAAGAAATTGTTCGCACTGCTCCTCAAAAAGAACAATATCTCTTGCACCAGTCGCCGGCTTGCGCAAAGCGAGGATATACGAAGTACCGAAGTTCCTGATTCTTATTCTTCCAGTCTCATTTTGGTTTCCCTGCCCCACCCCGTTTTAACTTCTAGCTTCGCATTAGAAAAATAATCGCTAATGATAATGAAATTCTTTCCTACAGAGTATCTTTACTGGTATGGGTCTCACCATGAATCCCGGCCCATAGAAGTAAATTCTACTCTACTCCTGATCCGATACTGTAAGTTTCTAGGAAAGTAGTAGTGGCCGACTTTCCTTTTCGGGATTAGTGTATTTATGAGCAACGAAGTGAGACACGCTAACCGCTTTGAGGTCTGGTCTATGGGACATAACAGCGATCATCATCGACCTGCGAAACGTCGACAGTAGGCCTATGGGATATAATAAGGATAGAAATCGAAAGATTGAAAGCGTGCACTGAAGTAAATCCAGAGTTCAGATAATTAAGGCTGCTAAGCTACCTTAGACGCTAGTTGGCCATTTCTGGCTGAGTACTTAGATCCATAGCCAGAAGGATACGGCCTAGGATCACCTGCTCTGTAGTAATCACCGCCGCTCCTAATAGCCTCAAGCTACACGAGTTCATAGCTGGCTTTTTGCAACGAGCAACATAACGGACGGTATTTTCAATAGAACTGGATTTTTCTAAGTAGATAACAAGTTGAAATCTTATTGCATAGTTTGGACCTTTGCATCCTCCCCGCCCTTCTCAAATCACGGTCGGATGTCAAGGTTGGAGTCGGATAGTAGGAGTTCTAATCAGATTAGCTTTTTTTTCTTGACATGACGTCATAGTAAAGCTTACTAGTTGTAAAGCAAGAAAAGCCCAAAAGCCCGAAGAATCTGCTGACAGAATATGTACCTGGCCCGTCTCCCGCATGCGAATCCCCATGCATACATCTGCATTGCACAACTTGCTGTACTCATATACTTTTTTCATAAGACTTGTTTTGCGGCGACATTGTTTTTGGCGCATCAATTTTCTGGACGAGCGTTTCGTAGGTTTCATCGTATTCATCGCCCTTAATCGCCTACTGCGCTGCAAAGACGTTATGTTTACCCTAGCGAGGCAAAGGGCCAAAAGAGAGGTTTTATAAGGTATGAATTTGCTAGAATAATTATACGACTACTCAGCTGTACTGTAGCACAACGGGAACGAAAGGACAAGTTATGAATTTGATCACTCAACATATACATGAAGATGATTTCTCTTTGAGCAATCATCTCAACGGCACATCTACATTGTATGGCCTACACTGAGGTCCAAGAACGGTTGTGGTCAAATATTACTAGAGTTGTTGCGGGTGGCCTTTTCCAACGGGCTGGGATACATTAATTTCTTAAACAATAAGCATGGTGAAATAAAAATATTTAGACTCAACGGCCATGAGGGTTCCGTTTTATCGGTTTCGGTGTTTTTCGTTCCCTTAATATCGAAGGCTGACGTTATTAGTTTTATTGATTCAACATTAATCAACACTGGTACTTTGATTTTTTACGGGGATAGATGGATGATTTCCAGCCGACACGCTTGTACACTTTAGTACTCTAGCTCATCAAAATTTGAACAACCTCATTAGGCCCCTCATCGTTTTGAGGTCCGAATTATTTCACTTCCACCATTTTCATTTCTTAAGGCCCTCAGGTCAGGGATTCCGGTCATAAATTCTGTTGAGAATCAATCAACGATAGTATAATTTTTTTTTTTCCGTTTTTCTTAATGAATTAATTTTACCGCATTCATCGTCAATTGCAGTATGTGTTGAACGTGGAAAGACAGCAGCGGGCGGTGATACTACTCAAGGAAATTTCATTGAGTGTTCATTACAAAAATTGAAAAAGCATTGTTAAACGTTGATTCAACCCCCATGTAGGTACCAGATATTTAGAAAACATTAATTAATATACATCTAGATCACGTGCATTTGCTTATAGTTCGCCACCCCCCAGGTCACACCAGAAAATCTTTTCCCCCATCCTTTATGCCTGATTTGTTAGGCTTTACATGCGCCACCCGTTTACCGACTACATTATTTGGAGAACTCCTGCTACTGTATCAATAAAATACAGTGCCGACCGCTTTCGCCTTCCATGTCGAATACATAGAGAAGCTGTTTTAAACCCTAATCATGTGACCCGCTAATCCAGATATGGGTAGTATGTAATTAACCCGTTTTGTAGCTTACCAAGTAATATATACCCTAATCCTAAAATACAAGTATGAAATATACAGTTATTTACCCCTGACTTTCCAGGCTGGAAGATTCCATGCAAACCATGCAAACAGAGCAGTCGTTGACTAGGCAATCTGGCAACAGTCCCTCTTTGTATCTTGCGGTTTCATTACTGCAGAGCACCTGGTGCTTTTCTGCGTGTCTGTCCGGGACCAGGTTGCTGTGTGAGGCTCGACCGACAGTAAGGCTTATTTGTAATCCCCGCCACTGTCATCATGCCATCCTTTCTGATCTTATTGGACGCCAGGGATGTTTCGCTAATCGCATCCGATTCAATCTGCTTAGGCTTCCCTCCCCCACTTCAACGATGGCCAATAGCATTTGTAGCGACGATGCTCATCAACCCCGGACTAGGCGCACATGGGACGAAGAAGATTCACAATATGCCCCCACTCCTGGTTATTTCGGGTGTACGCCATCCGTAATATCTCCTAGCCCTGCCCCGGTTTGTGCCACCAATCCGGTCCAATCAGACCAGCTTGGCTTTCTCCCGCTTGACGAATAGGATAGAGATGTGGACTATGATGCTGCAGAGTATATCCGCTACACGATCGCGTGGAAGCTTATGCTCAACCGTAAGAAGGTAGGTAGCGTGACCGAAAAAGGGTTGGTCATAGCTCCTCGGGAATACTGGATCGAGACTTTGAAACCAGCCGTTGAAGAAATGCTGCAAATGAAAAAGAAAAATAGCCAGCGAGTTCGATCTGCTATACAGTATTTCCCCTTAGGCCTTGCCATGGAGTGCTTCGATGACTTGCTCATGCCACCAGACTCGGCTGTTCCTCCACAATCCTAGAGCACCGATCGTCTCAAATGCGAGTTGAGATTAAGCCTACCTAATCCAAGATTTCAGCATAAACGGCGAAAGATTGTACGTAAATGAGGCGGCAGCCAATTGTAGCTCTTAAGCCCAGGCTCTTTTCTGTGATAAATCTGGCATGCATTCTAGTCTCGCGCCGTGCCAAGCTTTCCTACATAATATCCAGTTAGTAGCGTCTTAATTGGGCCAAACGTCACTCTGAATAAACGTGAAGAGAAACGTTAACCGCCCCCGGATCGTATTAGCCTTATTTAAGAACGGGTATATAGCCTACGGTATATCCGCTCTCGTATGAAGCACTAGAAACTTGCTGGCGCGTAGCTTTATTGGCTCCTAGTGGCCTATGAAAACTTGAGCTAACAAGCAGCTTGACAAATGCTACTAGTAATCGCCACTTTTGCTGACTTTAATAGTTGGGTGGATGGCACTTTAATTTGAAGAAACGTGAGACAGCTGGCTAATAATATAATGCCTAAACCTAAGTCGGCAGGGCTAGACTTGGCTAATTGCTTTATAAGACTAGAATGGTACTGCGGGTATAAAGTGAGACCCCTAGACGCGATGATGATTGCTGCTAGGGGCCATCGAAACGGCTTCTAGATACGCGTAGCTCCTGGAGACGGACAGCGCGATCCTGGAGACGGACAGCGCGATCCTGGAGACGGGAGACGGGGTATGTGATTATGGGCCGATTGAAATTTGGCTAGGGGTAGATGTGAGGGTCTTACGTATATATAGTGGTAGATAGCGTCTCGAGATAAGTAATCAATATGAAGAATAACTATAGCTGACTCTAGATATAAGACGTTGTGCGAGGAAAAAAAATATGCGATACCTAAACCATTTTAGCTTTTAAGCGTAGGTGACCAGCCTATAGGAATTGCCAAAACTGTGAGGTAAGAATATGGACTTTATGTCCCCTTACTTGTCTCTATATATTCTATTTAGAAAATGTATATCGTTATAAATGCTGTTTAGTTAATTAGCTATTTGGACGGGTATGCTGAGGATAGTCTTATATACCTTTGCCTAAGCAAGGGCTTTTGCCTGTTGGTGTATTTATATACGGGGGAGGGCGCCATGGGGGAGGATCAGGCGACGGCAGGTATAATTTGTCATACTTGATATCACACGCAGCTGCGGAGAATCTTCCGTTTATTGGAGTTTCATTCAACTATCGATCATCGATATGGGGGTTCATCGCTGGGGATCAAATCAAAGGCACCCGTAACACAAATCTAGGATTACACGACCAAAGATTAGCCCTGCACTGGGTTCAAGAAAACATCGAAGCTTTTGGGGGAGACAGAAGTCGGGTGACAATCTGGGGAGGCAGCTCCGGTGCTGGTTCTGTTGGCCTCCATCTCACTGCATACGGCGGGCGCGATGATGGCTTGTTCCGAGCAGCCATTATGCAAAGTGGAGGTCCAATTGTCAAGACATCTTATTCATCATTTACCCCGGAAGAAATGTACCAGAGGCTCTCAGTGGCCTCCGAATGCAAAGACGTGGAGAATTCCTTGGAATGCTTAAGGCATATTCCCCTCAATGATCTAGATGCAACCTTCAATGACTCTGCCCAGGCGAACAGTAGGATGATGGCCAGTTTTGCCATTCCAACTCTAGATGGAAAATTTGTTGAGGGATATGGGAGCTTAGCAATAACAGAGAGACGATATGTGCCAGTTCCCATCCTCAGTGGAATTGTCTCCAGTAAGGCCGCAACATGGATCCCGCCTCAAATTTCCACATGGAAAGACTTGGCCACCTTTTTAACTGGTATGTATCACAGGAATCTCTTTCTTTTGGTCCTTTTCCTTTTTGTCATCAATATCTCGACCAGTTTCTTGAAATTATATATCTCTTGAATTCAACTCTAACCCAACGGTCACTGACAGAAGATAGCGGCTACCCCAGCTCAGTCATTGAAAGGCTTTTAAGCTATTACCCGGAAAGTGGCGTCGCAGAGCCTCTAGAACCTCCAATAGGCTCTATTTCCGACAAGAATACTTTTGAAAGAGTGAAAAAAGTCATTGGAGACATCGAAATGAACGCAGCACAACGGCTGGTTTGTGGGAGTTTCTCAACTTCTGCCACTTGTTTTAACTTTATCTTTAATGTGACACCAGCCTGGCAGCGTGACTCTCGGGTAGGCGTTCCTCATGGTGCCGAGATTGCCTCTCTTTTTCAGAATCTTGATGGACTGGGATTTGACAGGAATTCACTCCATGGAAAGGGGCCTGGTTACTACGAAATGTCGAGCTTGATGGGCACGATGTGGGCTGGCTTTATCACGACTTTAGATCCAAATGCGGTATTAAAGCAAGGTGTTTACAACTGGCCTAGGTATGAGTCAGTGAACAGGCACACATTGGTTTTCGATGAAGTAAACGTTGGGTTGACCATCCAGGATACTTATCGTGAGGACGCCTTGCGATACATTAGCGAGAACTTCGCTGGGGTATTTGATAAATAATAAAACCAAACGTTGTAAGAAATGATCTTGGCCACAGATAATAATTGTTCCATAATGTAGAATAGCTGGGGAATAAATTCAAATGTACGGGCCAGATATGAATGAATTGTCACATTGAGGCGATAATTATAGAGCGTCGTGCTTTCATTCTAACACTTCATTCCATAATCATTATGAGATGTCAAAAATTGAACATGTTATAGACCCTCAATTGTTGCCCATAGGAGGGTACACGTGACCATGTAGCTAGTTCTTACCCCGCTGCCATATATAGATAATACATCATCTTTCTTCCCCCCGAGCGACCAGTGTACCATCAACTGAGCAATTTACATAGCATGCAACGGGGACAGCAGGGGTACCGACAGCCCTGCCGGCGAAACCAGTGTGAAAGCAGAGTCGTCACAGGAAGTAGTACGGTGCTAGAGAGGAGAATACCATGTGGTGACTACTAAGAAGAGAAGTGGAAGGTGTCGGCGTTGCTATCTATGTTGACTAGTTATTGGATCCTCCAGCACATGGCCGCCTAGTCATCCTACTCTGGAACCTGGAAAATGCACATTCCAGCTAAGGCTCCAACTAGTTGTACAAATTAACACCGGATATTGCGTCATCTTAGCATGGGTCTCTTTGTACTCTGTGGGACCAAGTAATTTATCTAGCGCGTAATCATGCGGCCTAGCTCAAAAGCTACGATTAAAATCCTCTGTAAGACAAAAAAATGGCGGTGACAAGGGAAGCTTTATCTATCGAAGAAACATAAACTCACAACTCTGCATTCCACTGAAATCAATCATACACGCAACATAGTTCCTCGAAATCATGTCTGTCTGGCTCAATCTGTACTCATTGTTGGTATCAGTGATCTTCGTGCTCTACGCGTCTTTGCAATTGTGGGGTCTACGCGGTTCAGCTACCAAGGTGGTTCCTAATCTTCAAGGCCATATCAAAACAGTCAGATATCACTTCTTCTTTCTACAAAACTTTCTTCGGATTTGCTAATGCATCTGCCTGCACTCAATAGATCCTATTCCTAGGGCTTACCATTACCCAAATTATTTCCCTCGTCGAAATAACAAACCTCTCAGATGATCTCAATTCCCGGATTCCATTATTTGCATCAGCCTTCGCTACTTTCGAGCTTTTTATATTGTCATTCTTCGAGCACCGCAGGACTGTGCGGCCATCTAGTCCGGTCACTCTATATGTGGCCCTGTGTTCTGTCAAGGATCTCATTGTCCTGACCTTACCATCGGGCGATCTCAGAACTACAGGCCTAATGCTCGTGAGCATAAGATTGGTTCTGGAGTCCAGCCTACTGGTCGTAGAGCTTCGAAATAAGCGCGCAATACTAAAGCCTCGCTATAAACATCTTGCGCCCGAGGAACTTACAGGAATTGTTGGCCGTGCGCTGTTTTGGTGGATCAACCCTATTCTCAAGGAGGGTTGCCATGAGCTTTTAACACAGGATGACTTACCAAAAGTTGACCGAGCTCTATCATCGAGGATCTTACGGAAACGGCTGGTACGGGCTTGGACACAGAGATGTAAGTATCGCCTACCATAATGTTAGAATAATGAAGTCATTAACGCATTTTCCAGCAAAGCCGGAGACGAAATTCACCTTGCCCCGTGTCCTCTTTGATTGTTTTCGGGTAGAGTGTCTATCACCTATCATACCGCGTTTATTCTTGATAGTTTTTCGGTACTCACAGCCGACTCTGATCAAGATTGCTATGACTTTTGTACGGATTGACGGTCCTCAACACGAGAGCACTGATTCGGGATATTGGCTTGTCGTGCTAACTACTATCATATATTGCGGTCTAGCAGTAGGTTTTCCAAGGAGCCACTTCGAATCAGGATATCTAACGAGATTGTAGATTTCCACATCGGTATATCGACACAAGCTCAACCGACTGCAGATTATGGCGCGTGGTGCTCTTATTAGCCTTCTTCATGCTAGATCACTTAGGGTCGCAAGCTCTCCTATACATGCCGGAAACGCCTTAACCCTTATGAGTGCAGATGTTGACAGTCTTGACACTTCTGCAGAAATGCTTCATGAGACTTGGGGGCAAGTCGTGGAAGTATTGGTCGGAACCACGCTTCTTGGAAGACAACTTGGATGGTTTGCACTACTACCCCTCCTGATTATATTTGGTATGATATAGTCACACACCACAGACCAGTGATTCACACAAATACTAACTAACTATAGGGTGTTCTCAAATGAGCGCATATGTCGCAAAACATCTTCAGGTAAAACAAAAGGATTGGAGTGTTGCAACTCAGGATCGCCTTTCAATGCTTGCCTCGGTCCTTCGGGGTATCAAAAGCATGAAGATTCTAGGTCTCGATCAGGCCACTAGTTTCCTTGTCTCCAATTTGAGAGCTCGAGAGATTGCGAAGTCGATAAGGTTGCGATGGATTATGGTAGCGTACAACGCCAGCGGTAAGACCAACAATTCTTTTCCACTCTGTTATTCCCAGGTGTTCATGACCACGAAATCCCTAGCCTATATATCGAGGCTGACATCTCTTTAGCTAATGCGCTAGGGATATTCTCCCCGGTTCTGACTTTGGTGCTGTTTGCAATTTCTCGCAGTGAACATGATGCCCTGAATGCGGATATTGTCTTCACCTCGATAGCTCTTCTAGGTCTTGTCACTCACCCAGCTAATATGGTTATGACGATAGTACCTCGTGTGGTTGCATCTTTGGCGAACTTTGAAAGAATACAAAGCTACTTGACTCAAGGATCATTAACAGATGAGCGTGTGTTTACCTCTAGGTCAAAAGACGTACCACAACCTGGCCCTCAACTGGCATTGACATTGGAAAATATCAACATCCAGCTCTCTAGCTCACATCAAGTTCTCCAGAATGTTTACCTTCAGATGACCGAGGGTTCAATTGGCATATGCTCAGGGCCCATTGGCAGTGGGAAATCAGCCCTGGCATTGACAATTCTCGGGGAAATAAATCCTACTGAGGGCAGGATTACTATTTTGCATGATAGAATGGCATATTGCAGCCCTTCTGTCTGGCTTCCTAATGCCTCCATCCGAGATGTCATTTGCGGACAATCAAGCAAATTTGATGCGGACTGGTACCAGACTGTCATCCAAGCCTGCCGTCTCAATGCCGATTTAGAATCACTGGTCGACGGAGATATGACGTGGGTAGGAAGTGGTGGCATTAATGTTTCTGGGGGGCAAAAATCTCGCGTTGTAAGTTCTGGCTTGTTCAAACAACCAAGTGATCAAAGCGCTAAGAAGGTTATTGGAGGCTCTTGCCCGTGCAGTTTATTCTCGCTGCCGTATTATGGTATTGGATGATCCGTTTAGTGCCATTGATCCAGCAGTCGAGAGTCAAATTGTTCATGCTTTGCTTGGCCCTGAGGGAATTTTGCGCAAAATGAAAAGCACCGTCTTTCTCATCACTCGTGGCAGTGCGTTCGGCCCCTTTCATTTTCCGTGACTTATCGCTTCTGACATGGCTTAGCTCAGTATTACCACCTCGCCGATACGATAATTTTGCTCAATGAAGGAAAAGTACAAGTCCACAGTTCCCCTGATGTTACCCTTCAGACAAAGCCCGAAACGAGGACAAGCCATGTTCTACAAAGAACATCAGAGGCTGATAAATCGGAAAATGCGGTGAAATCACAGACAGACGGAATACAGATAGATGATGCCGCTGCCGATACATTAAGGAGAACCGGGGATTTGGCAGTCTACGGTAAGTTCTACCTCTTGTCCTAAGAGGAAAATATCTGATGCGAGATCAAGCTTATTATTTTGGTTCGGCCGGCATCTCAAACATGTTGCTCATGGCAACCTGCACTGCGATATATGCATTCTGTCTTACTTTCTCACAGTACATTCTCAAGTGGTGGATTGAATCCGACAATGCAAACTCATCGTTGTATATTCTGATTTATTTCCTATTATCCCTAATGGCTTGGATAGCGACCAACGGGACCATGTGGTTTGTCTACCTCTCTTCTGTCAATCCGGCTGTGTGACTGAACTGGACTTCAAGGTCAACACATATAGTCGTCGCTCCACGATCCGGTTCTACTCTGCACTCTCGACTTCTCTGCAAAATAATGAAGTATGTTTCGAAAATGGCCTCCTCAGCAAGTCACTGATTGGAATAGTGCACCGCTTTCATACTTTTCGACCTTTGATATTGGTACCATATTGAATAGGTCTGGCAAATTAGTTCTATGTTGTGGGTGATTTACTAAATTTCAAATACTCCAGATTCGGTCAAGATATTCAATTGGTGGACAAGGAAATGCCTCCAGCCTTCGCAAATCTCAGCAACCGTATGTTCAGTACCACATGTGCCAGCCACTTGCTCACGCTAAACATGAGGTACTAGAGATCTTCAAGCTTCTCATGCAGTCCGTCGTACTATTTGTGGCTCAGCCCACCATAGCAATGACTTTACCGCTCTGCACTATCTGTGTATACTTCATTCAACAAACATATCTAAGAACCTCTCGGCAATTACGTTTCATTGACCTAGAGTCAAAGGCAAAACTTTATACAAGTTTCCTAGAGACAGTAAGCAGAATATACCGGCCCCTGCTCTAACTAGTGCTAATTCCTGACCAGGTTGAAGGAATTGCTACAATACGTGGTTTTGGATGGGAAGAAAGATTTGCGATCAATAACATCGACAAACTCGATATCTCGCAGAGGCCATTGTATCTTCTCCTTTGTTTGCAGAGATGGCTCAATGTAGTTCTAGATTTGTTAATTGCAGGGATTGCTGTGATTTTAATTGCCTCGGCAGTGATATTTCGAAGCACAGCCACAGGTGCTGACATGGGCATTGCGCTGAACATGGTCATTGCTGCAAACACAACATTGCTTCGCCTGGTTGAGAATTGGACAACCCTCGAGACCTCCCTTGGCGCAGTTTCACGGCTGCGATCTGTTGATGAAGACACCCCTTCGGAAGATAAGTCCTGGGACTGCTTAGAGCCCTCTCCTGAGTGGCCAAGTATGGGTTCCGTGAAAATCAACCATGTATCAGCAGGCTATAAGTTAGTCTCACTTACCAGGACCTAGCAGACCGAAGACTGACAAGAATTTTTTTTTGCAGTTCCCACGTCCCTGTACTTCGTGAGGTGAATATGGACATTCGGGGTGGGTCAGGTGTCATTTTGTGTGGTCGAACTGGAAGGTACTTAAAGTTCTCACAATAAGCTCTTGATCGTTCTCATTTCTCAAAGCTGACCGAAATTTTTCAATCACTGGTCGCAGTGGGAAAAGCAGTCTTTTTCTTACGCTGCTGCAATTGTTAAGGCCCCAGGCTGGAACAATTGAGGTTGATGGCGTGGATATCACCCGCTTGCCAGTACACGTTGTACGGCGACGTTGCTTTGTTGCTTTACCTCAGGACCCTTTCATACTGCCCGATGCAAGCCTTCGATTCAACCTCGATCCCTACGATCAACATCAAGATGATACTATTCTAGAGATGCTTGCAAAGACTGGACTTTGGTCAGAAGCATCTCGTTCAGAGCTCCGAGACACCTTCCTGGGAAGGACA
Source organism: Penicillium paneum (assembly GCA_023627375.1). Classification (NCBI taxonomy): domain Eukaryota; kingdom Fungi; phylum Ascomycota; class Eurotiomycetes; order Eurotiales; family Aspergillaceae; genus Penicillium; species Penicillium paneum. The sequence goes on from JAMAFK010000047.1 coordinate 33,000, forward strand.
ACGAACGGGGTTGTTCTTGATACCACAAACCCATGTTTCCTCGATCAACCGCTGGCTAGTTTTGCGCCGGTTTCTACGGGCCAAATGCAGATGCTCGCCTTCACACAGGCATTACTAAGGGTCCAGTCATCAACTCAGAACCGTGACCCCGTGATCAGCCAACGAAAACCAATCGTCCTCCTGGATGAGGCCAGCTCATCTTTGGACCTCGAAACGGATATCAAGATGCAGGAAATGTTAAGAGATTATTTTACGGATCAAGGGCACACCACCATCGCTATCTCTCACAGACTCAACGCCCTGCGGAAAGAATTGAGACCGGGGGTAGACACTACAGTGTGGATGGCAGACGGGAGGCCCGAAAAGCTCCATGGATTTAGTGAGGAAACTCTGGATCCTGACATCGGTGGTAATCACTCGGATTAGATATTTTCAGCTTATGTAGTTTGTTAAATATTATGTATGGTGTTTAGACCGCCTTTGCCATTTAAGCCTATTGTTTAATGTCTACTAGCCGGTGTGATGTGCCAGTTCGATTCGAAGGAAAAGAGTGCAATTGCTTCAGGATTCTAAGTACAGGGAAGAGGAAGAAAGGAAAACTATCTACGAGTTCTGTTGACCTGGTTTTGTGCGTCCTCGCTTAGTAAATCAGGAAGGAGCGACTTCTTGTCTATCGTTCCTCCCTGATTTAGAAAGTACGATTCTGGCAGGTACGATGGTCGAGGATTCAGGGCGATAAGTTCGTCGAAGTGCGTCGATCGTCACAGCCGGGCATGTTTTTCCCGTAGGCTTTGAAGCTTCTTCTCTTCGGCGTCCTGCCTTTTTTTAATCATCTGGTTTATATTTACCGGTATAAGTATCATTAGACCTGTGTTGAGAATTGATCGCTGGTTTTTAGGGGTCTCTTTATGCGATTGGTATGTCTAAGACTTCTTTAAAGATTCCTCCTATATTTCGAGCCGCTTGTTATGTGTCAATTCAAGTGGAAGAAGAGAAAGTATATTTTTAACGAATACTAAACATAGAGAGAGGAAAAGGAAAAGAAACAAGATATAGGACTACGATAGGGTTCTTATACCCTTATAGGTATAAGCCTACTAGCGTATCCTGAAATAGAGGTTCGAATTGGAGTGGAGGGCCCTAGCATAGGTTATACAATTTAGTAGACTAATCGCTAAGGTTCTAAATCTCATATATACGGTGTATATATACCCCTGGCGCTTACTTAGCGAGTACGTCGGCCTATAGTTACGGGCTAGTTGTGCAAGTGACCCTCGGGGTTGTAACACTTTCGCCGTTTGTCTCCGAGGCTTTATGGTTTCAGTCACTACGCCTAGAATTATGGTCGTAATATTCATAGGCACTTTGCGTATCGAAACGGCAGTGCATTCTTTATGACAAGAAAAGCCGTTCAAGATGAAGATAAATGGCCTTAGGATGCCCCGCAAGTGCATCCTCCATTTCTATCGCACCACTCTCAAAACGGTCTCGTTCCTCCATATCTTTGCCTAATTGGTTACCCTTCCTTCTCCCGTCTGTTGTCTGTACTTATCGCCCGTTGTATTCTTATATTTGTTACAGTAGTTATCTGAACCAGCATGCCACTATCCTAGCGATTGTATTTCCGAAATAAATCTGAAATGCGAGACTACCGATAATGCGATCGTCGACACAAAAGCCAACATGCCATGGTGACGATAGATGCAGCGTATGTTGACCCTAGGGAGGCCCTATGGCGAAAATAAATGTCTAAGAACCGCATTTAACTAAGGAAACACAAAGTCATGGCACTGTGGAGAACTAAAACAGTAGTGGAGAAGGAGCCTTACCCTGAGACGAGGATCCTTCTGTAGGGAGATCTGCAAGTCTTGAACTGCAGACTCAATAGGGCGCTTTTCCGGTGCAACGTACGGAGTAAAGATACCGAGGGACTTGAACAGACACACTTGGATATGTTGGAACCCTAGATGGAACTTTTTTTCCTGTGTCGATAAGATTGCTTCATTAAACGGGGCGATATCATCGATATGAACCGGCGTCTTCTTTCTAGGCTGCGTGTCTAAATCAAACCCCTGGACTAAGTACTTCATACCCTACAATCAATGGTAAATTAAGGATATCAAGCTGGATTGGGATAAACTCGGACGAATAATAACCCATGCTATCTCTAAGCTAACTTTATTATTGAACAATCTTGGTGAGCTTTTGATAGTAACAGCGAAGGTTTTTCCAATCCGTCTCGAATGTACGAGCTTTATTGATGCCTTCTATATGCCGACCGTCTGCGCCTCGCTCGAGCTAGAGGTACCAGCGTAAGAAACGATATAGATTATTGTTCGACGCCTAGCGCAACGCCTCCTCGGCCTCGCGCCATCTTGGCTTATTGGGACTATTTCGCACTTACCTATACCCACGTTAGGTATCTCTCCGTTAAAGCCTCTAGCAGCGACATACCTCAGTGGGTTACTCACATTTTCGACCGAATCTCGATCCGCTCTCACCGTTCAATAATACCAGTACTGTATCGAAATCCCAGGGGATTTCAGAGAGATCACCCTTATCCAGTGTACAAAGGTCACGTGCATACGAACCAGATGAGCCCCGCAGTTACCGCTGTAGCAACCGCCTTGATTCTGATTGGCCAAGAGATGCAAACACTAGATTCTGCCCGTCATAGCTCCCGTGCTTTGTATATGTACACTTCTCTTTTTCTTTTTCACAACCACGCGCTTGCTAAAGAAAAATGGCAACCTGGGTATCTGACGAGGGCCTTGGGGCCAGGGAGTCGATCTCGGAAGCGCATATTGTATGTATACCCTGACTATCTTTGAAACTCAACAGCTGACAAAGAATTAGCTGGTCACCGAGCTCTATAACCCAGCGAACCAACGGGACCCCACCAGAATCAATGAGATCCAGACGCGCCTCCAGCAACTTCAGAAGACGAAGGATGCATGGGCAATTGCGGATTCCCTTTTGCAAAGTGAACACTCTGCCCAGCATCGTTTCATGGGGGCTCTTACATTCACAGTGAAGATCAATGTCTCATGGTACGGCCAATCTCTCCGATCTACTACTTCGACCGCATTCTTATGTGATGCATAATTGCTGACTTCGGATACCATTAGGAATGAAATCAACGAAAATTCAGCCTCAGAGATCATGCAGCACCTGATCAATCGCTTTGTTACTTTGGTAAATAATGGTGAACAAGCCATGGTTGTGAGAAAGCTTGCCTCGAGCTTGGTCGCCATTTTCAGACACCCTGCCACACCATGGAAACAAGCTGTCTGGCAGCTGGCAGCAAGCCTCGTCCACGGCGGATATGTATCTGAAGAAGAATCACAAGCGGTGGATTTTCAGGAGCGGATACTGCCAGCGTTGAGCAAGAGTGGATCGGGTGCACTCCTGTTTTTCTCAATTGCGCTCGCTGAGGAGGCTCTCCGACTGGACTCTGACCCTCAAGATGGGACTGGAGATGCCTCCGCTACCCAGCGAGCCATACACAACATTAAGGATGGGTTGCTCCTGGTTCAATTTGTCCTTATGAAGACCATACAGCATGCAAATGAAGCTGGAAATGATGCAGTTGATATCGCACTAGCAACTGAAGCCATGAACTCATGGAAGGTGAGTTAATCTTGGTTTCTGATACTTCCATCGCGAAGAGTGCAATCGCTGATTCGACTCCCACCTCGCAGACATGGCTAGGTGTTCATGGCAATCGTCAACGCTCTTTAGCTGAAGATGTCAATACCTTGGCGGTGCGATGTGGCCAGACTGTCATTGAGATATTGAGGGTACCCAGCTTAAGTGAAAGTGCAGCTTCTATTTTGACCCAAGCCTTTGAAAGCCGCCGTTGGGCCTTTGACGGAACCTCGTTGTGGCTTATCTCTGATATTCTTGCCAATTCGATCGTGACAGCTCACATTGCTGCTGTCAGCAGTGGCGATGAAGGAGTGGAGAGCATGTCGTTTGTTGACCTCTTGATTGCATATGTCTCCCATTTGAACTTAGATATCTTCAGCGACCCACTGACCCAACAAAATGGAGCGATCCTCACACTTATCCACGGAATTTTCAAAACCCCTGGCTATGCTTCCATTGATGATCTCGGAACCCCACGTGTCTTGGAGTTTTGGAACGAGATTGCAGAGAGTCTCCCCGATGAACTCGAAGAAGACAGCCCTAGGTATAACTTGGTAAGGTCACATTTAGCCGAAGTTGTCTTGGGTCTTTCCAGCAAACTATTATATCCCAAGCCCGAAGATTTGGAAGACTGGGGTGAGGAAGAGCGGAGTGAATTCGGTGCCTTCCGTCATGAGGCCTGTGATTACTTACTCTCAGCATACCCCGTCCTAGGTGTCGACCTGGTCACTGTCTTCCAGAGAAGCGCCACGTCTTGCCTGGAAACTCGGGACTGGCGCAATTTTGAGACTGCCATGTTCTGCATAGCTCAGCTCTCAGAAGCTGTGGACGAAAATGGCCACGCCGACCAGTGTCTCGATGCTATCTTTGGGAGCGATGCTTTTGCTAGGCTCTGCGCAGGCGGGGAGACCGAATTACCACTCAAGGCCCGTCAGACTCTTGTGGATTCATTCGGAAAGTACGAATCATACTTTGAGCGTCACAGTTCATTACTTCCGGGTGTTCTTAACGTCTTGTTCAAATCACTCAACTTTGAGTTGTGTGCGCACGCGGCTTCAAGGTCTATATTAACTCTTTCAAAATCGTGCGCTCGCGTCTTGACGTCAGATCTTCCTGCATTCTTAGATCAACTGGATCAGTTCAGAAGCAAGCCGACGGCAACGGTTTCCACCATGCCTAAGGTCTTGGAAGGAATCGCGACCATCATCCAGAGCTTGCCTAGTGACCAGGAAAAGGTACAAACGCTAGAGAGAATTCTCGGCTTCTTTGTTCAGGAAGCTAACACAGCACGAGAAGAGGTTACCGGTCCCGCTCATGAATTTGGCCGTCTACGCGGACACCTGGTGCTGAGTTGCATTGCGAGCATTGGAAAAGGCCTTCGTTCGGAAAGCGAAGTCATTGATATTGAGCTTACCAAGGAAGGAAACCCATATCCTCCATCTTTCTGGAACTCCGGGCCAGGCGCCGAGACCCAGCGCCTGATCATGGAGGCCATGAGACTTTTGATTGTCGACTTCCCCGTGGACAGCAGCATAATTGAAGCAGCTTGCGACATCCTGAAAGCTGGCTACACTGAGCGGGCAGGGCTTTTTGTCTTCCCTCCCTCCATGACAGTGGACTTTATCAAGAGCTTTCCCCTCGGTATCTCCGGAACAGATGTCATCATGGCAACCGCATCATCATTTCTGGCATCTCACGCTCAGCATGCGATGAATATTCGCACTGAGGCTGAGGCGCTTATCGATCATGTAGCCCAGCTCTTCTCTTCGATGCTTCAGAATCCGGATGTGTACGACCCAGAGACCGCTAATGCTGGGATTGATTTCCTCACACGTCTTTTACCGAAGTACTATCCGATATTGTTCACTTCCGTGAAGTCAAATCCGAGCACAGAGTCTCCTCTTGCTGTGCTGCTTCACTTCACACTTCACGCATTGACACGACCAGAACCACTCCCTCTTAAATCGTCTTCTGCATTCTGGGTTGCATTAATAGATCTGCGCGGCAGCTCTCCAGAAGAAATGAACATACTCGAATCAGTCTATCAAGAGTTTATTCCACGCTTGTGTTACACCATCATCCACCAGATTGCCGGCCGATGCGCAAGATCAGACTTGGTCTCTCTAAACGATGCTCTGCGACGCACTGTTTTCAAACAGATGACATTGGCGCGCCCGGCTTTGAAGGCTGCGCTCGACTCTTTGGACGCCCAGGTCACAGATGCAACCGGACAACAAATGCCGCTCTTATCGGAAAAAGATAAGTCACGGTTCTTGGAGTCTCTCGCCATTGCCAGAGGTGGCCACAAACAGTCTCTGGATCTTGTGCGTTCCTTCTGGTTGAAATGCCGTGGCATGGATTTCGATTATGCCCAGTAATGGGGCTTGCGCATTGACACATGACCTGATGATTGGAGTTGATGGGTCCTGCAACTTCGGTGTCCATTTAGATATCCATTTGCATGACATACGCGGTGCAGCTTGATTTGATTTTACTTACGAGCTTCTATTTGCAGTTATCTAAGCGCCATAATTGAGGATTTTGAAATTATTCAGTAGTTTGGCCGTGTGCATAGATGTACTCCTGTCCAAGTAGAATGTGACCCAGTGGGCCAAAGTCCCAACCAAGTCCTATATTGTACCTGGACAAAAGATTCCAAGGCCTAAAGCCTATATAATACTAGATACAACGTCAGAATTGATCTTTGTATAATATACTTGCGTGTTATTGTCTGGGAAATAGGTCGATTTTATGCAAATGCCATATCATGTGACCATATACCCACTTAAGTTAGCCTTGACCCACTAACCTTATCCTGCATCACCCGTGAACAGACTACTTCGCCCGCAATTCCATCGCTTTCTTCGGCATTATCTGAGCGGCTAAAATACGTGAGTAGCATCTGACAAGACTGCTTGCTCTAGGGGACAGAAATAAAATAATTCCAAAGACCTTTCCCGTCATTCCCCGTCGTCGGAGTCTACGGCGTAACACGGAGAATGACAGCCGAAGCTCCGATTGGCTACTTTCCCCAGCCGCGGGCAAAAAAGCCAATCGTGACTTTTGCCATCGGCCCCAGACTTCCGGGCATCGTATTCGTATAGTAGTACTATGGAAATTGTCGTTTGAGAATGATTTCGCGGGTGGTTCTTGTTATGTGTTGCTTTATCATAATGTTGAAGCTGCGTAACATGCAATTGTTGGGTTTAAAATGACAAATGTATCAAATCATATAAGATATATGTCACGCTAGACACTTACTCATGGCTCATGTACAAGACTTTTTTAAGGACACAATGATAAAGGCTGAAAACAACTGACAGAAAAGCATATCTACCAACCACGGCCAGCCAACTTAGCAGACTCGGGCAATTGCTTGACGTTGATACCAACCATAGCCTCACCCAGACCCTCGCTGACTTGAGCAAGCATCTTGGGGTCCTTGAAGTGAGTAACAGCCTGAACAATGGCGCGAGCACGCTTCTTAGCATCACCGGACTTAAAGATACCAGAGCCAACAAAGACACCATCGCAGCCCAGCTGCATCATAAGCGCCGCATCGGCAGGGGTGGCAACACCACCAGCAGCGAAGTTAACAACAGGCAGACGGCCGAGCTCAGCAACCTGGCGAACAAGCTCGTATGGGGCCTCGATCTCACGGGCGAACGCGCGCAGCTCAGGCTCGGGGTCCTGGCTGGCGAGGAGGATACCACGGGCACGGCTGACCTGCGCATTGACAGTGCGCATGTGCTTAACGGCCTCGACGACATCACCGGTGCCAGCCTCGCCCTTAGTGCGGATCATAGCGGCACCCTCGGAGATGCGGCGTAGGGCCTCGCCCAGGTTGCGGCAACCGCAGACGAAGGGGACCTTGTAGCCGTGCTTGGTGACGTGGTAGACATCGTCGGCGGGTGTGAGGACCTCGGATTCATCAATGTAGTCAACGCCAATGGCTTCCAGGATCTGTAGGCCGGTAGTTGTTAGTGACATTGTTACTTTGATTTGCCTCCCCCGCCACCGGGAGATCTCCGTTTTCCCCCTCTATCTCCCCCGCATGGAGGTAATTGTTACGTACCTGGCATTCAACGAAGTGTCCGATACGGGCCTTCGCCATGACGGGGATGGTCACGGCTTCCATAATCTCCTTAATCATGCTGGGGTCGGACATGCGTGCCACGCCACCCTCAACGCGGATATCAGCGGGGACACGCTCGAGAGCCATGACGGCAGCGGCACCGGCTTCTTCGGCGATGCGAGCCTGGTAGAGGTATCTGTTAGTTTTCTACACCGGATAGTATCAATTCCTTGTCAGGGAGATCATACCTGCTCGGCGTTCACGACGTCCATGATAACGCCACCCTTCAGCATCTGAGCAAGACCGGCCTTGACAGTGAAGTCATTGCCGGTGGATCCGTTTGGAGCAGCCATTTTGAATTGTGTAGCTAAAAGAAGGGAATATGAACAGAAGGGAATATGAACAGAAGTGAATAGGAATGAAGTGTATTAGAAAGAATAAAAAAGAAGAAGAGAAGGATTCCAAAAGTGAGTCAGTAGGAAATACACTTTTCCCTCGAAAGTTACTTGCCTCAGGCCAATCACATGCAAAGTGCCCCTCCGCTGGTCCCTGGAAAGTCCACGACTTCTCCGTTTCCCGAGGGCATCCCCATCCGGTGGCAGACCGCCTGCTGTCTAGGGCTGGACTGGCACGTTGTTACATGGATCTTGGCTCTTGGCTTGAAACTTGGCATTTATATGCCTAATGTAGTATTGCCTAATGCAGTATTGCCTAATGTAGAATGTGAGGTAACTCTCTATCACTTGCATGGCAGATGGCAGATGGCAGACTCGGGGAGAGGGCCGATTCTGACTTTGACTCATCACTGACGTTGGACTTTGACCTATTCTGGCAGGAGAGCTTCAAACATAACAGTGTCAGTCTTATCTATCTATAAATTTTGGTCACTACACCGTACAATTTACCAGTACGATTGAGGGTCCATCAATGATATTCCATTGCTACACAATGCCATTTACGCATTCCAAATGCCTATATATCTCCCAGCAGTCACAGAACACATATCATCCTAACAACCTTGGAATTAACCCAACAGCATCTGAAGTTAAAGTTAACAATAAAATAAGAAAAACAACGACCAAACTTCCCCAAAAGAGCCTCAATCTTTCCCGAGGCGGGCAGATCCATCCATGAGCTCATCAATATATGACGTCACCTGGCGTCCTCATCCGCCAAGGGAAGCTCAAGCTCATCTCCAACCACACACCCCCTCCAAATCCGACTCTCCAAAACACCCAATTGCAAAAGAGACAAGAAAATTAGACACAATGTCCTTCAGGCTATTCACTCACCAACCCGCCACCCTCCTCCGCCTGGGTCTAGGCGTCGGCATCGGTCTCTCCGCCGCAACCATGCACCCCTTGTCACCCTTCCGCTCCACCCCAATGCAATGCCAGTACGCTACTCCCCATCAATACATTCCCAGCAAGGAGTCAGAGTGGGCTATTAATCCTCCCGAACCTGGAGGCCAGAAGCAGGCTCGTCCGCGGCGGAATGGGCTGTTGAACGCGGAGACTATGCGCCAGATTAGTTTGGGGAGTGTGTTGGGGCTTGTTGCTGGTGTTGGGTTGAGGGCGTTCTCGAAGGCTTTGGTTGTTATTTTGGGTATGGCCGTTGTTCTTATCGAGGTATGTATAAGCTACTGCCTCGGATTTGGGGCTTTTATTTGGTTTGCTTTGGTGTTTCGCTGGCCGAGGTCGTGGTTTATGGATGGTTTATTGCTGGGACGAGACGCTGATGCTTCTTCTTGATCATAGTTCGCTGCGGCCAAAGGGTACAATATTATTCCGATCAATCGGATTCAGAAATATATCAAGCGCGTTGACTTGGGTCGCGTTATGACTGAGAAACGGCCTTTCAAGATAAGTTTCGGCGCTATGATGGCGATGGCGGCGTTTGCGAAGTTCTAGGCTTTTATTGTTCGGTTAGAGGTGTTCTAACGCTACTTGTACATACACTCGAGCAACGCCAAGTTGGAAGGACGCAAATTGAGGCTGTTGGGTGCCCGATTATAATTGATAAAAGTTCATTCGTACAGGGGTATCATGAGTCTTGATCTATTCTACACCAAATACAAGGCAGGATCCACGCTACCCCAGCACCAGATCCTCCAGCACGCCCTCCATTTCATCTCGGGACAGTGGCACCCCCAGTATTTCCATGCCGCTTGCATCCATGCGGGAAGTGATCATCTGATGGTCGTGGAACTCCTTCAGCAGGGTACGGAACATCATCTCCGAAGAAGCGACAAACTCCTCCGTTGCCTTCTGGTAAAGGAGGCGGAACTCGATGCCAGTTTCATCGCCAGCCTTGCCGCCACCCTCTGCCGCACCTTCATCGTCTGACTGGTGACCGTCGTCCAGTAGAGTGATTAGTTCGGTCAGTAGGAGACGATATAGGTTGCGCGCATTCTCGGGAAGACTCTTGAGCACAAAGCCCACGCCATCTTTCCCGCCGACTCGGCGGCCCTTGCGTCCAAGGAGAGTGTTCACCTCCTCGACGACGTCGACCTCCGCTGAGAACGGTAGGAAGGTTGTACAGTCATGGAAGACGAAATTGAGCTGATCACGCAGACTGATATCCCACATGACCGGGAAGTTGGGGGTGTCGGCTGTGGCTAGGAGACGGATGCGCGGTGTTGCAGCCAAACGGGCGAGGAGTGCTTGGTTGGCTGCACGGCGGAGCGGCGGGGCATCAATAGAGTTGATCAGAACGGTGACGGGCTCTTCGTGCGACTTGAGCGCAGATTGCAGCAGTTCGAGGACCTCCGTCGGCTGTGCACCAAGCTTGGATGGTGCATCGTCACCCATTACGGCTGTGACGATCGTGGCGAAGATGGATCGGATGGAGATGCCTGGTGTGTAACCATTGACCATCACAATAGTTGGAGTCGTAGTGGCCGACAAGCGGTGGTTGTAAATCCACTCCGCGAACTCATCTATTAGCTTGCGCTTAGAGCCGTAGCCGAATAGGCAGATATTGAACCCTTCATCGAACTCGAATGCCCACTGCGGGAAAGAGCGGTGATGCAAGGATTGCAGGTATTCCTTCTCTTCCTTGCAAGGATCCTCATATTGTCCCAGCTTCTCAAAATATTCCTCATGAGTTAACAGCGTTACTTTGTTGAGTGTGGCATTCGATGTCTTGACAGGACCAGCGCGGTTCTGAAAGAAGTATCGTTCGTGTGCAGGCAGCTCGCCTTCCGGTGTCGGGGAGCGCTTATTCCTCGCACCTTTCGGTCGTCCTGCACGGCGCTTTGGTTGTTTTACTCCTTTTTCAGGGGCCTCTTCTGCGCCTTCAGGTTCTATACTCTCCGCCAGTGACTGATCCACTTTCTCCGTATCAGGCCCATCTCCATGTAAGATCTCTTCCGCGAGTCGTTCTGATCCATCCCAAGCTGCATCTTCGTCCTGCTCAAATAGCACTCGTGCACTCTTCTTGCGCGCAGACCGATCTGCATTCTTAACTCGAGATGGGGTCGCTGCGATTGCGGACTTGGGCTTGGTAGGCGTAGCAAACAAGCCTCGAGCCTTCGATTTTTGGGTAGGCGTTTTCAGCCCAGACTGTTGTAATGACGTCGCGGAGACGCCGTTGGCCTTTTTGGATGTTAATTGGTCTCGTCCTGATGGGGGAAGTTCGTAGGAGGCATCATCGTTTAGGAGTGCGGTGTTGGGCGCGTGGCCGTTCAAGGCGCCATTGGATTGTTCTAGGGCTGTCCGTTTTCTCTTTGGGGTCGAAACAGGCGGCTGATCGCCGGCGTCTGAGAGCTTACGCTTCATGACAGTCTAGTCAGATCATAGTCACGTAGACGCGAAGGAGAAAGGAAGCAACAGTACCATCAGATCCGGAGAATGTGCACAGGGCCGGGACGCAAGGGGCTTCCAAGGTAGGTAAATTCAATATCTTGTAATTGCAAGGATATGCAGGTCTGACACTGGAATGTAGGACTAATTGGGGCTTGATTGGGTCTTGAAGTGCTTGAAGGAATGAAATTGGAGCGGATGGGTTTCTCCGACTCCGCGTTTGAGGTCTAGAGGTATAGCGATTGTCTCTTACACTGCCTTGAATTCAACACGATTCTCGATAATATACCTCGGTAATTTTCATGTCTGTCCTCTGTGATGTTTCGAGTTATATATACGAAAATCCTTGATTCTCACTCCAGAGAGCTGGCTAAAAAGGTCGCGCAAGTCATGTGAGCAAACGGACTGGTCAGACTAAATTCCAGCCTAGATGGATGTTACTCAAAGTACTCAACAAGTAGAAACCAAATCATCAAATCCCTCCAATCCCCAGATATCAATAGCAGTGGGCTCATACCGCGCAATTAGTTGCCGAGTGGGGAGCCCCGAGACCGGCTACTTTTTCTCTTGGCTCAAGTTTGACTCACAACAGCACCACTCCTTATAAACAGCTGGTGTCTATAAGCCTAGCAACTGGCATAGGCAAGACTCACACATGGTTCCAGCTACTCATTCCGCCACCATGGCCACCTCCCTCGCCCGCATGCTCAAAGGCCAAGTCCGATGCTACTCCGCACCGCTGGATATGGCAATTCCGGCCTCCAAACAGCGCTACATCCCTACGGCCGGCACCTACCCCAAGGGCTTCCGGGTGTCTGGCACCTATGTGGGCGTCAAGGCCTCGAACACCCGCTTCCCGGATCTGGCACTGATCGCCTCCGATACGCCATGCTCGGCCGCCGCAGTGTTCACAACCAACAAGTTCCAGGCTGCGCCAGTGCAAGTTAGCAGGAAGACCCTGCAAAGCCGTAAAGGCAGTGGTATCCGCGCCGTGGTGATCAACTCAGGCTGCGCCAATGCCGTCACCGGAAAGGGCGGCCTAGAGGACGCAGTGGAGATGGGAAGAAAAGTAGACGAGTGCAGCGGTGTCGAGAACGACAGCTCGCTGGTGATGAGCACTGGAGTGATTGGACAGCGGTAAATCCAGCATCCTATCAGAATTGCACATATACCGCACCCCATCGCTAACGCAAAGACTACCCTTCAGTCTCCCGATCTCTAAGATCCTCGACCGCATTCCAACAGCGCACTCAACACTCGCCTCCACACACGAAGCCTGGCTCACGACAGCCCGCGCAATCTGCACAACAGATACTTTCCCCAAGCTCCTCTCGCGCACCTTCACCCTCCCCTCCTCTCCAGACCGCACCTACTGCCTCGCAGGAATGACCAAAGGCGCCGGCATGATCCACCCAAACATGGCAACACTTCTCGGCGTGCTCTGCACAGACGCGGCCGTCGAGCCGGCAGCGCTGCAGTCGATCCTGAAACACGCCGTGTCGCGCTCCTTCAACTCCATCTCCATCGACGGCGACACGAGCACGAATGACACGATCGCCGTGCTGGCGAACGGCGCTGCAGGCGGCGAGACTGTGCGCGCGCCGGCGGCGTCTGCCAGCCCCGACTACACTGCGCTGCAGGCTGTTGTGACTGATTTCGCGCAGGAGCTGTCGCAGCTAGTTGTGCGGGACGGCGAGGGCGCTACCAAGTTTGTTACTGTGCGCGTGCGCAACTCGCCTGATTATGAGTCTGCGCGACAAATTGCTTCGACGATTGCGCGCTCGCCGCTGGTGAAGACGGCTCTTTATGGCAAGGATGCTAACTGGGGCCGGATTCTGTGTGCGGTTGGTTACACGCAGGGTGTTGCCGACGGGACTGTTGTTCCTGAGCGTACTTCTGTTAGCTTCCGTCCGGTTGATGGAAGTGAGGTTTTGAAGCTGTTGGTCAATGGCGAGCCTGAGACTGTTGACGAAAAGCGGGCCAGTGCTATTCTGCAGAATGAGGATCTTGAGATCGAGGTTGATCTTGGTGGTGGTGAACAGGGGGCTGCTGGATGTGGTGGTGAGGATGCTGTTTATTGGTTCTGTGACTTCAGTCACGAATATGTGACCATCAACGGTGACTACCGGACCTAAAAGAGATGCATATAGTATTGACAGTAGAAATTGCCGAATCGAGGAACTCATTTCGGACTGAAAGCCCTTTTGGAGCGAGGATACCCATAGTTACAAAGAAAAGCCGAAGCATAAATGTGAATAAGGTTGAGGATCGTGGCAAGTTGAATATATGATTTTGGTTTTTCTAGACACATATGGTTACAAGACCCTAAACAGGGCACTTTTCGCTGAGCACCGTCTATCCAGTGAGATGAGACTCATGTGATTTCACACATGGACGACATTAGACATTGACACTGTTGTGTCGACGTGCAGAGTCCCCTAGAGAGGAGACATCGGAACGTTCATCGGCAGGTTAATCAACCTCCACGACTGAATATCAATCAATCGGTATAGTTCCAATTCAGCCAAACAGACGGCGCCAATCCATTCACCCAAAAAGTATAGCGTAGAGCGGACAGAAAAAAGAAAAGACAAAAATAAACGGAGAGGTTGCAAAGGACCGGTGTGATCCTATGTCATGCTGCTCGTGAAAATACGGTCAGTCTCTTTAGCTGCCGGGGACGAGGCCCTTGAGGCCAGCGCCAATGTCACCCTCACGGGCGGCAATTTCGAAGTAGCCGTAGATGATACTGGATTAAGCTGTTAGTTGAAATGAACACAATTGATATATCAACGAATTGACTTACGTGACGGCAAGAAGAATACCAGTACCGCTGCCGAGGGCACCCATGAGGTCAGAGGCGACGGAAAGACCACCAATGCAGGCACCACCGAAAGCCGCAGCAGTCGGGATAACGCGCTTCAGCTCCTTGTACATGCTTTGCTCACGGTGACCAGACATGACGAGACCCTGGTCCTTGAGCTGCTTGGCAACGTCACGGGGAGCGGAGCCGGAAACCTCAATCCAAGTCTTGGAGAAGAGGGCGCAAGCCACAAGCATGAAGGTGATGTAGACAGCGGTGTGAATGGGATCAAGGAGAGCCTCTTTGAAGTTGAGAGGAGGCGACATGTAGTACGCAATACCCGAGGCGGCGTAAAGCTGAGCAGATCCCTCACGGGGCTCCCAAACTCCAAGAAGCTGGACGAGGATGTTCTCCGAGAAGCGCGAGTACAGCATCTGACTGATAAGGAAGATGTTGGAGCACAGAGCGGACTGGAGCATGATGGGCATGTTGGAGGTGTAGAAGAGGCGGACGGGGTACGAGCCGCGCATGCCACGCTGGCGGGAAGACTTGACGGGGATCTCAACACGGAAGCCCTGCAGGTAGATGACAGCGGCGAAGACGAGAAGGGTAGCCAGGAGGTTCATGACGTTGGGCAGGTTCTGGCGGTAGAACGCCTCGTACAGGGCGCGCTGCTTATCGGGCCAGGTCAGGAGAAGGTGGAAAAGAGCGATAATAGCACCTTCGAACTCGGGGCCACGTCCGGTGTTGATGGTCGTAGGGGAGAAGGCCTTCCAGACAATCGACTCGCAAATGTTGGTAGCAATGAACAGGGAGATACCGCTGCCCAAACCGTAGCCCTTCTGGAGGAGCTCATCAAGCAAAATAACAACAAGACCAGCAACAACCAGCTGGACAATCAGGAGAACACAGATACCGGCACCGAGGTCACTGGGCTGGCCGTAGAGACCAGTCAGGACGTAAACACAGGCCTGGCCGAAGGAGAGAATGATAGCGAAGAGCTTCTGGGCGGTCTGGTAGAGCTCGCGGTCGGTCTTCAAGTCGAGGTTGACATCAATGAGGTGGGTACCGGCAAGGAGCTGTGGAACAATATGTCAGTACAATCACCGCGAAGAATGACAGATGAGATTTTTGGAATCGCATACCTGGAAGACCATGCCGGAGGAGATAATAGGGGTGATACCCAGCTCCATCAGAGTACCCCGGTTACTGGCCAGCATCATACGGAGCCAGTACAGGGGGTCCGAAGTGTCGGAGGAGACAATGCCGTAGAGAGGCATCTGGCTCATGACCAAGAAGATCATCAAAGTCAACTATAACGTAATTCCCATTAGATCCAAGTCGATTTCGCGCGGAGAGAGCGGATTCAGGGCGACATACACCAGTCCACATCAACTTCTGATTGAAGGGCACCTTAGTCTCAGGAGCTGCCACCTCCGGGAGGAGGGGCGTAAAGGGCTTGATCAAGTCAAGGAAGCGTACTATATTCCTCCATCAGCATTTGACCTTCAATTGAGGGCGATTCGAGACGGATTGTCGGGATTGCGCGACGAGGTTTCGGGGGACTCACGGCCGCTCATGGTGGCTATCTTCCTCCCAGTCCGTTAAAGAAGTGAAGAAAGCTGGAGTCGAAAACCAGCTAAAGGAATGAAAGTGAATATTAAGAGAAATAAAACAAAAGGAGAAAAGGTGAAGTTGTCGAAAAGATGGGGGGAGGAGGGAAGAAGAGGACAGAAGAGGACCGCTGGCCACTTTTCGCTTCCGCGCTAATTAAGGCCACTTGGTCTTCGCCGCAACAACCAACTTGGTGACTCAACCACAAAAAGGAACGGGGTGATTTGGAGATAACTGCACTTCTATGAGCTTCAATTCAATTCTGAATGCATTTCGTCTTCTGCTAGTCTTTCAAGTCCGATGTGTTGTGCACCCCAAAAACAGGGCTCCAAGCTATCCCCACACTCCACAGAGGCCACGGTACTAACTACGCGATCGGTACAGCTGGGGGTCTACACCATATGGTACAGCGTATGGGGTAAATATTGGGAATCATAGTAGCAAACATGTCCAAATACATATTCCAACTGCTTTCATCCTATAAACATATGCCATCATTCTATAAGAGTATGTTATTGCCATCTTTCAAGGTCCAACAAGACCCAGGCAATCATCAATGATCACCTCAAGCTCTCCCAGCCGAGTCTTCAGGCCGCGGTTCTCCTCTTGCAGAACACCCATCACACTCCAGGCCTCGGAAGCGGGCACCCCATAGCAGTTGATGCAATTAGACACGTTACTGTTACTGTTACCACCAGCGAAGGAGCTACCTAAGCGCGTTGAAGCAAGACCCTTCAAGACCCGGTCATATGCCGAGCGTACAGGTGGTGGTGTACTCGTAGCCGCGACTAGGTTCTTCTGTGTTGGTGACGGGCCCGTCGGCGCAGACAGGGCGATCTGCGACATGTTGGGAGACGGCGCTGTCAGAGCGGAGGTTGGAGATTCGACACCCTCACGCAGCGAGAAAATGCTTTCGGCAATGCTCTCATCGCCGGACTCGAAGCCTGAGTCGCTGGTGAAGGTGCTATGGCTAGCACGCTTGCCTCCACGCCGGGGAGTTTGGAGCGCCATGGAAGCTGCGTCGTCATCCGGATACACAGTACGAATTGCACGACTGCGATTGCGCGACTCGGTCTTTCGCATTTCTCTCTCTTCCTCCAATTCCTCGGCCATAGCCTTCATCGCTTTCTCCTGATCGAACACTTTGGCAGCCATGCCGTCCAGCTGTATCTTGAGGTGGTCAACTCTGGCGCGAGTCTCTTCTAGCTCCTCCTGCTTTTCATTCTTGTCTGCCAAAGCCTGGTGCATGGCAAAGGTGCGTTGCTTATAGGCCTCCTGCATACGTCGTAGCACCCTGTCCGCATGATCTCGTAGCGAATCCAGGGCCTCATCGTAAGTATCATCCGTTTCGGGCAGTTTGAGAGTGGCAGTGATGTCTAAGTTCAAGAACTCATCATCTGCCGGCTCTGGAAAGTTAGGCTTGCTCGGTTGTCGCCGCAGGCCGAAGAATGAAAACCGATTCGTCGGGGTCGAGTTCTGCCTCATATGTGACATGGATGGAGCTGGGCGGGAATCCAATCCGGTCACATCTGAAGCACCTGGGCCCATCTTCAATCCCAACTCGACTGGATCTGATTTCCCCTGGAACCAATCTGACAAG
Source organism: Penicillium paneum (assembly GCA_023627375.1). NCBI lineage: Eukaryota > Fungi > Ascomycota > Eurotiomycetes > Eurotiales > Aspergillaceae > Penicillium > Penicillium paneum. The sequence goes on from JAMAFK010000047.1 coordinate 50,543, forward strand.
ACCCTGGCTCTTGCTTCAAGCTTCTTCTTCGGAAAGGTGTCAGACCAAGGGGTATTTTTCGGGCTTGATATTGTGCCGTCGATGCCCTGTTCGAACAGTGGAGGCCTTGAAATATATTCGGTGTTTGCTCGACGATGCGAAGGCGGATTGTTCAACTGATTTCGTGCGGTTTTAGGGACCGACGATCTTGGGAGCGTCAAGGCAACGGTCTCGTGAGGGTGCGTGCCATCGGAATGCAGGGTGACAGGTGCATGAGTGAGATCGGGAGACATGTTCTGAGGGGTAATTTCGACAGAATACACGGACAGGACTGAAATGCCACGTCGATTCAGGCCCAATGTGGCGTTGGTGTGCAACCTAGGGAGGGGTTTGCAGTAGGGGTATCAATGCTGATCAGGGACAAAACAGACCCCTGGAATATGTTCAAGGTCAAACGAAAAAGGGTATAGGTAGTTTCAATGAAGATTTCATGTTTCACAGGGTTGAGTCTGGATTTGTCTAGTTGAAACCAAGAAGACACCTCAAGAGTTGGCAACAGGAAGACAAGAGGCTGGGACGATGAAATAGCGGTGGCTGGTCTGGAGCTCTCTCCACCTTCGTGATCCACCACGTCTTCCTTTCCAATCTGATTAATTAGAGCAATGAGGATTGTCTTCCACTAGACTTATTTCGAGTTGGATCCCGTCATCTATTTTTTGCCGCTCCCGCTGTGCATGCTTTCAGCTGCACGAGGACCCGCGTCATTGCACGTTTCTGCAAAATCCTAGCGTCATGGCTTCCAACAGTTTGAAGCACCTATCCAACGCCCTGGCGACGCCAGACCAATTGTCGAACTCGTCATCCTCGATCGACAATGTCCCATCTGACCTCGAAACCTCTATTCGTTGCGCGGGCGCCCAGCTCACTCAAACCGCTGGAGTGCTCCTACACCTGTCGCAAGATATAATTGCCCAGGCGGTCGTGATCTTCACGCGTTTTTGGCTTGGCGCTGATGGGGGTAGCTTGCGAATCTACTCAGTCAAGGTAGGACCAGCTCCAGGAATACTCATCAATTCTGATCCACTGACAGGAGCAGGATGTATCCGCCGCAGCGTTGTACCTGACGGCTAAGCTTTCTTTCCAACCAACCTCGCCACGCTCCGTCCTCAACGTTTACACATTCCTCCTATCGCAAGACGCGTCACCCTTGTGGTTTGTGAAACAGAGCGGAGCTCCGGACACCCCTCCATCCCCCGAAACCTATATCCTGTCCGAGGGAGGCTACCAGTCCGCGCGGCTAGTCCTCCTCCGCACCGAAACGATTATCCTCCGTACTCTCGGCTTTGATACACATGTTGCACTACCACACACCATCGCTTTGACCTATCTTCAAGCTTTGGGTGTGGTAAAACCGGCTGTGGCTCTACGGGTCATCCAGCACCTCAATGCGGCGTTGCTCTCCCCCCAGCTTCTTTATGTCACCCACCAACCAAATGCCCTGGCTGTGGCTGCCATCTACCTCGCTTCGCGCGAGGAGGAGATCAAGCTTGTGGATGGCGAATGGTGGGAAGTCTTTGATGTCGATCGCGAAGAGCTTGGCTTTTTGGTTGTAGCCATGAGGAGTACCGAAGGCTTCATGCGAGCGGAGGTCGGTCGGTGGAAGAACAAAGCTATTCCAATGGTAGTTGATGAAGTTGATGCCGAAATTGAGCGACGCCGAATGATGGAGGAGGGTGAATGAAAGTGCTCTGATTTTTGCCGAGAACATCACATTCCAAGATCAAAAGTCTACTGGGAAGTATGTTCTGGTAGAAGCTAGCGAGCTATCTACTAGATCATTCCCCACAAGATGGCCAGCATGCTACCTATCAACAGAAGGACTCACATTCAAAAGGCTTGCGATATCTTGCTCCGCGCCCAGACGGAATTCAAGCAACCACACCCAACACTAAACGGCCTTGTCTCCGCGGTGGTCAAACAGGCGGCCAGAAATTTAGCTGTTTCCACGGCTTTGGACGATTGCCGGGGGCTCCGCGGCTGTCAAGCTCAACCTTTATGTTATATACATCTTCTCCTGTGGCCGTAACAATCAAAGTAGATGTATGAATAGTATCTCAGAACTCAGCTGACAAGATAACTGGATAAATTGCTGACCATAACTGAACGACATAGATACCTCCGTCCTACTCCATATGCTCCGCTCGAGAAACGCCCTCAACAGCTTGGTGATTTTGTCCTCCAATCCGCGCTCCACATTCAGGACATTTCGCAAGCTCCATCGGCATACCACATTCGCCGATGGCAAATTGAAGAGAAACAGAAAATGTTAGCTTTATGTCTCAATCAAAGGAAGATGTCGAATATTTGGCAAATCAAACGCACAGGATGTCCGTTGATACAATTGTACCAGTGCCCAGCATTCGTCGCCAGGCCTCTTCGCCCGCCAACCATGGCAATCTTGATGGATGCAAGTTCCTCTGGCGTGACCTCTTCGTATTGAGCGCCTTCAAATAGGTGGATCATCTTCGGGGTTTTCTCTTGAAGCTCCTCAATGAGGTATAGCAAATAACATGTATTTGCGAAGAGCAAACACCGATGCATCGTCCCTAGAATAATGTATCTTGTTTCGGGAAAGTGAAGACTAGCAATGAAACTAGTTCCCGGCATAAACTTCATGTATGCAGACAAGGTAGGTTAGAGTACTGATTCTTGCACCGCTATCCAAGGCGATCCATCCTCATGCCCAAACAATCTCCGCATCGTGGCCCTCCAATCCACGAGACCTGCCTCCATCTTGCTATCAACTCCCTCTCATCCTTCTATTTCTATTCACCTTCTTCTACATCCCTGAGACCCGTAGAAAGGAGAAAGGTACATTCTGCAACCATCTATTCCAGCATAGTCTAGAAGTTGGTCGGATATGGAGATGCCCTCTTTCTATGCGAGATAATACGCTAGTCCTTGATACTTGAAACATTGATCCGAAGCCACGACTTCTCTCCTAGTAATAATAAATCGGCATTTGAAAAGGAAATGGAAGAATATTGGGTAGGTCAAGTGACTAGTAACGGAGGTGACTCGTGTGTTCATACAGGCTCAAATGTCTATTTTGGAGGAAGAAAGAAGCCTATAGGCGCTGGATAAGATATACTTACATATTTTTCCCGTAGAATATATAGTATAGTTCATCCAAAGTTGAGAACCAAGAGGGCTAGGAAGACCTCGGGAAAGGGACAGTCTTACATAAGCACGTACAATCACGTGCAACCATATCAGTTCAAAATGACGCTCACGCGGGGCGGATCATGTGCTCCACCGCTTATCATTTACCTCCCCCGCCGCTTCTTCTGTATCCCTTTCTTCACTCTCACCTGTAAAACACAATGAATATCCTGCACTCCACATTGTCAACTTGGCGGGACCGCCTGGCCCCGGTATCGCGCACTTCTACCTTCCGTAATACCGGCCAAATCACCCCCGAGGAGTTTGTTCTCGCCGGAGATTATCTAGTCTACAAGTTCCCCACATGGTCATGGGCCGACGCATCGAGTCCGGCAAAACGAGTCTCCTACCTTCCAGATGGCAAGCAGTTTCTGGTCACTCGCGGAGTACCGTGTCATCGGAGACTGAACGACAACTTCGCCGGGGATGCAGGACTCGAGGATGAGATCGTGAGGGATTTCCTATCGGGCGGTGACGGCACAGGCACACCGGATGATGGGGAGGATGGATGGTTGCGGACCGGTGGTGGCCGTGACGCTGGGGCAGAGCATGATAAGCAAGAAGCTCGGATCCGTGACGTGCGAACCGTTGATGAATCTGGGAATCTGGGCGAGCAGGAGGAGGAGGATGATATCCCCGATATGGAGGATGAAGACGATGATGAAGAAGCCATTATCCGAGAGACCGATGATCAATCAGGGACACAGTGAGTGTCATTTTCCTATTTCAACTTCGCCTTTCTCTCTTTTCTAACCGTGACTTGTTATTGCTCCAGATCTCTCCGCACGTACACCCTTTACATTACATACTCAAACTTCTACCGTACACCCCGCCTCTACCTATCCGGCTATTTGTCGCCATCCGAACCGCTTCCACCACATCTGATGATGGAGGATATCGTCGGCGACTACAAAGACAAGACCGTGACGCTAGAGGACTTCCCATGGTTCGAGGGTAGCGTCAAGATGGCCAGTGTACACCCATGCCGCCACGCCTCTGTGATGAAGACACTTCTGGATCGCGCCGATGCCGCACTCAAGCTTCGCCGTGACAAGCTAAAACAGACGCAGTCGCGCGAGGAAGCGAACCGCGTTCTCCGGGCAGGCGGCGGGCTGGAAGGCTTGGTGGATGAGACCAACAACATGTCGCTCGGGGACTCCAACCACGCACATCCTGGCGGAGATGAGTGGGAGATGCTGCAACATGACGAGGAAGAACAGATCGCGATCCGGGTTGACCAGTACCTGGTTGTGTTCCTCAAGTTCATTGCTAGTGTGACGCCGGGCATTGAGCACGACTTTACGATGGGGGTATAATTCTTAATTTGACCAGACTCGTCCTATCCGATCTTTACTTCACGTGCAGCTATTTTTCTTGGACTAAATTGGATTGGATAACCCCTGGCTCCTGGCGGCCTGCCCCCTTGTCCTCAATTTTCGAAATCTGATATGCATGACCTGAGATGAGTTTGGCGTTAATCTGCTTCTAGGCGCATGGGTAATCTCTTTTTTCTCTCTTCCCTGGGTTGCTTTTGCTGTTTATCATGTTCGGTAGCTTGGGATGGGGTTTCCATGGCAATTTTACTCCAATCTGTGGCGATACCAGAGTAGACATATCGTTCGTATTACGAGGTCATTTCATCGTCGCCAGCATTCTGAAAGTAAGACAATGGGGTATCAAGGACTGGTTTCATGATAAACAAGCCGATCCATGTATTTTATCCGACCCGTAGATGTATGTAACGTGCCTAGACTCCTATTTGGGCATATTTCCAGCTCTTTAGAATACTTGATTCCTTCATCAAATCAAAATCACAATAATCATGATCTAGCTTGTAGACTGCTCTATTGAGCATCAAAAGGAATGGTGTATCCAGACACTGGCCGAAATCACTAGGTCTGTCCTAGAGGTAAAAACAGGCAAAGCCAACCTTGAGGGTCAGTGTCCCATTGGGGAAGGTACGTTTTCCTGGGGGTATAGTTCCCCCCCCCCCCCCCCTTTCAATTTCTCTTCTCATCTTCTTCTCTCCTCCCCATCTCTCGGACCACCATCTCTCCGTAGCCCCCACGAGACAGAGTAGGCAGGGGTCCCGTAGCACATGCTGCTTCACCTACCACAGAGATCATAACATTACCATGTTTGTTATGAGGTCCATACATATAGGTCTGCATCAAACAACAAACCGGGCTTTCTCGTGGACGTTCCTGAAGTCGTGGCTCTCATTGCCACTTGACGAGTCCCACGGAATACATGGGGGGGTGTAGATGGCCGTAGCCGAAGACGCGTCGGTTCGAGTCATACATCGTACACTAGTCACCTGGGTAGAAGGCAAATAAATACCTTATCCGTGCTCACACTGCTTATACGACACGGTTAGATTGCCTGACATCCACGATGGCGGCGACTGAGGTTTACTTGAAGATAGAGCTGGCTACAAACAGGGATGAAGAGATTATGGAAAAACTAAAGAAGTCTACCACACTCTTTTTCTAGACATTTGGACTAGTTTGATGGACAACTTCAGTTATCTGGAGTAGAGATCAACAAAGATTGGACATCTCATCTGTTGAGAATGATGCCTGGCTATCCAACTAATCGTCTGCTCTTTTTTCGCCCACAGTGATCACGACTCTTTCTAGATGTTCTAATGTGTACTGAGCTGGAATCTCTGTGGAGCTTTGGGGTGTATATAAATCGAAGGACACATTCATAGACAAAATCCCAAAAGATTACGCATTCGAAGTGATGTTGGTAGATGTGAAATATATAATGTAGATAATATATAATGTAGATGAAGAACAAGGATTAAATGTTGTCATGCTCTGCAGGAGTCGTATGGGATGTATATCTTACATATTGATAGCAGCTTGATATCATATGCTGCTCACTCTACCTATGTGGAAACCATGCGAAGTCCAGGGCTACCTACATCGAAGCCCAAGGCAATTTATACTATGGCTTGGTCCTTAAACCTTTCCTATCAGACTTTCAAGTGCTAAATGAGACCTCGACACACTGAACATTTGGTTGATCTCCCAATCATATATTTAGCATCGTACGAGGAAACTTAACAATACAGAATCTACTGTTACGTGGGAATCGGTAGTATATCATCAGAGAAGTATATTCTAGGTGATAATAACAATATCAAAAGCTGCATGTAACAAGTGACAGTGGACCAAAAGAATCCCGAATAGTGCAAAGCACTCCCGGACGCCCAAAGTGAACAACCATCCGCAGCTGTAATAGACAAGATCCAAAAAAGTAAGTGATAAAGATCGGCCCTCATGAACGAGCACAGAAGATACAAATGATCTGGGGGTGAGTACACCAGCCGACTATGACAAATTATAAAAAGAAGGAAAACAGGGAAGAATACAGCCGTGAAAAACAAGAAATGCATGCAAAGGTCCGATCAATCATGAGATAGACCAACCACATCGTTGACAGATGGATGGATGGTTTCTATCTGGGTCGTTTCCGCCATTTTTTATCGTGTTCATCTGAAGCAAGCAAAAGAGCTTAGTTGAAGAAAGCCAGGATAACGGGAAGAGCCACGACGAGGACGGATCCGGGAACCAGAGATGAGCCGGCGTTGAAGACGGGCGCAACGGGTGCGGAAGGCACGGCAGAAGGTGAGGCCGATGCGGTCGGTGCCGCGGGGTGGATCAGAGGGATGGAGACGGAGGGGGCCCAGGTGGCCGGGGCGGTGGTGATGGGAGCGTAGATGGGGGTGGTGAAGGTGGGAGGGAGGATGGTGGGGACATCAGTCCAGGTAGGAGGGTTGATAGTCTGAGCAGGGGGAGTGACAGTCTCGGTAGGAGGAGTGGTAGTGGTTGTGGGCACGACAACAGCAGGGGTGGTCCAAGTGGTGGTAGGCACAACGACAACGGCGGGAGGGCTGGCGGCAGTAGTAGGCACGACGACAACAGCAGGAGGCTCAGGGCAAGGGTAGCCGCCCTGGTGGTCGTGGACGCCATTGCCGACGTTGACGCTAGGACCGCCGGGGATACCGACATTGACACCGGCGCCGGCGTTGTAGTCATCGCCTGAGCCAGGACCGCAGGGGCCGCGGTGGATGTCCTGGAATCCGGCGCCGACGTTCACAGAAGGACCGCCAGGGATGCCGACTTTGACGCCGCTGCCAGCCGAAGTCTCGCTGTTGTCTGGGCCCTGGTGAGTGGTCTCAGGGCCGTGGTTGATGATCTCGGGGAATGGGACAGCTCCGAGGGCGGGCAGCTGGGGAGCAGAGAAGACGGTGGCAGGGCCGAGGGCAAGGACGAGACACATGAGGCCGGAGAAGTTGATAGTAGCGGAGACCATTGTTGCGGTAGGATTATTTGCTGTTGATTTGGAAGAGGAAGTTGTTGATTAAAAGCGAGGACTCAAAGTTGATCAAAGAGAGTTGCGAAAGAGAGACGAGGGAATGACTGTTTAGAGACTGTGATGCTTGATGAAGAACAGAAGAGCAGGCGTGAACAATGATCCTTATGTACTTTTTGGCATCCATACAGAGTATACACTTGAACAGTATGGTAAGGAGGGCCAAGGCTATCTGAGACCAGATAGGGCGATCGCTGCAAGGTACGAACTTCCTTGGCCCTCATCTAAGAAAAGCCACAAGGTCGGAGATCTGCAAGGCATAAAGTCAACGGCAGCTACCAAGAAAAGAGATCGTGAAAGACATCAGGTCTCAAAGGATCTGAAACAAGTAATTAGCGGAAATTAGGGCATCCAAGCAACATGGTTCGTTAGTAAGGAGCTGCAGCTCTATCGAGAGACTAGATGTGCCCTGAGCGAGCAGCAAAGCTTATGCACAAGCTCTAGCTTGAACCTCCGAGCTATTGTAGCTCAGCTAGCACAGCATTGGCGGGATTCTCAGAGTATCGCATGCGGCTGGGCTGCTGTGGGAGTACGAAAACACGTGCGGCCGAATGGGAAGAAAGGTTGTATGGATGCAAGGGATAATAGCCAATAAGGCACAGAGACACTAAGATCCCTCTTTGCTTGAGACTTTCCAAGGAGCCAATCAGGACATTGGATTAAGATTGAGTGCAGAAATAACACGCAAGGCACTCCAACTCAGGTGAGTCCAAATGCAACTTGCTAGGCCTATTGCCTGTTGCCTGTCAAGTCAGGTAACCCCAGAAACGAAGACTGAAAGAAATCCGAAATAAGAACCAAATGAGGTTGTATTGCACATATCGGCATAGATCATAAGCTCGTAAGGTATTTCGCCAGAAGAGAGAAAAAAGCTAAAAAGAAAAGTACAGCAAGGAGAATGCTGATGAGAAGTATGGGAAACATGATGAAATGCAAAATAGACATAGTAGGACCTCACAAACAGACCATAAAGATCCAAGCACAGATGGGAAATATGTGTCTCCCTAGACTTGACCCGGGTTCGATATCCCAAATGCAGTGCCAAAATTAGTTGTTTGCTTGAACTTGATTTCAGGTTGTTTGTCGCCTTCAAGGAACTCGGATTCAGAATCAGTCTCATTAGGATCAGCCGATTCAACCGAGCTGCCCAGGATATATTTCGCTTGAATAAGGAGTTTCTGATTCAGTTGATCTAAAAACTTGGAGTCATGCTCCTCATCATTAATCAAACCGAGAGGCCCCTTCAAACCGGGGTCATCTGGCACATCCGGAAAGTAGGAGACCTTATTTTCGGAAGGTTGATGAGCGTTCACTGTGGGTGCAAGAGGGGCGTCCTCAATCTCGGGGGCAACCTCGAGGGGAGACCCCGGCTGGGTGGACCGACTATCTTCGGCGTCGATGATCGCCATCGGGGTGTGACCTGCATGACGGAGCAAGTTCTCATTGGGCGGGCCAAGCTCTGACAGCTTCAGTCTGAGACTAGTTCGATGTTCCATAGAAGACCTTGCAGCGGTTGAAGGGGCAGTTCCAGGGGAGGTTCCCAGGGGGGACGGGGAGGGCGGGGTGATCACTCGAGCTACTACGGCAGGTGGCAGCGCCGTGGACTTGAGCGTGATGCCATCCAACGTTCTGTCAAGCTTTTCGATCGGCACCGGCAGACTCACAGTCGGTCCAGAAGCGTCTACTGGTCGCGACCGGGGTGAGAGGGCCCGGTCCAGGGATGGTGGATCCCCACTTTCGGAGGTTGGCGATAGAAAGCTTTGGTCTGGCGATTCATGATCGAAGAACACCCTTGTTGGACGAGTGCCTGGACTTGTCCCCTCCCACACCTGCGCTGCGAAGCCATTTGTGTTAAACTGCGGTATTCCACCCGCAAGCATATGTTTGACGGCTTCCGACCCCAATTGAGTTGCTCTGTTCCCGTGACTCTTCACAAACACCTCCAGCTCGGCAATTTTTGATCGCAACAGCGCGCGCTCTTTCTCCCACAACCGTCGCTCCTGTGCGAACAATTCCCTTTCCATCTCGAAATTCACCCGTTGGCTCTGGAGAAGCGATCGCGATTGCTCGATATAGGACGTATCCATAGCGGACGTATTCACCAACACCGAGTCCTGAAATGCGGTTTGGCCGTAGCCTGAAGTGACATGAGGAAACGTGGCTGAAACGGATTTTGTGCGACGTAGAGGTGGTTCGGTCGGAGAGAAGCGTACTTCTTTGTAGAGACTCCCATGGCCGTCTAGTAATTTGGTGGACTTCATAGTGTCTGAAATGTGGGTTTCTCTGGGCGCAAATCGGCAGATAAGGGTCTATTAGGGATAAAGACGCTAGCAGCGTGGGATAGTACAGTGCCCAACCTGCAGAGCTTCGGCTTCCCACGTCGAGACCAGTCGAGTTCCTAAAAGCGGTCAATGAGTTCACAGCGCTCCATCTAATGCTGGGATATCATGCGAGGTTCCCGATACGGCGCATGTCAAGCCTGCGGTGAATGGATACTGGTTGGGCAGGTTTGGGATTTGGGTAGCTTTTAGGTAGGAAGGCCCCATATGATGAGAGGGGAAGAGATTAGACTAGATCATGAATATCCACACAGATTCTGGGGAAATGCAGTTACAGAAAAGGGGCGAAAGGAACACACCTGGCCAAGTCCAAAAAGCAATGTGAATGGATGCATCTGATCACATTTTATGACGTCAAAGGGGCTGGAATAGGAAATATCATTAATAAGATGATGTAGGATGTGTCAGAAGATGATGTATTAAGTTGAGATTCTATTAGGGCCGTCTATGTAAGTAAATACAGCATGTATAACTGACAAACCGGGCAACAAACACAAGAGATCCGTCTATAAGCTGCCTTGGACCAAATTAGTATAAAGAAGAATGAAAGAAGAATGGAGAGTGTCGAAAAAAGCCCGCCCAACGCCATTTGCGCCAAAGATATGCCACATTAGCCATTATAATCAGCGCTCGGACGTCATGACGCAGGCTGAAAGATGCCAAAACAAGAAGATATCGCAGACACAGGTTGTAAAAGGAGAATAGAGAAATCCCTCAGAGAACAGACGAGGTGGGCCGCAGCCGGCTTGGCGCGGCCATTTGCTTCTTGAAATCCAAAGACCAAGCAGAACACCCCTTAATAGAGCGATCTGACTGTCTCATCGGCGACCGACTGCGCCAAACAAACTGCTGCGCCTCATCAAGCAGATGCTGATCGCCATTCGGCAACGGATAGAAGCTGACATCTTTGCATAAAGCGCCAAAGCGCGTCGCAAGGTCAAACACCCCCCGAGCCGTGAGATCCCGACCTCCCACGTTCGCAGATGGATAATAGTAGCGTGGGTCAAGATAAAGCAGCACGCTATCCCACATCGGAAGCTTCTCGGACAGAAGCCGTGCCGCGGTCTCGTATTGTTTCAGCGTGCGCTTCGGCACGCCGGTCTGCGTGTGCACGAAGAAGAAGATCTCGAAGCCGACGCTGCGGATGCGGGCGCGGGCGGTTGCGCTGAGCGTGTCCAGGAACTCTGCTAATCGGTCGAGATTAAAGGAGTTGCGGAGGAAGAGCGTGTGTGTCGAGTAGAGGTAGTCTTCGGCTTCGTCGTGGAGTTGACGGTTCACCGCTAATAGCTTGCGCGCAGTTCCGTCTTCGCCAACCCAATGAGGACTCATTGAGATTGCTCGGTATTGGCCGCGAGCTGTGAAGGTGTTGCCGTGATCGGCGAGCACGATCATTGGTTTGCTGACTAGGTAATCATTTGGTACGTCTAGTGCATATTCGTAGATCTTGAGCCGGAGTTCGGCTGGGAGTTGAAGGAGCCGCGATGGTGATGTCGATGTTGGAGTCGGAGTTGGCCTCATAGCTGCTCAGCTAGAAGAAAGATGGAATGTCGAGCTTCTTGCGAAACGCGGCTGTTGATCCGATTTAAAAGGCAGTGGTACCACTCGGGTGTATACGTCGCCACCTCGACAAAATTTTCGATTCGTCAGAAAAAGTCAATGCGGAATAAAAATAGAGGTCTGTACTTTGTCCGAAGTACTCCTAGATGGCCTTGCATCCCGAGAATGCAAAGAATCAGACCATGCCGACCTATTATACGAGGTGCCGAGTATCTGATCGGCATCTCTATGACTAGAGATATCGCAGCCACCACGTATACTTCACCGCATGTTACAAAATTCGTTCAAAGCTACGACAGTAAACTTACTGGACACTCTAGGTAGCTGAATTCTCCCGGGTGTATGCTTTGCTAAGTTTTATATGATGACTCAATCAATGTTGTTCTTAGTGACCACGTATCATGATCTGATGTATAGAAAAGTCATCTGCCCTTCTTACATTCCTTTTTGCTCGAGACCTGTGACTAGCTATCTTTGATATCAGGCAAGGAGAAATAATGCCAAGCAACGTTGAGAACTTTCCCAACACACGTGCAATCTATTTGCTCTAGGCCTCGAGTCCTCCTGGGCAACTGTAAGAACTAAATTGCCATGGAGCCATCTCTGCATATGGGTCGAGTATAAGGAGGTATGATGCAAAGTTGTCATTCACTCTGACATTTTCTAATGAAAGTATTTATCTCTGTTCCAGTGGAGTACTCTTTGTACCTGCAACGAAGCTGTACATATATACTTCGTACATAAATGTCACCGCCTAGTGATATCTGGCGAATCTTCCCCCAAGGTCTGTTTCAAGGCTATGGAGCACATTCAGTCATTCTACAATAGTAAACTTGAAATTACTTAATGCCGGCGTCTCAAGTCTCCATTGCCGACTGGATCGAAAACATATCCGCAAGGGGCCAATTTGACGGTATCAACAGTCATCCAATCCCACCAGTTAGTTCTACCGCCCCTTTTCTGTAGCACAGATTTGCCAGTGATGGAAACAGGAATAGCATAACTAACCTGATATGGAAAGACGGTGCGAGCCCAGGCCTATCAGGCTGTTTGGGCAGGAAAAGTGCCCAGCCGATGTATGTAACCCAAGAACTACGCCAGTAGTCGATTGGATCATCCACGGCCAAGTAAAAGCCGAGTCTCCAATCTCCAAAAATTCAAGATGCAATCTATTTGCTATGGAAAACTGTCCGAAAATAGCGGGAATAATGAAGTTCCCTATTCATCGCTGTCTATAAACACCCAGCGACCAAGCTGCCCGCAGAACAGCCAGACCCCATGCCATGCCAATACTATCTCGCAAGACATTCAATTTGCTACCCTTGACCTCCCTCCACCCGACAGGAACCTCAGCCACAGGGATCTGAGCGAATTCAGCTAGCATGAGCATCTCAACATCAAAAATCCAGCCTTCGGAATGCATGTACGGCACAATATAAGGTAGCGCACTGCGGGAGAACAGCTTGAACCCGCATTGTGTATCCTTGACAGTAGCCGTTCTAGGAGGCGTCATGAGCCACAGGATCAAATGGAACGAATGCATCAAGAAGTTTCGAAGCTTGGATCGCTATCGGGCAGTCAGTAATCAATCGCAAGCCTCCCATGACCAAATTATCATACCTTAACCACAGCCTCACTCCCAACCATGTGCGCCCGCGACCCAACAGCAACCGCGCGCCCCTTCGCATCCTCCACATCCCGACAAGCCCCAACAAGCTTCCCCAGATCCCCAAACTTACTCGCCCCATCCGCATCCGCAAAGACAACATACCGCCCACGGACATGGCGCATACCGTGCGTGACTGCGCCGCCCTTGCCGCGGTTATGCGTCAAGGTCACGACGCGGATCGTGCCAGACGGGATATGGACGCCCTCCGCAGCCTGCGGCGTCCACGGACCCGCATGTCCCTTGGGGTGCAGGGAGAGCTGGTGGTCACGCGCGAACCGGAATGCCACTTCCTCCGTGCGGTCTGTGGACCCGTCCGAGACTAGTACAATCTCCCAGCCGCGGTCTGAGGCCGAGCCTGCGGCCTCACTGGTGGTGTCCCCGTTCGGCTTGCGTTTGCGCATTGAGCGCGTCTCCATTACGTCTGGGCTGCTGGTTCTGGCGAGGACGCTGGCGGTGTCTCCGTACATCTGCTCCAGGTAGTTGACGGCTTCCTCCAGCATACCGGTTAACCGGTCTTCCTCATTGTAGGCTGGTATTACGACAGACATGAATAGCTCGGCCGGTGCGATTGTGTGGGTTGTGCTCTTTTTTGCGTCGTTTTCGAGCCAGCAGGGTAAGGGTTCGGGGTCTGTCACGGATCCATCTCTGGCGAGGGTTCTATACTTCTTTTCTTCTGGGAGAGGGTTTCGAGGGACTGGCGCAACGAAAAATATAAATAATGAGAACTATGCGATAGCAAGAGAATTGAAGGTCAGTAGCTTTCAATTGAGGCTGCGCGTGTCTGGAGTGTCTCCGCGCGATCTGGCTGTATAAGCGGAGTGGGAGGAAAAGTGGACTCACTAGGACAAATAGTCCCAGTAAAGTGACTAGGGCAGCGACGAGTAAGATCTGGACTGGGATTTCCACCGCAGTATTGACGCATTGGCGACAGACCTCGCCCAAAGCTGCCGCCATCGTAGGGAGTGACGAATTGGACGTCAGATGCGGAGACGGAAGAGATGCGGATAGGGAGGGTAAGTGATGCCCGAAGGGAGAAGGCAAGCACTTAGGTCGGAGAGAGAAAGTGTTTATTCATAGAGATAAAGCAGAATGATCCTCGCCATTTGAAAAGAGAGAGCGCAGAAGAGAGGGGGGAGGAATGTTGCAAGTCGATAATCGCCAGCTTGTCCTTTTATCAGCAACTCAACGCGCAAGCCAATAGATCCACATCTAGGAGCCACGCTGCGTAGGCGCTCTATTTTTACAATGTTTTACTTATAAGTTCCATTATAATCTATTTTTCATATTCACGGTTCGCGTATATTGGAGCTCATTTACCTCTTTAATCGCGTTGACCGCGAATCGCATAGATTGGCCAGCTCCTAGAATGGACATTGGCGTACATAAGAGCTACTGACTGTTCTACCACATTGCGCTGTTCCTTCTGGATATGCGCCTCGTAGTGTCCTTCAGTGGGCAAAGCTAGAGGACTGTCTGTAGCAAAGAGTCGCAAAAAATTGACCCAGAGAATAGGATCATGGTGCCCGAACGCTCTTTGCCGGCCATGTTGCTATCCACAATCCATAGGACGGCGTGAGTAATGGAGACGGGGGAGAAGGACGATGGGATGGACACTGAAAGCTTGTGGTTTTCATTCAAATACTTTTGTTCTCTTATTTCATTTTTCCTTCTTCCTGCCACTTTGCTTCTCTAGTCTTGTGCGGGAGTACTCTTTCATTCTCGCAACAATCCTTCGCTCAAATGGCAAGTTCGAAACAACGCATCGAGAAGCCGTGATGGCTTCTTGCTGATAGCTCTGAATGGCCCTTCTGGATAGAAGAAGTCCGCAGTAGCCCGAATCCATAAAGTAATTGAAGCAGGCCTCTTTCTTGGCTTCCAACGAGGCCAATCCAATTACGGTGGAAAGCGTAGCGCAATAGCTAGAAACCGATCAGATATGCTTTGAGAGTTGTCAAGCATTATGGAACCAGACGGACAGAAGCAGTGATTCTTTCCGTAAATCTCTGGCAATATATGCGACAATCCTTGGATGGTCCAGTCATTGGCGAGAAGTCCGGGTGGACAGAAAGGTAATCCGAGATCTGACATCTGTCGTGTATGTAGTCCTGGCGACTCATGACTTTCCTGTCTGGTAATATTGCAAATGGTCCCTATCTGGCTTCGTGTACGGAAAGGACCCGAGGGAACGATCTGAAGGCTTGAGCACTCCATTTCGAACAAGAAAAAAAAGAAACCCTAAGATTCGACCAGCGCAGACTCATCAAAATGAGCAGTCAACGCCGTAACAAAACCCGCAGCAGTCACCCAGCCGCGTTTTCAAACGTCCTGCATTTCCTGATTGGAGGAAGGTGGTAGCTCAATACCTAGTGAGTAAGGATCGCCATAGATGTAAGCCGGGGATTCTGCCATTGACGCAAATTCCTCTGCTAGTGGGGTGGGTGTGAACCGTCGCGTCTGACCGTATGTCATCCAGCGGGTGTACTAGTATAATGGTTAGTTTAAATGTGCCGATAGGAACAAGGGAGACAAACAGTTGCGATCCTCACTCCGAGCCAAAGACATCGGTGTCTTCTAGGAATGACTGTGGAAGGTTCTTCTGTTGATGGTCTGTTATCTTCTGTGGGAGCCCCCTCGAAGAACCCTTCTGGGTAGTACAGCCGGCTCCATGCCTGTCCTCGGATCAAGAAGTCCTCTGGTAGCTGTTGCGTACTTGAATCGTCAAGAAGCGGGAATGATTCGTCTTCGATCTTCGAAATGATCGTGTCAGAGCCAAATAAGGTGTTGAGATAGTTTGCAAGTAGCGACCACGGAATCAGCGGTTCTAGCCGTTGTATAGCAGCTGGGTTGAGTGTAAGAGACCACACAAATGCCATAGAGATATGCACACTCGGGTACATGTTGGAATCACCGACTGGAGCGAGCATCACAATTAACGTGTGAAATGCGAGAGAGCTCGCCCGGAAGGCAAGCTGAGACGAAAAGTCGCTATATGTGTCGTGAATGGGTGTTGTGGGTGCACCCGACGCCCACTTCATTGCCGTTAGGCGATCTTCTGCCGTAGGATTGCGCGACTTCAATGTGAAATCTTTTTCCATCACCCCATCTTTACTCCCATATTGAAATATTGCGCAGATATTGCAAGACGTGAGCTGGACACCTTGCTGCCCGCGCAGCCGGCTAATTTCCTTGCGAAGAATAGTAAGAAAAACTTTCGCCCGAGAAGCGAATTCCTCAACCTGAGCTTGCATGAGAAGCGTACCGTGAGTAGTCACGAACGAGGTAATCAAGTCCCCTTCTTGAGCTGGTATGTTCATAAGAGGGATGACTAGTTGAATCATGCTATCGAGAGCATTTGGGAATGCGCGCACGCTGATCAATGCTTTTGTGTAGTGGAAAAACTGCTGCAGAATGTCCGGGCGAGCTAGAATAGCAAGATGGTGCTGAATACGGCCATTTTCTGGACTTCCGTCCGCGTCCTGGTTATACCAATACCTCGATACCCCCGCCCAGAGTTCACGGTCCTTCTTGTCAAATTCTTCCACCGCCATGCGGTACCGTGCCAAGTCACCCAAGCACTCGATCCAGGTTTCTCTAAAGTCTGGCACGCTTTCCAGTAGCAGCGTTATCATTGAGTATGAGAGATAAATGAAGTCGAGCATATACTCCATCGAAACGGGGAGTTTCTGGCGTAGCAGCTCTAAGAATGAATGCACTCCATAGCGCCACATGCGCGCCGGCATCGCGTACTTATCAGCTAGCTCTTTAAGAACAGGACCAGCTGACGGGTGTCGGGAGGCGAGGAAAAAGTCATGATGTTCGTAAAGTAGTGTTCGGTGCAGCGCGACGAGTGTCTGCCACTGACCCTGCGATAGCTCGGCCTTCGATTGCGTCTGCTGTCTGTCGATCTCGATGCACTTCTTTTCCACCTTGACAAGGCCGGTATAGATCCCCCGCACTTCATTAATCAGTTGCTCCTCGGTGATGGTATGCGTCTCCGGTTGCCGAAACATTCCATGAGGCTTTGCTTCCTGAGCGACTGCCTCTCCCACCATCTCCACATTTTGATTCATTGATTCGTCATTTTTCGTGTACCATGATGACTGCGCCTGCGCTTGATTTTGCATGGTCTGAGAAGGATTCTTGACTTCAACGGCATTTTGACTGCGCACAACGACGGGTGTTGAATGTGATCTTCGAGATTCTGAGCGTATCGTAAAGCCTTGAGCTAAATGTGACTCTTCTTGTCTGGGCACACTGTTCTCAATTTTTGGATCCGTGGGGTCTTCATTTATGAAGTGAGCCACACCGGCCTTTAGCCGCTGAGAAGCCGATCCCGACAACCGCCGAGCCTCCCTAGAGACCAGGGAGCTACCCCGACGACGAGATTTGCCGACATGTCCTACACAGGGGCAAGCGGAGCTTCTGAGAGCTCGCATGCCGTGACTACTACGTGTTTCCACAGTGCAATCGTCTGCTAGGACGCCAGTAGACTTTGGTCGAGCACTGGATGATGGCGAAGCGGCCGAGCAGCAGCCGTGGGTACCCATCGATTCAGAGATAAATTCTTCCGACAATAGTCTTTTCAGAGATCGCCTGTATAAACAGTGAGAAGATAAGCAACCAAAGCATGGGGTCGCAACATGCCTACCTAGGAGACACGTCGCTACGGACAACTCTATCTGAGAGTCTTGTCTTGGCATCCAACAGGCTGTAAACATTGCGCCTAGTCAGTCTTGCCTCCTTACGGCACAGCTTGTCGCCCATTTTCACTAGGGAGAATTAGTCTATCATCTGAGCCTTCGGAGTGGGCAACGTACCTAATCAGAAGAAGAGAAATATTCCCAATCTCACATGTCGTCATGGAGATCAGGCAAAGACATAGAAGAGGATTAAATAGTCTGTTTGGGGTAAATCGAAAGGTCGAAGTGGCGTGGAATAATCAAAACCCAGGCATCCGGGTGGGCAACTGGGTGTCGGCCAGGGTGCCGATCATCATGCGCCTATCATTCTCGTATTTACAATACCCAGGTTACGAACTACCGGTTGCCTAATGGGTTTCTATTGCTTCTATCCCTTTTCTCCGATTTCTATGGAACTGTACCATATTGGAAAGTTCAAATATCCCCTGAAGGATTCAGCCTCCCCCCTGATGCTACTGAATCGCGTCTGTTAGGGGAAGCAGACAGGTAATAGCCGCCCCGAGCATCCCAGATCTATATCTTCCGCCTCACTTTTTGCTATGTATGACTCGCCAAAATATCATCATGATCTACAAGAGCGTCAGAAATATACCTCTTTTAGAAAAATTTGATTCCAATCACCCAACGGTTGTAGAGTTCAAGTCTACCCCGTTGCCCAACAGCCTCCCGGTTGTCTTCCAATATGATCCAGATGTCAGATACGCCATCTTATGATTTGGAAACCTTCGGGCCCAGGAGGGAACAAGGTTGCCCTTACAGCGCTAGGACATTGTATGCTCAGTCACCGCTCTTTGGCTGAATTTGATCACACCGGTTCTTTTTGGCCAAGCTTCAGCATGGACCACGGAGCCTTCAGCCCAAGAGCGTTTGTTTGGCGTTAGTTCGCCCGCCTGGGCGCTGGGCTGACCCCGGGTAGCCTTAGCTGTTTTCACTTTCGCATTGAACATGAAGATTACTTTTCCTCGTTCTCTCTAGAATGAGGCAATCCTTGATCAAATGCTTAGGGCTTATGTCACGCTATGTTGCTCACACACCGTATTAGTGGCCTTGGTATTAATCACCAGGTCGACGAGGTTCCTTAAATATCCGGCGACTAGCAATCATGCAACCGATCACGGCTACCGACAGAAGATCGGACCACACAGCCTTCTTAAATTGTCAAAACGCCTAGATGATGCCTATACTTAGACGGGATTCAAGCTATGGACAGGGGTTAGTATACTGCTACTGAATATTCTCTATCTTCTATACGGAGTACCAAACTAAGTCAAGATACATGGTTCTTACTGACATCCAACGGCCTAACACGAATGTGGATAACCCGGGCTAAAATAGGCTACAAAATACTCAACATCAGCCACCTGTCATTCAAATCTCTCTAAATCTGTACTATGAACCTATCAAAACTAAAACAAGTGGCTTGGTAGGATGACGTGAGTCCAATTTCTGCGTTTCAGAAATCTTAGGCAGAGCTGCCTAAGCCTATCGCGTAAGCGCCCGTGATGATTGGAGGGCGCATTACCTGCATAGGATGTAGTCAGTTTCAATCTATTACTCCCAATAAGAGGTAGATATCCCAACATAATGAAACAACATGTTGTCCAATCCCGTGCCACCCAATACCAACCCGGGTCGCATTTTACAGCGAGGCAACTTTCGCGCTCCACTAAACCCCGAACACAGGGAGTCTGCCTGTTAATTCTACCTCCCTTCGAGGGAGTCAACTTAAAACGGAGCCGCTGCAAGGGAGCGATGAAGTGATATTATTGCAAGCCACACGGGAGGAAGAAGGCAGGAAATACCTTTAGTGGGCACACTAGTACCTGCCATCACCCGGGTAAAGGGCATTTCTCGGTCCGGCTTCCCTGAACGAGAACTTCTATGTATGTACCCACTCGATGCCGACTTTGAAATGTTTGTGTAATAAGCTTGCATGGAATATGCGTCGACGAGCTCTAGCGTGTGAAGCGGGGAAGATAGGCTGCAGATTTCGCCCGGGTGAAATACTACGCGACTTCTAGAGTTTCGGGATCTGCATGGATAAGGGGTGTGCTTGGCTACAACCTGGGTTTTATTGTGCATCTCGGGGCCCTGTGCATCTGTATGGGGTTTCTTTGGTCAGGTATGATGCATGGGCTCGGGTCTCGTTCTCGTTTACCTTCTGATGATCTTGGAGGTTCTTTTTGAGAATGGGCGATACAACCTTTGGCGTATGCGGCTAATTCGTGTAAGTATAGAACAAGGCTTTCTGTAAACTCTCATACCAGGTCACGCTATACCACCACTAGTCATTGTTGGTCAGGTTGCTTTTCTTGGACGCAGGCCATTGAAGGCAAACCCCACATTTGGAGATTGAGGGACTGCCTAAGAGCATGATCTATCAGCGGATTCGCTCTAGGCAGCGATGTAGCTATACATAGTGTTGACCGCTGCTCCAGGGCTGCTCTGTCGGCTAAAATACTCTCAGCCACATGCAGTTTTCTTGCCCAAGCTCGTGTGAGTTTACTTTGATAATCACAACGAAATAACGAGTCAAGGAATTAATTTGGAAGTGCTAAAGGCCGAGACCTTAATCATACCCCACGATGGGTGCCGCCGCTTTATGAGGGCGCTCAGGTCCTTCGACCATGTCGAATTACCTAGTAAAATCCATTTGCCCAATCTGCCATTCGTCCAATAAATCAAACGCTAGAAAATCATCATAGAGCAACGGATTATTCTCATACTGCTCTGCCTGTGTATGCAGCGAAGCGTCTGCATCCGCCATGCTGTTATCTTGTACTTGACCGACACTGTTGGGTGGAATCAAGTACAGATTTTTCTTGGCAAGAATCTCCTCGAATAATGGCAGGGCTCGTTTCAGGGCTGGTATTTCCTTTCCCTGTGTGAGAACAAGCATTGTCTGGCTAATGGAGATTTGGGCCATCGAACGAACGAGATCTGTCTCGGCTGGATCGAGGGCTGATTCGATGTGTAGAGCGAGCAGTGCAATTATTGTGGTTATACTGGTAATCCCATCGTTAGCTCTCCATTGTTCTGCGCTCTGTAGAGTAGATCGTGTCTGGAAAATGGGGAAATAGGGATATGAAAATGGACGACACATACAAAGATATGGGAAAGTTCTGGAGGGTGCCACTCGCCAGAACCCTTTTGGTAATTGTGTCCAACTCCAAAATAGCGGACCGAAGCCGCTGTTTGACCCACTCGCTCCAGTCAGCATGATGGGTCTGCTGCCAACACCGTCGTATCAATCGACACAAGATGCATTCGAATCTGTAGCCCATTGCTTGCATAGCCAGATAGTACACATCACTTCCAATGTTCCCATCCATATGCATCTTGGCAGGGAGAGATTTGCGCCATGAATCGAGCGGTTGCAACATCTGGCGGGGATCTTGCTGTGGCTTGGTTGTCACGTTGGACAAACACTGTCCGACTAAATAAGAGTCAGTCATGCTTGTGGTATCAATTATTGGTTGATGAAAAGAAGGATAGAGCGTAACAACAAATAATTGAATAAAACCAGCACGTACATATTCGAGATAACTCGCATTGAACAACAGGCAAGGCCCTTTGTTGAGGCGTGACTGGCGATAGCAAGTCGGATGATCCTTCCGAGCTAGCCTCCACTTCCCAGTCATCTTCCGTCCTCGGCCTGATCGTGGAGGTATTTGCGAGTAGTCGCGAGCGTCTAGTATTGACAGAGACATGAAAAATGTCTAAAGACTACGTAGCTACAGTAAGAACAGAACATATTGAGGAGAAGAAGGACGTACGTAGAGAGCCCACCAGATCCTTCTATACAACTTGAAGACTGTACTAGGTTTGTCTTCTCGAGCACACCTGTGGAAAAAATCCGTAGACAGTTAATTCTCGCAATACCCATCTCAGGTGCCATAGTCCAGGGGTAGGAAACGTACACGTTGCGTATATCAAGCTTAGTAGCAAGACGGATTGCGTTGTGGAACCAGTAGCCAAAGTCTCGGTCGGTAGGGTGGTCGAGAATCACCATACACAAGATGATGGATCCCTGCAGCATCAACAATGGGTCATCTTCGGCGGAAAAGTCGTGAAGCAGCTTGGCCTTGGAAAAAAACAACTCTTGCGCGGCCGAGCGGCTAGCAAAGCCGCAGGCGGATAGCACATCTGCTGGCGTATGGATACTGGCCGGTGCCAATATGACGTAGAGCAAGAACAACGAGCAGTGGCCGGATTGATAGTCGCGAATAAAATCAACTCTATTGATCACCGGAGCAAAGGGGTAGACGTAGTCAAAGTATGTCTTGACGAGGACATCTCTGTTATGTTTTGTCAGTGAGTAGAGGCAAATGCGAAAACCCGAATAAGATGGAGGATTTAAGATTGGTCTCACAGGTAGCGCGAAGGAGGTAGATCAAATACCCCCTTCTTGGCAAGAAACTCGTTGTCAATGTCGTCCAATTGAGGTTGCTTGGTCCATCGACAATTCCGAGTACTAAAACTGTATTCCGGGCTTGGGCGGTAGGTAATGCTGGAAATGGGGTGTTGTCGACTAGATTGTGTAGTTTTCTCCCCGGCCTCGTTCAAGATATTGAGATAGAACAGATCTAGCTCAGCCTGACGTGGGCTTTGGCCATCCAGAGGATCGGAAGTCGAAGGCTGGTCCGACTGTTCGAGTGATTAGATTGATTAGATCGATTGAGATTCTTAATTGGAACACTGCCGATCATCTCAAACATACTCGTACATGATCGGGGATCGGTGAAATATGGTTTAATTTCCTTGGGGGCCATTTCAGTTAGCACGCCCCTGGAAAGCTACTAGTATGAACCATGAGCCATCCTATCATTAATCAACTCACCTAGCCCGACCCTTGCGAATTGGTAGTACACAATCCTTTACACACTGCCTGCTGGTACAACAGCTGCAGGGGAGGCCAATCTCGGCGGCATCGCATCTGGTCTTGCGTGCACGGCAGGGCACACATGCCTTATTGGCTTTGAGAGCACGCTTTCCGGCTTGTCCGGACACTCCGGTTGGCTTGGCCCCAGAAGGATTCATCGGGGAGAAGTGTGTTTGTTGCTTGTAATTGCGTGGACGGGGTTAAGGCTTTAAGTCTTTCGGGGCTCGGTGATTTAAGCTCCGGACACATAATCATTGAATTCATGGAGGCCCACCATTAATATTCCCAGGTTTCCGGCCGCTTCGTACATGTACGGAGTGTCTATGATACATTATATTCGTATTGATAATAATCCTCCTGCACATCAAATTTGATGTTTGCCATTCTAGCTGATTTGAGGGCGTAGCAGATCCCCCGCTATTTCACATGATCTAAACAGTCTCTTCAACCTTACTCTCTGGCCCATTTGGCTCACCTACAATCATGGCGCCTTGCCGACGGCTCATCGTCTCCAGCACCTTTGCTGCTTCGAGGGAATACTTGCACTTGCTGCGTATCTGCGAACCGTACTTGTAGAAAAGAAACGGAAAAGGCACGCACGCAAGAACTAGGAATGCAGGAACGGAGCTCGCCCATTGATTCCCGAGATTCTCGTACATTTGGGTGGTAAACAACGGAAATGCAGTGCCGAACAAGGACCGAAGCATTGAGTTGGCCGCCATAACAGAAGCAGCATAGACGGTATCTGTACACAGGTGAGCATGTGGTATAGTTGCATAAGGTCACGGAGCAATGATCAAAACTTACAAGAGTCGACTAGGTAGCTCATTAACGAGATGAAAACCATGACGAGTCCACACGAGAAGAACACGGCACCGATAATGGGTACAATCCAGTGCACCGACGGATACGTCGTCCAAGCAAACATGAACAATCCAATCGGAACCACGAAAGAGCCTACCATGGCCGTACTCAGTCTGGCTTCTGGCTCAACTGTGCCTCCTCCTGCCTCGATCTCCTTGCAAAGACGCACATAGCGTTTGTTGTCTACGCTGGCCGCCAGCGTGGCAAGACAGACGCCAATGGCGACGCCGATAAACGGAAGTCCGGCGATGCCCTGACTCCAGCCTCGGGTATATTGGAAGACGATGGGAAACCCGGCAAAGAACATGTAAAGTGTGCCATAGATAATAGCGACGTACAGCGACGTCAGCAAGACAATGGGTTCACGGAACAAGAATATCCAAGGGCGCGTGAGAGAGATCAACAGCTCCTGGGAGAAGGTCTTGGGCGGCTTTCCGGCATTTATCCGAGACATATGTACTCGTCCTGTCACCCGGGAGAGGGCTTCGGCTCGACGCCGCAGAATGAGCGGTGCGTATGTTTCGGGGGTTATCAGCATCGTGATACCCGAGACCACGCCTGCCATTATAGCGATTAGACCAAGAGGCCAGCGCCAGCCCTGTTTCTCAGCAAGGAAACCACCGGCAATGGGTCCTAAAAAGAGAAGCAATTAGTAAGTTTCAGGCAAGTGTGTGTCAGGGGCAGAAATGGTAAGAAATGGCAACATGTAAGGACATCTTCCAGCACTTACCTAGTGCAGGTCCCAGAAAAGGAGCAGTGACAAACAATCCCATCGCGACTCCGCGCTGCGTCTTGCTGAACATGTCGGCAATGACGCCGCCGGCATTGGTCATCGACGACGAACCAAATGCGCTAGCAAAGAAGCGAAGAACCAGCAAGGCCTGGATGTTGGGCGAGCAGGCCGCTGCCACGCTGAACGCTGTGTACGCCACGAACGAAATCACATAGATAGACTTGCGGCCATACATTTCCGAAAGAGGCGCCCATATCAGCGGACCTATGGCGAACCCTAACACGAAGAGCGACAAGCCCAGAGTGGCCACCTCCTCCGACACGTTAAATCGCTGCCCGATACCTCCAATGCCGCTCGCATACACCGAGCTGGAAAAGGTCACCACAAACGTGGATAGAGACTGAAGAATGGAGATGGCCCATTTTCGCCCATTGGAAAAATTCATAGCGTCTTGGTGGTCATTGTGCAGGTAATCGACAATGTATGGGTCATCTTCTGTACCTTTGCCAGCGTAATTCTGGTTGCAGACATTGTCGTCGAGACGCGCGTGGAATAAAAGATATTGGATCCAGGACATGCGTCGGGAGGACGCCCGTGAATCCTTGACTTGCTGAGGGATCTCGTTGGAGACAGTGGGCTCAGGAACGACGGCCATGTTGGGAACGACAGGAACAACAGGGAAGCAAGTATCAAGATTCAAGATGTAGACGGAGCAAAACCAATGAGTTTTAATGCTTGAAACGTCTTTTCAAAGTGAGCATAAAAATTGTGCTCGCATTTCTCGACTATATAGTTCATCTCGGACATTCGCAATCGGAGTTTCAGCATGGCGATATTGCCGAGAACAAAAGCCCGCGGCATTATCTTCGGGATTATATTTTCTTGACACGACAAAGAGTTGGGCGAGATCGCGGAATACGTCAAGAATTGACATAAATTGAAGTGAGATTCCCATTTGTCCTCTTGGAATCACTAACTGTTACATGATTAGGGAAGTGTTCTCAAGTCCGAGTGATGTTCAACTAGTGGCAGAGTTGGATGAATCTGCCATATAAAATATACAATATACCTAATATGTAGTAACTAGCTAGCTTTGGGTAGTTGGTAATTACTTCGTTGAATCCAATAAACGAACATATGCGCGAGTTGCTGCTTTTGATAAAAGTTGGAGCTATATAAATTCCGGACTGATAGCTCAATATGAACGGGTCGGGTTCTATATTGATTCAAAACATTTGAAATAGCAATTTTACAAAAACAAAACCAAATACACTTCAAAAAATCTTTAGCTGCAATAAGATATGCGATATCCGAAATACATTCAACGTGTGTTGTTCTAGATACGAAAAGAGGTGAGATCAAGGCTGAACGACGTCATCGAAGCAACATTCGAAAACAATGACCCATTCACATGTCCACTACGCGCCGTGTCCAAAACACTCAACCAAGTCTCACACATAAAACATCTTCATCGACAGCTTAGACTCATCCGACCCGATTTAATGAACTCAATCCGCCTGGCGGCGCGATATCTCAAATCAACACAGCCCATCCCCTCACACCGACCAACCATCAGCATCACAAAAGCAACAGCAACCAGCAAAATGTCAACATTCACACTCCCCGGCTCAAATTTGAACGTGAATAGCATCCCAGATCTAAGCGAGAAGGATCTCCTCTCATTCCCAGCCTTCAAAACCTGGATAACAACCCTCCAGCACTCCCTCGCGCGACAAGAACACCCCTCACACGAGTTCCACAGTGACCCATACGTACTGCGCAAAATCGACATCCAATCTGTCGACCGCTTCGGTGGCGGACGATTAGGTTTCATCAAATTGAAAGCGGATTTGTCGAATAGCCAGGGCGAGACTCTGCCCGGCAGCGTATTTCTGCGGGGTGGCAGTGTCGGCATGTTGGTAAGTAACAGTTGTGTTTCGTTTCTACTCGATAGGAGGTTTTTTCCTTTAGGCTCTATTTTGTAGAGATCTAGACCGAAAAAAAAACAAAGAAAATATTACACCCCAGCCCCCACCATTCGGAAATATATGGTTTGTTCTAATTCTATGAATAGCTCATTCTCCACCCAAATGATATACCAAACCCGACTGAAAAAGAAAAGCGCGTTATCCTGACCATCCAGCCTCGCATTCCCGCGGGCTCGCTGTCGTTCGCGGAGATCCCGGCCGGAATGCTCGATGATAGTGGGACTTTTGCTGGCGGTGCGGCGAAGGAGATCCACGAAGAGACCGGCTTGCGGGTTGAGCAGGGCGATTTGATTGATATGACATCGCTGGCGCTGCAGGCTGCGCAGGAACCTGGCTACGGTGAGCGCCTGCAGCCTGCGGTTTATCCGTCTCCTGGCGGGAGTGATGAGTTTATTCCGTTGTTTTTGTGTCAGAAGTCTATGCCGCAAAAGGAGATTGAGGAATTGCAGGGGAAATTGACGGGATTGCGTGACTACGGAGAGAAGATTACGCTTAAGATTATTCCTTTGGCGGATTTGTGGAAGGAGGGGATTAGGGATGGGAAGACTTTAGCTGCTTGGGCTTTGTATCAGGGGTTAAAGCAGGAGGGATTGCTTTGAAAGGGAATAGCGTGTAGGGGGTATGGTGAATTGGCTGGTAGATTTGTATTCTATATGTTGTGGAGGTTTGTTTGTATCAATGTACGCAAGCCAGTGAGATATTACACAATTACTCGCTCACAACTTCCATTTCTTCGCCAGTTCAATTCCCTCGGCTAGTGTTCCAATCCTGGCATCAATAGCATAACCCTCTTTCTCAAGCTTCTTCAACTCGTCGAACAACGACGTCAAAGGAATAGTGAAGCATTCAATGAACTCGTTATCCTCGAGCTCAGGCTTCGGGTTCTTATTCTCGGGAAGAGACATATCAACCCGGACGTGGACCATATGCAGGTTGGTATTGCAAAGCCCTGGGTCTGATCATCACATATATGTTTGTCAGCTTCAGCTTCACAATAACCCGCCAGAATAAAACAAAGCTAGCAGCTACCTCACGTACCGTTAAACATAACCGGACTAGTCTGCTCCGCGACGCCAACATAACCAGTCTCCTCCTTAAGTTCTCGAACAGCACATTGCTCAGGTGTCTCGCCCGCATCGATAAGCCCCGCCGGAACCTCGATGACAACAGCATCAATTGGTGGGCGGTATTGCTTCTGTAGAAGCAGTTCCGAGCCAGTATCTTTGTTCAGAATAGCGACGATCCCAACGCCATCAAGATCGATCCCGGCAGGACGAGTCTAGGAAAGCGCGGTTAGCATCAAATCCAAAATCCAACTTTCAAAATGGAGGCCCTAATAGATTGTTTGAATTGGGATGTTGATCAAGATCGACCAATGGGTTCGATACACATCGCAAGGCAACTGGTCATGTGGTTTTGGTTGATACAGCGCTGGGCAACGCCCGGGTTTATGCCACCTGTTGCAGAGGTTCCCGGGACTGGGGAGCCCCACCAATGCTAGTCACCATTTCTTGAATTAGATGAGGCCGGATCTTAGTTGGGTGGCTTGGCTCTCGTGGCAGTCCTGCAGGCAGGCGGATACCTGCGATAGGCGTGATGCATATATCCCGGACATCTACCAACTGCGCGCATAATACAATAAGCACAGAACAAGGAATAGGTCTTACCGTACGCTCAGCTGATTCCCACGTTCGCTCGACACCCAGGGGGTCGGCGTATGTTGTCTTCACCATTCGAGCCCAGCGGGCTTCGCTGGGGTCCTGTTTGGTAAAACGTGTCAGTCATACATGCACGCTGTTTTGGTGGTATCCTCATAGCTCTGTCTATATATAATGGACTTGGGTTTCGCTGCAGAGACCTCGATGAGATTTGGAAAAACCTACCAATGGTCCCCGCGAAATGAGTTTCGACTTGGCCTGCGTGCGAGCTGACATCGTAACTAGTTGGTAGTGATTCAGGTTGAAAGAGTGGTAACAAGCCGAGATTCGATGCGATTTATTTGTCCAATGGAGTATTGCTAGATCGGCCAATCCCAATCGCAGGGCAAACGGACCTCGGGAGGAGTGACCTCATGGCGGGGTTAGCGGGGTTAGCCCTTATCTTATCGGCCTCACATCTACGGTTCCAATTATCGCAATGCTACTTGAAGTACAAGATGTGGCGGCTCTTGACTTATGTGAAGCAACCGGAGAAGGTCGCACCGACCGCGTTGAATCTCTTTTAGCAGCCGGTGTACACCCAAATGCACGATTTGACAACCTGAAGTCTGTTTTCTCGGGAGTCGCCAAGGACTGGGCCAGTGAAGAGAAAAGTGCCAGGCCTCCTTTGTTCTCGACCAGACTAAACAACCTGCCCTTCGCCGAGCCACGGGGAAGTCCGAAGGTGTGTGCGGCTATTTTGATAAGCCTAAGGCCATGCGTCTTATGACTGCCCTGGTCCAGCATGGAGCAGAGCAGACTCATATGCGCTATATCCGTAGCCGATCTTCAAATATCGATATGTGCGTCTTTACTCCGGGCAAATAAGAGATGAAGAGGTAGATAACGAGGCGATAGACCTCGATCAGATAAGCTTCGCCCGCAGGGGAACTATCGAAAAAGCCCTTCGACTGGAACGTAAACGGCGCAATCTCGAGCAAGGAGTATACGATCCCAATCGGGACGAATTCATCAGAGATTTCGAAGCCAGTCTTAACGATGCGATTGAGTATCTGGATCTTCTCATCAATTATGGGGTGCGCAGTGTCACCCATGCACTACTTGAGGGCGGCATGCTCGTCCAGCCTACATTCGACTTTCTGGGGAACACGCTGGATGTCGTGGCGAAAGACAGGGAAGGAAAGACTCCGATCGACATTGCAGAGGAGAACGAGAGTATCAATGTTTGGTTGCAGGAGGAACGTGGATCCATGGCTGCATAAAGTGTTTCAATAATAGGGTACTCCCTATAACGACAACGAAAGCAACCGCTATATTGTCCTTTTACGTGTCTGCGACGTCACTACAATATAGTTCCAGCACCAGCAAATCCTTTGGGGTGTATTAGAACAAATAACTCTAAATATAAAGTAAACACCCGAATAAACATAACAAAATATAGTTAATGGTATCTCATTGCGCATCAAAACCTGCTTATAAAGGATGAGATACTAAAGAATAATGCACCAGGCAAAAAGAAAGTAGTAATGACGGACACAGTCCAGTCTCGGAAAAGACTTGTCACTCTAGTGTCAAAAGAGATGAAACCCCTTTTGAAAACAGAAAGTGGCAAGAGGAATCAAGAGTCCACGATACTAGAGTGGCGTGAAACCAAAGAAATAATAGAAGAAAAAGCTCCATAGCGGTCTACGCTCGCTCTCATAACATCGTGGGCGTAAAGACGTGATCAGCGAGTGTCTTTAAAGGGTCGACTGAACATCGACGGAGACATCATTCTCGATTTCCTTGAGACACTTCTCAAACTCTGACCAGTGATACATGACGCTCTTTGCGCCAATGTCAGTCAGGGCCTTGGCCATCGCCTTCTGCGTATCTTCACCGTTGTAGCTGCCAACATATGCGATCACGGGAATACCGGCACGAACCGCAGAAAGAGCACCAGACTTGCTGTCCTCGATGGCGACAGTCTCGGAAGCACGCTTGCCGACCTGCTCGAGAGCATACAGGTAGATAGCAGGGTCGGGCTTGGAGGTCGGCTTCGGCAGGGAGCTGGCAGCGCTGAAGACCTTGTGCTCGTCAAAGAACTTGTCCTGACCGACCTTCTTGATGGAAGCGAGCACGCGGCGCAACGCAGAAGAGGAGACGACAGCAAGACCGTACTTCTTCGCGGCGTAAACCTTCTCCAGCTCCTCGGTGGCACCGAGACAGCTTTTAGCCTTGGCATTCAACTTGGCAATGACTTGGTCTTCTTCCCTGATGACGTATTCTTCAAGCTTGTCCTCATTGATCTGGAAGTCGTACTTCTGCTGTAGGGAGATCAGCATGCCGCGGAAGTTCTGACCGACAAAGTCTTTGATGAGTTGGTCGCCGGTGTAACGGTCGGGGATGTTGTTGGCCTCCAGAATCTCATTGGCCAGGTCGGCACAAGCCTCGAAGGCTAGCTCCTCTGAGAGGACCAGAGTGTTGTCGCAATCGAAGAAGATTTCCGTGATCTGCAGTCCCCGTTAGTGTGGGTCTTTGATGGGAGAGACCGTTATTCTACTTTAGTCATGATGAAAGTGCGGATAATAGATCCGAGGTGTTTGTTTATTTGTTTGTTTATTGAGAGGGGATGTGAGTAGAAGGGCAATTGTGAAGTCTGGTATGACCTAGAAGAGTGGGAGGTTCGAGAGTTCGAAATGAAGAGAAGAGGAAGGCCTTGGGGAAAGGTACGGGAATAGGCGATTGGGGTATTTAAGTCGAGGCAGGAGCCGACCCCAATAGAAATGACGCCGCAATCACAATATCCCAGGGGAAACCGGGCCAGAGCGGGAGGGCTTGGTCGTTGACGTGGGGCAGGAAGTAGCAGGTACTTGGAATTGGGTGTGTTCTGTTAGTAGATTCAAGTATCTAGTACTCGAAACCGGGGGAGACGGCCAGATATTCAGCCAATAAAAAAGCACGGACCTATGCAAGACTACTCCTTCCAGTCTAGCGTCTCTTTCTACTCCGGGCAGGTGCGATGGTTTCATCGCTTTTTCTCTCTTTTTCTCACCGGCGCGTTTCCTTTGCCTTCGACGTTGGGATGTTTGAAACCTGCCTTGATCGTCCCGTGATATTATCTCATTCTTTATGAGTACTCTAATCAAGTGACTTTCAATATGCAAGTACACTCTCACCTGATCTTTAAACTATACCTAAGACTGCAACATGACTGGATACAACTACGGAATATACATCAGCCTACTAGGTCCAAACTCATGCACGGCAATGCCTCCGTCTTCTCACCGTCTACTTACTGTCCTCCGAGGGGAGGTCAATCCCCAATTCGCAAGAAAAGCCGGGGCACGGAATGATTGAGAAGTATACACAAGCATGTAGGCCCGAAGCTCCGCCCGTTGGTCCATATTCCCGTGTCCTCTCAAGTCAAGGCGCGGTCAGATAATATCAGTACGGAGTATGCACTTGGACGTTCGGGGCATGCTTGGCGGGGACTGAGAGAACCCCGATATTAACCTTACCTCGGTACGGAATAAGGAGTGCATATAGTGCTATTCCAGTTCCGGTGAGCCATGGGCGATTTGACATATACCTCATTCTATTATCGCCGTGGTAGTGCTCGAGTTGTGCCCAACCTTGGAAACATCCAGATGTATTCTCGGAGCGCGACAGTCCGGAAACCAATTATAGTTCTCTCCAGAGTAGAATTTATGCATTATTTCGGCCAATAGAGATGGCCAGATTTACAGGACCAGGAACCATGTAGCACCACGGTGGTATATACATCGCACGAACCCGGGTCCACCTCGTTCATACAATCATCATGATTGGCCAGACTCAAATACCAACCCTGCTAATTCCACAACGGCTTTCCTTCACATTCGACCCGACCAAGAATAAAACATCGCAGCATAACGTCTGATCAATCAAAATCAATCTAACCAGCACGACCCAACCGATCTCGGGCAAAATCGCCATTGGCACAGCCCGCAAATCCGAAACGTGTCCTAGTACAACCCCAGAGACTGAGTACAACCTGGTACTGGCAGCATTTGCATTCAAAATATACTAGCCAAAAGAAAGCCAAGCATGGGGTCCTCTTCGGATACTTTCCCGACTCTGGAGTCCCTTCATTTCCCGTCGGCGCAGCTGTCAATCTCCCAGACGCTTTCGTCGCTGCGTCGATCGGCGCTGTCCGTCTCCAACCGGCTCCAGTCTATTGAGACCGATGCCGCCTTTGCGCAAGAGGTCGCGGACCAATATGGCTTACCGCTTGTTGCGAATGAGCGCTGCGGAAGCTGGTATATCCCGCCGACGGCCAAGGCTGGCAGTGCTTATTTTAAAAGCACCGATGGCCATACCGGTCAGTGGGATTTTAGCTTTCGTAGGCTGAACTTGCAGTTGCTTCCGCTAGCTAGGGATCATGGAGGGTTAGTATAACATCTTTTTCATTATTTTCTGCTTGTGGATTTATATCTGTACCCAAATACGTACACACCATGGCAGCAACTCCATCACTGCATAATCATCCCGAGAGCCTATGTGAAGAACGAAAAAGCTGACTATATTCTCTTTCCCGCTAGCTGTGTGATTGTGGACTCAACTCGCCGAGGAAAACGTATGTATCACCTCTACCTTTATCCCGCTTCCCTTCCCTTACCCAGATAGTCGCCATGCATATAATGGCCACAACTAAGCCTCGGCCATATTAACCCGCCCCTAGTAATGCCAGACGCATTATCAAAAACCGTCCCAATCTGGAGCTCCGTGCTAAACAGAGCCCTGTTCCCATCCGCAACCGCATACCACCCAGTCCGCCTTCCACCGGACTACCTAGGCGAGTCGGAAGAAGCACAGATCGAGAACCGAATCGACGGATTCGTGCATTCACTCAAGGTACGCATGTGACATTAATAATGACTGACGCATACCATGCACCGCGTACCCCTTGCTCCGCCGAAGCTGATATTTAATACCAGAACCTGAAACTCGATCTGGACAATCTGCGCCAGCAACTTGGAAAACCCATCCAGATCGCCTGGGCCAACAGGACGTATTTCCACCCGCCGGACCTACACAAGGGCGATGAGTACAATTTACTCGTACTATGCTCGGCCTCGAGGCGCGTGCTTGGCGCTGAGATGTCCGAGGGCGGATACATCCAAGGCGCGGGCGATGATAGCGAGGCGTGGGCGTATGGGCTGACGCCACCGGTGTTCTGGGCTAATCAGGCTATTCTGAAGAGCACATCTGAAGACGAATTGCCGGGGCTTATTGACCGGCTCGTGGCGGAACATAAGCTGCTGGATGTTGCGCAAGATGCGATGCTTGTTTCGCCTACGCGCAATCTGTATATTGGCTCCGGGGCTGGGGTTGATGCAGGGGATCGGTATGATCTTGTCATTGACTGTAATGGGAGTGCTGCGGCTGTGGAGGATAATGCGAAGCGGCTGAATTTGGGCTGTGATTCTGGGAAATTGGGGAGTCGGGATCTACGGAAATGTCTGGATAAAGTGCGCGAGTTTATTGGCGCCCGTCTTGGGGCGGATCCGTCGCTGTCGGTGCTGATTACTTGTGAGAGTGGGAAGGACCTTTCGGCTGGGACGCTTCTGGCGATCATTTGTCTGTTTTATAACGATGAGGGTATGTATGCAATGCCCCAGGTGGCTTGGGTGATGAATTCAAACGCTATGTTGAAGGAAAATAACTAATTGTTTTCACAGGCGGCTTCGATGCCTCACTGAGCAAGCGTGCGATCAGCAAGCAATTCATTCGACAGCGTCTAGCCTGGCTCGTGTCGTCGAAGCATGACGTGAACCCCTCTCGCGCCACGCTTCAATCTGTCAATGCTTTCCTGATGCAGCCGCCGGATTATTGACCTCGAGCAATGTGATTGCATTGCGTCTTTGGTGGGACCTGATTGGTTTCGAAGCGGCAGGGTCATTGAGAACATGCCCCAGAGATCGCTCATTCGTTGTCCACAGCCTCCACAATAGCGCCGGCACTGCCCTGGTCGAAGGAATCCAGCACAGCCATATCCTCCGCGCTGATGTCGAAGTCGAACACATCCGCATTGGACACGATACGTTCGGGGTTGTCGGTCTTGGGCAGAGGCACCCATCCCTTCTGCATCGCGTAGCGGATCAAGACCTGCTGGGTGGACTTGCCGTATTTCTTTGCCACTTCAACTAGCGTGGGGTCGTTGGCTTTATAGTTTCGGACCAGGGGCGAATATGCCTCGAGGATAATGCCGTTCTTCTGGCAGTATTCGCTGATGACGCGCTGCTGGCACCACGGGTGAAGCTGCAAGAATAGAATAGTCAGTGACCACGATCAAACCAAAACTACCTATGTAGATAGAAGAGTGATAATAGAAGCAGAGCACGAACCTCGAGCTGATCAACGTGAGGCGGGAACACTTGAGCATATGAGCGCATCTCCTCGATGTGCCCCACACCGAAGTTGCTAACACCGATACTCCTCGTCTTGCCGGCTGCGTACAGCTTCTCAAGCGCCTGCCACAAAACCTTTCGCCCAGCAGAGCCCGAGCTGGAGGAGTGAATTAAGAACAAATCAACATATCCGTCCGCGCCGCCGATCTTGTGCACAGAAGCCAGCAATTTATCATAAGTAGCCTCGACTGAGGCTGCGGGGCTGAGGATCTTGGTCGTGACGAAGATCTGGTCTCTGGGGATGCTAGTGGTACGAAGTGCCTCGCCGACTTCAGCCTCGTTGGCGTAGAACTGTGCTGTGTCGATGTGTCGGTAGCCCGCTTCCAATGCCTTCAGGCAGGACTGCACGCACTGGTTTGGCGGGGAGCGGTAGACGCCGAAACCGAGGCGCGGAATGCCGACGCTCGACTTCGGGAGGGGGAGGAGATCGGTGATCTTGAATGAGGCGGACATCTTCGAGATATTGAGGTGTATAGTTGTTTGCGAAAGAAAACTAGTTGGGAGTTGTGAGCCTTTCAAGAGAATCATCTCCTGGCCCCGCTTTGCGAAAATGAGGTCATTTTGGATGACTAAACAAGTAAACTCAAAATACGACAACAATAACTATGAGTGATAGTGAAGTCAAATTGAAGTTTGTCTGCTTATGTACAGAGGAGCTGTCTGCTCAATAATTTATCTAATCTACCTATTCAGTTCCAAAAGCTTAGCATTGTAAGCACTTGTGCCTGGATTGTACCTGGCCAAAGATTGTGTGATACCATTCTAGGCTTACACTTGTTTTTTTAATGCTATTGCGCCATCGAGGAACATTGCGGGGCTGCATAGTCTGTATTAGTATAAGCATATTAATGTCACAATATATACATAGACTCTTATGTACGGTTTATCCTTTTGGTCGCCTTCCTTTTAAGAACCACTATAGATAGGAAGGCGCAACCTAACCAAGGAAACAAACTATAAACGCCTTCCTATGTAGATATAAAATATCAATCCTCGCCCACTGCGATCTCAAGCTTACATAGCAAATATCAATGTTCAGACAAGAAATTATGACTGCGTTACACTAGATGTCTGGATATTCAGGTTGGGCGGTGCATTAAGCCGGTAACAAGCCACTCATGTGTCCTTGGCTGGCTTATGGCAGACGAAAATTAAAAATTTATATCGTATGGTTAATGCCCCATATTCGCGTCGGTGCTATTCGGTGAAATCAGTCATATATCGTGCTCTCTGCTTCCATGGTTTCAATATCAAGGATCTTACACTACAATGATACATATCCACACGGTGACGGTCCCCCACGCACCCCAAAGCCCCGGTATAAATGACTACTTGCAATTGAAACCCGACAAATAAACCCCCTGAAAGGCTCTTTGCTGGTAGTATGAGAATGCTGCATTGGCAATATTCGCAGCCTTCTGTGAGCTGATATGAGCCACTTTACCCTGGTAATGTTCCGGGAACAACGATCTTCTATCACCATGGGTTTTGGGCTTACACAGACAATCTAAAGAAGTCCATGAGTGGAAGACATGTGTTATGACAGATAGCTTCCATCTACGGAACAACAGACCCACTTGCACTCTTAAGGTATGACCCAATATTGCCGAAATCATCGAAGAGTAAACGCTGGAAATACGAAGCTAAATTCGGAGATTTTTCTCCATGGCGAACCGTGTCCCGAAAATCACCGAACCTCATGTTGACAGTCACTTGGTCCCCGCGGGGTAAACATGTTATTGAAGATATCGGTGAAGCATCGCCTTCAAGGAGCTTGGACATGGGGACAAAAAAAAGGCAGTCAAGTTCGAGAGTTGTGGAAGAACCGCTTTTTTATAAGTGCCTTCTATGACAGGAAGCCATCCTTGGGCCTTCAACTTTCAGATTATATTAAGCTTGGAGTGAGCTTCAAGTGAGCCTGGAGTTGTTTCCACGCTGAGATCTTTACGCCAAGTTACTAGGACAGTTCTAGGACAGTTCCACTTGCGGGGAAGTTGTGGGGAAAGCTGTGGGGGAAGTTCTGGGGGAGCTGTAAGGATAGAGACGGTATCTCTCTCTATAGACTTTTGAGTGAAGCCCTCAAATGAATCCATGGCCCCTATATCCTCTACCCCACGCTAGAGGGTCACGCGCGGTTCTTGCGAGAGACTATGGTATTAATCTCGTAACATAACTATTATCTTTTCGGCCTCTGCATCCTTGACCCCGCACTCTCGCTCAGGACCTATCCGAAAGTGTACCGGCTTCGGCGATTCTACGGCATGTCCTGGCTGTAAGGCGCAGAGTAAGATGAAGTTGCCGACTGTAGAGCTATATAAAAGCTACAGCTAGTAGAAATCTTCCCTATTAGTTGACCAAGTCATTGGTTCACTAACTAGTCGACAATATGACGCAGCGATTTTGGGGTCTTCGTGGTTCAAAATTGCTCCTGGCAATTTGGATTGAAGCATGCTTTGGAGTCATGACCTTTGGCTACAACATGGGAGCTGCTGGCGCCGTGCTCAGCAACGCTTCCTTCAACGATCAATTCCCTCAGATAAATACAATGACTACTACTGGAGTCGAAAGACAGAAGAATTCTACAATTCAAGGCAAGTCACCATTGATATGAAGAAATTACTATAGTCTAAATAGTCTAACAATCACTCATTTCAATAGGCACTGTCGTTGCTATGTACGCGCTCTTTGGAATGTTCGGCTCAGTAGCCTGTATTTTCCTTGGTGACCTATTAGGTCGCCGCAAAACCATTTTCATTGCCGGCATAGTCAACGGGATTGGCGCCATCATTCAATCCACTGCTTTTTCTTTGGGCCAATTAATCGTGGGCCGCATTATACTCGGATTAGGAACCGGCGGAATCATAGCTACGGTGTCACTTTGGCAATCGGAAGTTTCAAAAGCCGAGAATCGTGGTAGCCATGTCTCCGCATTTGGTGTTTTCACTGGATCAGGCCTTTCGCTTTCGCTATGGACGGGTTTAGGGATGTCGTTCACGCAGCCCAATCCAGTATCGTGGCGCTTCGTCCTGGTCCTAAGCCTTTTATTCTCGAGCTTGCTCAGTCTCTTCATCTTTGCATTACCAGAAAGTCCTCGCTGGCTATGCAAACAGGGCAAGTGGGAAGAGGCTCGGGAGATCTTGAATCTTTTGCATAATGAGGATCCAGACTTCGAGGAGACTACCAAACAGCTCGAGGATATCCGAATATCGCTCGAGAGAGCTGGAAACGCCAGTATCTTTACGATGTTCAAAATGGGGCCACAACGAAGCCGTCATCGGGTCATTCTCGCTGCCATTCCTCAAATGTTTCTACAAATGAGCGGCATCAATGTCATTGCCCAATATACTCCTGTCGTCTTCGAGCAGTTTTTAGGCTTTAACGCACTTGATTCTGGGGTCCTGGCTGCAGCTTCCCAGTTTGCAGTCATTCTCGGTGCCGTCTGCTGCTCCTGGACAGTCGATCGAGTTGGTCGACGGAAACTCATGCTGATCAGTGCGAGTATGATGTCCATATGCTTCGCCTGTCTATCTGGTCTATTGGCTCATCCAGAGAACCGTACCGGGATCAAGGCAGCTGCCTTTTTTATATATTTCTATTTATTCGTCTACGTCCTTGGGTTCCTTGGGATTCCATTCCTCTACGCAAGTGAGGTCGCGGTGACTCAGTTCCGAGCACCAACAACTGGACTGTCTACTGCTGTATCCTGGCTTTTCAACTTCATTGTCGCCGAAGTGACACCAGTGGGATTTGCCAATATTGGCTGGAAATATTTCCTGGTGTACTGCTGTATCAATGCCATATGCGTGCCAACGATCTATTTCTTCTTCCCCGAAACAGCTGGACGTTCACTAGAGGAAATTGATGAGATTTTCCTATCGTCAAAGTCAATATTTGACACCGTTAACGTGGCAAAAGGATTACCGAGGCACGACCATCGTGAGCTGTGTGCGGAGGAAGAAGGCAAAGAGTCTTCTAGTCAAGTTGTTCATATTGACCATATGGGAAGAATAGATGAAGTTGCATGACGGAATACGCGGCTTTCTTCGAGTTCTGTGAGTATGTATTTACAAGGATTCGATTACAGTACTTGAAAATACACGATCTTTTAGAGGCGAAGCGTAGGAAGCACCCTTTTAGTTAGTACTCGAAATGCAAGGATCTCGTATCTGATGTAATGGCTCAAAGAATCGGCTGACCACCGAAATAGAGAACTAACACTTGTAACATTATCAATGAGATTGCCTTTCTTTGGTCCTATATTTGAAACCGATCTCCGCGACAATTCCTGTCATTTTGTGGGGAGGGAATGCGAATAACTGGGTAAGGGGGTGTTATCAGTCGCAATCTATGCACAAACATGTACATATCAAAGCGCTCCTGGGCATATCAGTGCCTAACGGCGCTAAAATAGGCATTTGAAACGCGATCAAAAGGGTAGGCCAATCAAATCCTCACATATTCAGAAGTTCTGAGCAGTTCTAATAGTATCTATATACACATATCCCCGTTTAAGACCAAGGGGTTGTAAACAATGAGGATCTATACTTAGAAGTGGGTCCACAAGGAATGCATCTGCAAATGGTCACTTGACAATTTTCTAAACTTCAAGTTTCAACTATTTTTTTCTTCCTTTCAAGCGCTAGTCTGATAAACGCATTTCCTTTCTTTCACGTTCAAATCAACAAGAAACACGGTTGCTCGGGTGATCTTCAGCTCCGACTTGTGGGACAAACACAACGACACCCCCACCCCTCGACATTATTTCAACACCCCCCTTTGTGCTCCAGTCCGAATCGGAAACCGAGTCTTTAAGCCTCTTTGATCATCCCAGTCTTTCTTCTCAACCCTAGACCCTGTTCGCTGTCACCTCCCGACATCATTGCCAATCGGCGCTGAATGTCTCCCGTGATCGAAGATGTTGACGGTTGAGAAACAGTGGATTAATGTGCAGCAAAAGACCTTCACCAAATGGTACATTCTATCCTCTGTTTGCGCTCTGGATGAACCTCAACTGACGAGCAATAGGTTGAATGACAAGCTGAAGACACGGCGCCTGTCCATCGAGGACTTGGTCACTGATCTTTCCGACGGCGTATGTCCCGCCTCTGCCCCGCTCACCAATGTCGAGTTGCTGATCGCATATTAGGTCATTCTTATTCACCTCCTTGAAATCCTTGGAGGAGAGTCCCTCGGTCGATATGCCTCGAAACCCAAACTGCGCGTGCAACGCTTCGAAAATGTGAACAAAAGTCTCGATTTCATCAAGGGGAGGAGGATCCAGATGACGAATATTGGAGCAGAGGATATTGTCGATGGCAATCAAAAGATTATCTTGGGTTTGATCTGGACCCTGATTTTGCGATTTACCATCAGTGATATCAACGAGGAGGGCATGACGGCCAAGGAGGGATTGCTACTCTGGTGTCAACGAAAGACGGCGTGCTACGACGATATAGAGGTCCGAGACTTCTCAACTAGTTGGAACAATGGCCTAGCCTTTTGCGCGCTCCTCGATATCCACCGACCAGACTTGATCGACTACGACTCATTAGACAAGAGTGATCACCGTGGAAATATGAAGCTGGCCTTCGAGATCGCAACCAACGAAATCGGCATTCCAGACCTGCTTGACGTGGACGATGTATGCGACGTACCTAGACCCGACGATCGCTCCCTCATGACCTACATCGCCTACTGGTTCCACGCTTTTTCGCAATTGGAGAGAGTCGAGAATGCTGGGCGACGAGTGGAGAAGTTTGTCAATAACATGCATGGCGCATGGGACATGCAGAACTCATATGAGCGCCGAGTAAAGGAATTATTGCGACTGATCCGTGCCCAGCGCGATCACTGGAAGACCGCCTCATTCGCGGGAACATACAAAGACGCCAAAGAACAATCATATCAATTCTCGCTCTACAAACGGAACGAGAAACGCCAATGGGTGGCTGAGAAATCTGACCTAGCTGCTCTGCTGGGAAATATCAAAACCAAGTTGGGTACATATCGATTGCGTCCGTATGACCCACCGCAAGAACTGAGTCCAGAAAACTGCGACAAAGAGTGGGAGATCTTAACCCGAGAGGAGCATGAACGCAGTCAACTTATAAACGAAACAATCCGTGACATTAAGAACAAGCTACGCCGTTCCTTTGCTGACAAGGCAAATGACTTTGCATTGACCTTGAAGACCTTGTCATTGGCGATCTCCGGACTGGATGGTGATGTCGAGGACCAGCTTGATCATGTTAAAAAGCTAAATGACAACTTGCCGCCCCTCGACGCCTTTCTCGATGCTATCGCAGAATTGGACCAACAGTGCGCGGAGGCCAATATTGAAGAGAACGACTTCACCACATACACCCTGGACGAGCTTGCGTATGAATTGAGTCTTGTCAAATCCAGCATTTCAAAGAAGCTGTCTTTCCTTGACAACCAGATAGTTGCTCGCAATATGACGAATCTGACCCCTATCCAATTGGAAGAGTTTGAATCGGTATTCCGCCATTTCGATCGCGACTCTTCTAACACACTCCATGAGCTCGAGTTCTCCGCAGCTTTGGCCAGTCTGGGACTGGTCTATGACGAGGACGAGATGCACCAGGTCTTTGTTGAGGTCTGTGGGGCCCATCGACTGTCACAGAATGCAGGAGTCAGCTTCGAGCAGTTTATCCGCTTTATGGTCAGCGTGACAGAGGATCAAAATACCGCCGAACAGGTCTTCCAGAGTTTCAGGGAAGTTGCCGATGGCAAGGTAAGTGAAGCGTCTCTTTTAATCCGACAAATCATTGGGCTACAGTCACTAACTTCTCCTACAGCCCTATGTCACAGAGCTGGACCTCCGACACTCTCTCATTCCAGATGAAGTTATTGAGCATTTGGTTAAGACGATGCCCCCACACGATGGCCCCGATCTACTCGAGGACCGGGAGTTGGCCAAGTACGACTACATCAGCTTCATGGAAAAAATGCGTGAAGTGAACAGGAATAATGAGAGTGAGCAATAAAAGGTATCATGGAGGTTGATATTTGCGCAGCATTACTGGTGGTTATGGGGGATTTGCACTGACTTGGTGTTGCTGTGTTTCTGTGTTTCTGTGTTTTCAGCGACGATTCTCATGTTTTGAACCTCTTTCTGGTTTGTCTTGCATACTGGGGTTCGGTGGTTGTTCCTCTTTAGCATGTATGTATGTATTGTGTTGATGTATGCCTTTCTGTTTGTAATGATCAGGATACCATGTGAAAATTTTCAATTATCACACCACGAGTAGATGTGGACAAACGAGGATAGCCAAGAGGCTCCAATATGACATTAAATCACCAATTCTTCACTCCAATCGCATCCTTGAAGCTATTCTAGTCTGATCTGTAGATGTATGATGTCGATCATCACCGTATTTGTAAGATATATATCATGTGACAGACCCCAGATCATCGGAGCTGATGATGAGCCTGCGACTAATTGTGACCCTTGACAAGTCCCACTTCTTTCAATCTTTTTCATTCAAAGGCTGGTCATAGTTTCATTTATTGACTGAGCGCTCTCTCTTACGCATATTATTTCCTTCCTCAATCGCATCCCTCAACCTTACATTCCAAGATGGACCGCAGCTTGGACGAAATCATTGCTGAAGACACGGTAAGGCACTAGCGACCAATGAAACCACCAAAACGTGCAACTTACTCATTCAATTGCAGCGGAACCCTGGTCGCACTTCAGGCGGTGGTGGTGGTTCTCGTCGTCACAATAACTCCGGCCGTCGTCACGAGCGCGATGGCGTCAGAAAGGTACAGCTTGGCTTGAAACCGAGGCTTTCCTCTGGAGCTCCATTTGCATAGCAGTGAAGCTAACATCACACTCGGTATCTAGGTCCGCCCTCCTTTTCCTCCTCTGCGAATTCTCTCCTTGCTCCGTGACAATTGTAGCCAGTCCCCTGGATCGTTGGAGACTCGCCAACGACCACGCCACGGAAAAGAACTTTGCACGATATCTCATCTGACTTGGAGCTAACGCTAAGTTCCTTCGATAATAACAGCCTTACACTTCAGACCGTGTTGATCTTAACCTGTGATTATACCTCCTATCTACTACGGTGTGGATGATACTGACGGGTTTCTGGCTGTAGAGACTGGGTACACGACAAATTCGACGACGACCGATGTATGTGGCTTTCCCGTACTTTGCTGGGACCTTTCTAACAGCATTGCTCTCCAGCCCGCCCGTCCCGTGGAGGCCGCAGAGGCCGCGATGGACATGATTCCGATCGGTAGGCGCCTCCATCAGCCTTAATCTTTTAGCTTGCCTGATCAGAGCGCTAATTGAATTCTTAGCTCTAGCTCACTGACTAAGGTTCGCGTGGATAATCTCCACTACGACATTACCGAAAGCGATCTCGAAGTACGTTTCACACCCAAACCCCCACAGAAAAACACCCCTAACAAGCCCCTTCGCAACAGGATCTTTTCGGGCGAATTGGACCCGTCTCTGAACTTACTGTCTCTTACGACCGCGCTGGACGCTCCGAGGGAGTTGCTTTCGTCACATACGCCCGCCTGAAGGATGCACACACCTCCATTCAGGAGTACGACGGAGCCAACGCTAAGGGCCAGCCCATTCATCTTTCTCTCATCCCCGGCCGCCGTGAACGTAACCCCCTCGACTCCGCACAGCGCCCTAGGTCCAGCCTCTTGGACCGCGTAGAGCGCCCCCGCGATGACCGTAGCATGAGCCCCGAGGACAGCGACCGACGCCGCCGTGGCGGTCGCGCTCATCGCAGCGACGTCACTAAGCCCGCCCCAGACAACATCGACCGTTACGTTCCCGGGCAACGCTCCAACCAGCGCTCCCCCAACCGCCGCGGCGGAGGCAGACGTGGTGGAGGACGCGACAACCGCTCCCAACAGACCGAAGGATCCAACCGCCGATCCAATGCCCGCCCGCGCAAGACTCAGGAGGAGTTGGACCAGGAGATGGAAGATTACTGGGGCGGTGCGAACAACGGCGGCGGTGAAGCCGCTGCACCCGCTCAGGACGCCCCTCAGCAGACTGCTCCGGCTCCTAGCGTACCCGCTGCCGACGACGATATCGATATGATTGAGTAATACTTCACGGTCACTCGAACTACAATAAACTCGCTTGTCTTTCGCATTTCAGATTTCTGGACCTTCATCTTTGCTATTGGACTTTTCTATCAATTCGGATCACCTTGGCCTTTTTCCAACTCTTCTCTTCTCTCTTTCCATCGCTGAGGCTTTTCAGCGCGAGGGCTGAAACTCTGTACTTTACCTCAACCACCAAATTGTAACTCGGTCTATATCACACATTCGGCTTTCTACTGCTTCGGTTCTTTATCCTTGATGGTCCATTATTCTTATGCTTGCTCTCGTTGCATCCACATCGGCGAACTGGGGGCTCATTATATAGTCTTTTCGTTCTTCTTTGCATTGTTCGGTGTCTTCGTTCCTGTCTTTCTATTGTCTAGTCGTGGGTAAACCCCGACTGTACGCCAGAAAAGAGGCTGTTCGCAACAAATGGATGACGCCAAAATACAACTCGATAGAGCATAAATCCAATACAGGCTGCCGCCAATTATAAGTAGAACAAAGATCGCAAATCAAAATGGAAGAAGATATGGTATTCTTCCGTAAGTTTTTCTGTACATTGTAACAATTATGAGAGTCAAGTTCACTTCCACAGCCCATAGGGTTCGCGGCATGCTTTCCATAACTTGATAGTACCGTCTTCGCTACCAGTGCCGTATAGCTTACCATCGGGGGAGAAGCTGACAGACCAGATAGGGCCATGGTGACCCTTTTGAACCTCTGCAGAAGAAAGTTAGCTCGGTTCTAACGTCAAAAAGCACAGGTAGCAAAACATACCCAGCTCCTCGTCCGTGTTCAAGTCATAAACTCTTGCCCAGGTATC
This sequence comes from Penicillium paneum, assembly GCA_023627375.1. Taxonomy (NCBI): domain Eukaryota; kingdom Fungi; phylum Ascomycota; class Eurotiomycetes; order Eurotiales; family Aspergillaceae; genus Penicillium; species Penicillium paneum. The sequence goes on from JAMAFK010000047.1 coordinate 94,873, forward strand.
ATTCGCACTGCCCGTAACCAGACGACCAGACTCGCTATTCACGGCGGCACTAGCAACATCATAGTCATAATCCGCCTTTTTCAGCAACCGACCAGGCTGCACGCCATCAAAGAGATAGACACTCTTCCCGGCAGCGACAGTCAGAATCCCCGCATCATTAGGTCTCGTCGCCAGACTATTTAGCTCGCAAGAGCCAATCGTGCCATCAACCGCATACTCAACGATCGGGTCGCGAGAGCGCAGATCCCACCAGCGGATCTTGCGGTCTTCCGCCGCAGTAGTGATGACATTGTAGTCCTGGTTCCAGACGATGGACTTGATCGTGCCGCCGTGCACGCCGGCGCCGATCTCGTAGCTCGCCACACCATTCTCGGTGGCCGGACTGGCCGAGGATGGGGGAGGCGGCGTTGAGCCCGTGCTGGAACTGCCACCCCGCGTGAGATCGAAGATTCGTAGCTTCTTCTCTGCGCCGCCTGTCGCGAGCACTTGCGGGTTCGCTTGGATTGGGAATGCTACTGCTCGCACGATGTGTGCGTGTTGCAGTGTGTGCAGGCATTCGCCTGTGTAGGTGTCCCATACCTTGCTGTTTCGGGGGTTGGGGTTAGTTTGTCGTTGTGGGAGATAGTTTGGGAGGATTTTGCTTACGCCGAGAAATCGGCCGCTGCTGTTGCTGAGATGGCGGCGTCAGCGGAGAGCCTTGCTTGCCATACGGCGCCTTTGTGGCCGAGGAATGTTCCAATCCTGGGGTTTGATGTTAGTGGGTGCTTTATGGGTTTGGCTTCATTCGACGTACCAGTCTCCCGTTATGCCATCGCGGAGCATGGGGTTATTATCTTTAGTCGGTTAGTGACTATCTAGTAACTGGTGAGAATTGTTGGTTTTCTTTACCTTTGCATGAGGAGATAAAGTAATATTGCTCGTCCTCGACGGTAGAAGAGAAGCTCAGATGCGTCACCGGACGAGAATGCCCGTGGCAAGTCAGAGGGACTACCTTGGGGATATCTGTTGAAGACATATCAGTAAGCATATCAAGACAGTATTTTCTATTTCATTCTACACAAATCACGCACCGGCAGTCATTTTGTCGGTGTTGAAGGAAGTTCCGCGGTTTCAGTGGTTTTGATGTTAGGTATTAGAAAGACAATCAGATCAGCGAAGTGCTATGTGCACAACCGAGAGCCCGCGAGTTGATGTCAAGATAAAAATCTAGGAATTAGACAGAGAGAGAGTTCAATATGTCTAAGGAAGGTACATAAGAGATTCGTCAATGTCGTCAAGTCATCAAACAGATATGTGGGGTTCGAGGAAGAGCCGATGACAAAGGATCGAAAGTGGATTTGACAAGAATTTTTCCAACCAGACACCTGAAAAGGAGAGAAGGCCTCTGGGAATACGAAACTTCTTTGGGGTGTAGATGGGATATCGAATTTCAATTTCAAACAATAACGGCAGCCCTGGAGATCACCTATTAGGTAATGCATACGCTAATCCAATTCTGGTATATTTGGGCACGTGACATTCTGTTTTGCATGTTGCAGCTACAGTTGACAACAAATTATTCTAATCACACATTGACAGACATCTAAAACGAGACAGGAAAGATATTTAAAAGTAAAGAAAGGAGTTCGAAGTATTACTCGATAGAGCGATTCAGGCTTTCATCGCTCAAATACCCACGCCGAAGCCTTGTAGGCGACATGGATTGGTTGGCTCTGGGGGGCTTGTTTTCGCCCGACATTCTGACGGGGGAGGGTGGGGAGGGTGAGCGAGCCGGCGCTCTAGGAAGCCTGGATTTGCCCAACTTGCTTGTGGGCGCGGGTGTGAGAGTTGGCGCACTGGGAGGCTTGCTTTGAGGCGAGTCTAGTGTGGGTGAGGGAGATGGACGGGATGTCTGGATGGGTATCCTGCGTTGGAAACTCAGTGCTACTTAGACTGGAGATCGCGATCCCGAAGAGACACAAACTGAATCATCATCGGAGTCAACGTCACTCTCGTATTCCTCGGCGGCTCCGCGCATCGCTACAATCCGATGCAGAATCCACTGCAAGTCTAACAACTCCATCGATGGTAGCGGCTTCTCCGCTGCGTCAACGGTCGTCAGAGTAAATATCTGCCCTGACCGTATCATAGATCTCGTCTCACCATGAATGAGACAAATATTTTCGCCTGGGCTTTCGTTGAAGCTATTAATATCATGAGGGAATGGGTGGTAGGGTGTCGCGATAGGGTCAGAAGCTTTGCTCTTGATATTCCCAGGAGCAGGGAGCCAGTGAAAGGCAACTTCCATCGAAGTCTTATTCTCGTTGATCGAGATAGGCCGGAAAGCACATAGCGCATCGTCCCAGTAGGTATAGACTAGGGTATTGAGTGTGATCATATTATCCAATCGCTCGGTATCCACTGTAGCTTGACGACTATCGCCAGTCATGATCGCCGCTTTCCAATTTTTAACTCGCTCGGCGCCCCAGAACATAGTCAACCAGTTTCATTCCTTGCTTCCGGGGGCGTTATTCAATTTGAATGGAAGGATATGGGATACCTGTAACCCATGTATACCAAACTTGGTGAGAACACATGCATTCCCATCTCGGGCCAAGGCCTAAAGATTCAAAGTTAGCATTATATCTAAAATATCTTTTCGGTTAACATACCGCATCCCTAGCCGCTTTACTGCGTGCTGAGACTCCGGGTGCAGCTTCTTCCGGCGGTTGCTCGCCAAACGGAGTCGAGCTAGGGCCCTTTAGGCGCTTCCTAGAAGACGAGGACGCGTCTTCACCCTCGCGCTTATTTCGCCCCTTCTCTGGTTTTTCTGCCTTTGGTTGTCTTCTGCCCGCCCCTATTGAGAGTCGAATGGTCAGTTAGCGTTGTAGAGGTCGTCCACGGGTCTTTGGTGTACTTACACATTCCAGGCACGTCAATGACAGGGGAGTCCTGCTCAAATCTTTCCGTCAAAGCCTCCTTCACATTCTCATCAGACTGTTCACTCGCAAACCATCTGAGTTTGTCGATATCGCTAAACCACAGTATGAAGAACGTATTGCGAGATATTTGGTGCAGTGAAGGGTAGCGATGCATCATCGACTCGACCAGGCTTCGGCGTTCTGGATCGTCAAACTCGTCAAAAATAGTGACTGTGTCATATTTTGGCTCAGGTGGCTCAGCTAGCTCAGTTGGTTTAGCCATGATAGATAAAAAAACAGATTCTAAGATGATGGCAACGATATACTTGATGCCGTTGCGTGGTTGGTGGAAAGGAAGTGGGCCCAAGTGGGACCGGCGTGGCGGAGATGTGGCAGAACTTTAAGTGGCACCCGATCAGGAAGGCGGTACTAATCTTCAACAAGACACCCGATAAGAAAGGCAGTCTTCCAAATTCAGGCAGAGGGTTCAACAACATGGGACTGCAAGTCAGGATACTGCCAAGAAAGGTTTGGAATACTGCATGGGAATAGCGAACGCCCAAATGCCTCAGCACTACTTTCACAATGATTTCGATTGAAGTGTCCGAGAGATACATATGCAGGTAAGATATATTAGGGAAATACATTCTCTTCTTTTCTCTCTTTATGAATGTCTGCGAAATAAGAGAAGGCGAGAGAAAATTCTCAATCCCTTTAGAGCAGAGAGGACCAAAAAAACAATTTAATGCGTTGATTTCTATGAGGGGATTTCTTTGACTTCTCACCCTCCTTTCATTGCAGTTACATTCGAAGGTTGATCAAGTTGAGATGTATGTTGTTTGTTACATAACGAGGAAAGGAATGAAAACGGGGTCTGTGAATCTTCTATATTGATGTGATGGTTAGCTTGGAACCTGCTGACTGGAGGAGAGATGACTGTCCACTAGTTATGTTGTAGATGATTCTAAGCTTGCCTGGGGATTCACCAACTAGTAGTCTGACAGACGAATGGGTCACTTGAGGACCACCTGAGCTTGTCCTTACCAAGGTAGGGCTAGTTAGTACCTTCGCACTTGATATGTAAGACCTCGTGTTCTAGCAGGTTCCCCAAATGGCGTTACCGCCCACGTGATATGACCATTGATGCTTCGGCGGGGCGATCCCCCGGAACGACTAAAGGACAACAACATCCAGGGGAGCTTGATTGATCATTAATTCTGCGGTAATACCTTTGGATTATTTCTACTTTGGATTCTTCTTTCTTCACAATTTCTTTCCTCAAAGTTTTATGTATGCCTGACTTCAAGCTCTCTGCAATTTTGGAGGGCCACGGCGATGATGTAAGGCTCCTGGTCCCGGCGTCTATATCGACGCCATTGACCGCACCTCCAAACCAGACAGACTACTCACACTATTTTGGCCTCGAATCTAGGTTCGCGCTGTGGTCTTCCCAAATCCAAATGTCGTCCTTTCGGCCTCTCGTGATGCAACAGTTCGGCTCTGGAAGCTCATATCCACTTCACCTCCCGCATACGACTATACCATCGCTGCACATGGCGGCGCTTTCATCAACAGCTTAGCCTACATTCCCCCCACACCCGAGTTCCCAGAGGGCCTTGTCCTTTCGGCTGGACAAGACGCAATAATTGAAGCGAGGCAGCCTAGTAAGAGTGCAGAAGATAATGCAGATGCTATGCTCCTAGGTCACGGCCACAATGTCTGTTCTCTAGATGTTTCTCCGGATGGCAAATGGGTCGTTAGTGGCAGCTGGGATTCCACGGCCCGTCTATGGAGGGTTGGCAAATGGGAGTGTGATGTCGTACTGGAAGGACATGAGGCAAGCGTCTGGGCCGTGCTGGCCTATGACGAGAACACAATAATCACGGGTATGCTAGCTTCATGCCGCCTTAAGAAGTCTTACATGCTAACGTCACCGCAGGCTGCGCTGACAAAATGATTCGGATGTTCAATACCTCGGGAACCCTACTCGGAAGCGTACAGAACTCCAACGATGTCGTCCGGGCCTTGTGCAAGCTTCCTGCCTCGAATCCTACAGGGGCCCACTTTGCCTCGGCCAGCAATGATGGAATCATTCGCCTTTATACACTGCAAGGTCAACTTGTCGCCTCTCTACATGGTCATGAAAGCTTTATCTACTCCCTTGCTGCGCTCCCATCTGGCGAGCTGGTGAGCTCCAGTGAAGATCGGACCGTGAAGATTTGGAACGGGACCCAATGTGTGCAGACGATAACCCATCCCGCAATCTCAGTGTGGAGTGTCGCAGCTTGCAGTGAGACCGGTGATATCGTCACTGGTGCTAGTGACCGCATTGCTCGTGTTTTCAGCAGAAGCCCTGACCGTCATGCAGCCCCGGAGGCCATACATCAGTTTGACCAGGCCGTGAAGGAGTCAGCTATCCCAGAGCAGCAAGTGGGCAAGATTAATAAAGAGGAGCTACCTGGTCCGGAATTTCTGAAAGAAAAGTCCGGAACTAAGGAAGGTCAGGTCCAGATGATCCGAGAGCCTGGTGGTACCGTGAGCGCCCACACCTGGTCGTCAGCAACACAGGAATGGATTGCCATCGGCATGGTAGTGGACTCGGCTGGAAGCAGTGGTCGGAAGACTGAATATCATGGTCAGGATTACGACTACGTCTTCGATGTTGACATAGAGGATGGAAAGCCTCCACTGAAACTACCATACAATGCCTCGCAGAATCCATATGAGGCTGCCACCAAGTTTATTGGAGACAATGAACTCCCTATGACCTATCTGGACCAGGTCGCCAACTTTATCACTCAGAATACCCAAGGTGCCACTATTGGGCAGTCTCAGGAACCCGCAGGCTCTGATCCTTGGGGCTCAGACCGACGTTACCGTCCTGGAGACGCCACAGCGGCTGAAGAGTCTCGGCCACCTGTCCCCGAGTCGCGCCCTAAGGTACTCCCTCAGAAGATCTATCTCTCCATCCGCTCAGCAAACCTCAAAGTTATCACAAAGAAGCTTCAGGAATTGAACGCGCAACTCGTGTCTGATGGGTCAAAGGACGTGGCTTTGAGCCCCTCAGAGGTGGAAACGGTTGTCTCCTTGTGCGGCCAGCTCGAATCTTCCAAACAACTTCAACTTTCACCTGAGGTTGAGTCCGGAGTGCCATTGATTCTGAAGATCGTCACAACCTGGCCTGCCACCAACCGACTCCCTGGCCTAGATATTCTTCGTCTACTAGCAGCGGCTGCGCCATTTACAGCAACCGCCGAGTACAAAGACGAAAATGTCGTGTCGGGTGTGATATCCAGCGGTGTTTTTGAATCTCCTCTTAACGTCAACAATGCAATGCTCGCAATGCGGACATTTGCTAACCTATTTGAGACGACTACCGGCCGCGACCTGGCCATGGGCTCATTTGATCAGATCCTGGCAGGAGTCAAGTCTGCTTTGGCTAGCAGCGGAGAGTCACCAAACCGCAACCTTACAATCGCCATCACAACACTCTACATCAACTTTGCAGTTTATCTTACCTCCGAGGGTAGAGACCAATCTCCAGAATCCGCAGAACGGGGTCTGGTCCTCCTAGAGGAACTAACTCAGATCATCTCTGGAGAGAAGGACTCGGAGACGGTTTACCGAGCACTAGTCGCGCTCGGCACACTGATGACAGCGCTTGGAGAGGAGGTCAGGAGCGCTGCTACGGAGGTCTACGAGGTTAAAGGTGTTCTTGCGAGGGTCTCAGCCTCTGGTCCTGGAAAGGAGCCGCGCATCAAGGGCATTATTAGCGAGATCCGGGAGGCTCTCTAAGAGTGCGTGCTAATTTTTATTCAGTATGCACAGATTAGAGATGCATTACTTCCTAACGACGACAACGCGATTCCCAACATAGGCAATTCATATCCTCATCTTCCACTTAACGTAGATAGATCGTAGATGTTTCCTTATTTTTCAACCAACCAGCGTCCTGAATCATTCATCCTAATCATTTACTACTCCCTTATAATCTCCCCTCCGCATCAACCCCAATCTCCAAAACCTGATCAACGCCCTGATACTTGGGCAAATCAAGCCCATACTTATCAGTAATGTTCTTCGTCAAAAATCTACCACCGATAAAATGCCTGCCCCGATAAAACGCCACGCACGGCTTGGGCGCAGACAGACTAATCAACGCATGCGGCATGAACTTTGCACCGGGTCCTTCCTTCGGCGGTCCGCTCTGGATATCCCATGAGCTGGGCGCATCGACACTCAGCACCTGGACATTGGCGGACTCGATTTGCGAGACGATTTTGTCGAATGGATCACGCAATGGTCCACCGAAGGAGAAGCCGAAGATGGCGTCGACCAAGAAGTCCGCCGTCTTCAGGGCTGGTTCAAAGTCGTCGATAAAGGGGACTGAGTGGTTATGGAGTTGGATTTTGAGGCGCTGGCTTGGGTTAGATTCCCTTCTTCTACAAGTTTTCTAATCTGGGATTGCATACTTCGTAGAGCTCTTTTTTGCCCTGTTTTGGGTAGTACACCGATGGTGTGTAGCCGAATTGGGCTAGGTGGCGAGCCGCTACGAGACCATCTCCGCCTGGTGATGTTGTTAGGTTGCTGTTGCTCGGAATGACAAGTTTGGAGTTGCTTCTCACCATTGTTGCCTGGTCCGCAGACGACTAGGATTTTCTTGCCTGCGCTTAGGGGGTGGACTCTCCATACTAGTTTAGAGTTGTATTAGTATGGCCTGACTGCATGTTCAAGATTGATGGTGCTGACCGGCTTGCGCGACAGAGAGGCCTGCTAGCTCCATCAACTGGTCCAGAGACCAGCCGCCGGTCTCCATGAGATCTTTGTCAAGTGACGCGGCATCTTTGGCTGAGATTGCCTAGGATACTTGTTAGGTTATGAGTTGGAGCTAATATCAGACAACTATACCTTCAACGACATTATTGCTGGTTTACTGTAGCGACGGATGGAGAGAGGTAGACGAATACGGGCGAATGTAGAACGAATCATGTACGTAAGTTAATGTCAGATCTAGTCTTTTGACTGAACAAGCAATTGACAGAAATTGTGTAAGTGATAAGCCAGCTCCAAGTAGATATACTGAGGGTCCTCACGTCATTACATCATACATCATATGAGCGCTAACCCATATTTGGCTCCATCGGATCAATAATAATTCCGGCCTAGAACTTTTGCGGAGAGCAGACGGGATCATCAAGTGAACAGTCTCTCGCTCTCCCAATTGAAAAAGCATAACGCACCCGCCAAGATGGTTCTCCGGATTCGACTCGCCCGCTTTGGCAACAAGCACAATCCCTTCTTCAACATTGTCGTTGCGCAAGCCCGGTACGTGGTTTTTCCCCCGTGAATGGATACCCCCGATACGCCCGGCCTCCAACGCCAAACACGAACGTTGTCAGGCTAAGGAGTGCTTCAATTGTGCACATATTTAAGATGAACCGAAACTGACCGTATCAATCTTCAGCTCTGCCCGCGGCGCTAAGCCCCTCGAAGTCATCGGCACCTACAACCCCATCCCGAAACGTCCCACGAACTTGTACGATGAGAATACCGAAGCCCGCCCATATAAGGAGATTGCCCTCGACCGGTCACGCGCAAAGTACTGGCTTGGTGTTGGTGCGCAGCCTAGTGATCCCGTCTGGAAACTGATGAGCATGGTAAGCATCCTTGTTTTCTTTACCCGCGAGAGTTTTGGGAATCAAGGATCTGAGGGAGATGGACGGCTATTGTCGGGCCTGCGGTTTTAAGCAGATCAGATGGACTGGCGGGGATTACGTTGTTATTATACGGACTGCTTTTCTAACTCTTGAACCTATTTTAGGCTGGTCTCGTTGCGCCCAAACCTACTACTTTTCACAAGGCTTGATTTTGCTTCTTTGATCTGTGTGACCTTTCATGGATTTCGGAGGTTCTCACCTCCGACATTCTTTGTGTGCTCGGATGGCCAATATCCGGGAACCTCGAAGCATGGTACTATCGATGACGGGTCAAAAGTCGCGGAGTGTTCCTTTATTCTTTCCTGATTTTGCTGGCATTTTTGGCGTTATTGAGTTGCCTTGTGAGAATCTCTGTATATTAAGTGGCAGCCTGACTGCTCTGAATCTACGCGGTCGATGAGCCGCAGCATGAATATCTACTGATACGACTTGGATTTGTCTCTAGGCGGCACATACTTTGTACCGAGGTAGCCTATACTCTACCAACATATTTCCCCATAAACTGCTCATATGTTGTTGAGTCATGAGGTCTAGCTACTAAACCACATTCGAATGAATCTTAAATGGATCGGAACATACCCTTGGAAACCGATCGTATTTGTCAGTAAACTTGAAAGTCAAAACATTTGACGCGCCTATGACCAGTTCAGGAACGTTGTGAAGAAGTAGTGCTAGTAAAGCCCCTAAGCAGTGGCTTCTCTCCACGGCCCAACCAAATGAACCATCGCCCCCTCGATAAGCCCGAGTCATTTCCCCGTCGCAGCCAATCCCATCTGTTGCCGGGGTTGGGCCCGTGGCAATTGGTCGGTGACCCTGGAGGATCACCAGTTTTTGACTTTTTTAGATTCCATGGACGTAAGTGGTGACTTTTATTATTATTAGTTAGAGAATGGGTTGGATGTATGATATATGTGGTGATATCTTGATTATGAGGTAGTCGATATCAAACCGTTGGCTATTGCAATCTGGGCTGGTTGAAGTAGATATACCGAGGATCCAAGGTTCACCCAATAAACTGTCAGTATTGTATTGCTTTGGGACCAGCTTGGGGCTACCTGTCCGAGTCTACATGCAGTAAAACATGTACCTCCAACATAGTATATGTGTGTCTCATTCATAGAGCCCCATCGCGTGCAGAGCCGGGGTACGGCAGCCGCATAGGCACTATACTTGCATGGCCGGTGCTTTTCCACAGATATATTCATGATCCACTCGTCGATCTTCCAGAGAGAACAGAAAAAGAAAAGAAAGAAAAGAAAGAAAAACCGGGGCATTCCACAGTCACCACCGGTCACCTCGGGGCACGCACTGGGCCAGTGTCTGCATGCGGTCGGTTTGTAGGGCCAAAGGTGCAAGACGGTGTAAAATTGAGTCCAGATTGTGTAAAGAGCGTGACCAGGTACTGTCATATACCTGGGGGTACATGCGGTAGTAGGCAGATCTGCATAGAACCCCATGTACCTCGCTGGTCACATACCGGTTCCCCATTGAGTCGCGTCGTGAAGGGCAGATCCATGGATCTGGCACTGGTGGACTGGCACTCGACCGTTCCGGACTCTTTTCTTCCCCCCCTCCCCTGCACTCTCCTTCATCCCCTCCTTTCAACCCTTTTTCCCTGCATCCATCTTACCATTCGTGTCAATTTCCATCTTTATCTCAATCGTTTTCAAAGCGCTCATACGACCTGTCGCAAATCCGATGAGACACCATTCGAGTGCACTCGACTTTCGATCGAATCGCTAATCGCCTTCGCCTTCCTTCATTTCTGTCGTTGCATCGCGCTTGGTGTACGATATCTTGTCGCATTACCGATCACTGCCCCAAACCCCGACTATCCAGATCCTGCGACTCCTTGTTTTCCCTTACTATCTGCCCCTGTGTGATTGCGAAACTTCAGAAAGGCGAAAAAAAATTCCTTTTTTTTAAATCTCGTGGAGGGATGAGCGGCAGCTCTAGCCAGTCCACTCGTACGAGTCCCGGCTCTTTTGGAACTACGCAGCTCACAGAGTCCGTGTCATCCGGTTCGCCCCCACAACAGTCACTCCCTTCTTCGCAGGTGCCTTTGACGGCTCAGCATGCGATGTCGACCGACGTGTACAGTCCAAATGCGTCGCAACCGCCTTCATCTATGAATCCATCTTTCTCATACCCTTTCTCCCCTATCGGTACAACATCTTCATTCGATAACAATATGCGCTTGGGCGATAACGATCGCAGTCTCCAGGGTCTAAATGGCCTGAATCGCGGAAATGGAGGCGCCATTCTCATGCGCAAACTGCCGCGAAATACGAGCCGCGAAGCCCTGCGCAGCATGCTTCTCTTCGCCAAAGACTTTGTCGATGCCGACTTCGTGACCTTGGACCTGCCCGAGGATGACGGGTTCTTGACTGCGATCGCGCGATTCATTACTTTGCCAGCCGCCGAAGAGGCCAGATCCCTTCTCGATGGCAAACCGAACTCCAAAAATGACGCCAATATGGTCGTCGAGATGTACCCCGGTCCGATGGGCGCGAATGTGTCCAACACCCGCCGTAACACCATCGACCACACCGCCAGTCGGGCGTTAATGGGTGCCTCGAACGGTCCCCTTGCGCGTCAATCCTCGCGCTTCAACGGCACTTTCCAAAGTTTGGAGCGGCTATCCAACGCCAACCCCAATCAGGCTATTGGCGAAGGAATCCCTCCGACCTCCGAATCAGGCTCGCGCATGCACAGCCTTTTCTCCCCACAATCTCCGATCGGAAATGGCATCGATAACCTTCCACGCATAACTGGGAAGTCTATGATCGATGAGGACCCGGACGAGGAGACGGGCGAGCTGCTTAAGGATCCGGTGGGCTATGCGGAAAATGGCCATTCTACCAATATCTCCGCTGGGCGCCGGGCCACCAACCCTCAAATCCCGACCAACCGCTTTGCCAATATGTCCCTATCAACCAACATGTCCTCGCCACCTTTGCAGAACTACCCTGGGGGTGGCGCGCAACGCATGGGCGGTGGAACACCCACATCTGCATACCCGAACCAAGGCCATGGTTACCCATACAATGCTCAGCACACCCCACGCCACAGTCTCCCTGCTGCGAACCCGAATGACCTGAATCCTCCTTGCAACACTCTGTACGTAGGCAACTTGCCGCCAGACACTTCCGAGGAAGAACTCAAGGCCCTTTTCTCCAAACAACGCGGGTACAAACGGCTCTGTTTCCGGAACAAGCAGAACGGACCTATGTGCTTTGTGGAATTTGACGAGGTTGCCATGGCAAGCAAAGCACTCAATGAGCTGTACGGCTACAAGCTGTCAAACAGTGTCAAGACTGGCATTCGTCTCAGCTTCTCAAAGAATCCTTTGGGTGTGCGTTCTGGTCAACCCGGCAGCATGAACTCATCCAACTCGGCCTCTGGACAGGGCGCAGTCCCTGGAGGCAGCAGCTTGAGTGGAATCCACAACAACATGTTCTCAGCTGTCAACGGTCCTCCTCCCGGACTGGCAGCACCCCCTGGTCTTGGCATGCCCATGTCTGCGCCTCCGATGCGCAATGGTACCTCCATGCACAACCCCGTCAATCCTCATGCTCAACTGATGGGCAATACCTCATACAACCCGAATTCGGGCCTGGGAATCAGAAACGGGGCCAATTCCATGATGATGTCGCCGCCGCCGCCTCCTAATGCCGGCGGCAACAATCCGGCACCGAACCTGAACGGCTATAACTCCTTTTACCCTGACTACATGATGGGTCGCTAAGCCCATCCAAGCGTTATATTAAGATAATGCCCGGCATGTTTGAACGAACTGGGATATCTGGCGCATTTGGGAATCTTCGTTTCGTGAGCTAGATCAGCATTCGGCGGCTGCATAACTCTCGGGAGTACTTTTTCGGATTTGCTTTCTTTTTTCCCTTCTTTTCTGCCAGTGCTTTTCTTGGCTTTTCTTCTTTCTGTTGCATGGAAACCTGGGCGCTCTCACATTCTTTTTTTTTTGTTAATTCGTTTCATTGGGAGGATTGCATTTCAGGTCATTGCCAAACTTGTATTCTTATCTGGTCGGCGCGAGGCGCTCGAGAGCGCATGTTAGTTTCTGTCGGCCATTGCGTTTTGTTCACACCTTCATACCCTCTTGATTTCTTGCTTTTATTCTCGTTTATCTCGCTCGTTACCCTGACTCGATAGGCAATGCACACTAATGCGTGTTTGCTGTATGCCTACCCAGGATCTGTACGAGCTGTTATCTACTTTATTCCACGTGATTCCCCCTGTTTGTTACATCTATCCCCTGGATCTTTCTCGATGCATCGTCTGCGTGGATCGGAAAGGATTTTGCTGATTTACTTGCTTTATCTATTGCAATGCGTGTTTATTTCTATGCAAGTACGAAAGAAGGGTCCTATGTGGCTTTCTTTAGCTTCTCTTCTAATATCTCTCTACTCAAATGATATGAGCACGGAAGGACATGACATCGGCTCACCTCGACCACATATTGTCCCAGGCGTTCGCGTTGATTTTATTCTTCTGTCCTATTCTTCTCGTCTCGGTGGAGACGAAGGCGTCCGGTCCATGCATTTGCTCGAAGGCTCCTCTACATCTTTGCTTGCATTGCCACTCGTTTTGCTTTGGGTCTGGCTTATTTTGCTTTTCCAGGAGAAGAATGGAAGCGAGGCGTGTCTATTTTTTTTAGTCTTCTTCTTATCCCGTCTTGCTCGGGGGTATGATACCGATACATTTGCTTCGATCTGTACTTGATACAATGAACTGGACCCAGTGAATCTGGAGAATGAATCCATTAATCCATTTATTATAATGTTAAGGTCTAGTAAAGAGGGGTCATCGGGCTTTTCTTTGATCTCCTTTGGGCGATTTTTATATATTTTATAGGATGAATGAAGCCGAAATTATAAGGCTTCCACTGTAAGGTAAGAAATATACGTATACTACTTAGAATATATCTCAATATACAGTATGAGAAGAAGATCTACTTCTGTACATACAGTGGGGATAGGTCACGTGATGACACTACCGAGAGAAGTTTCTTCCCCTACACTTCCCGCTCCAACCCGACAATCTCCCATCCTTCAATTGTTGCTGCACAAGGGTCAATGGCAGCTGGAACTTCTTGATTACTACTATCCAGCGTCTTTATTCAGTTAGACATCGAAGTTTCCGTCCCCTTACCCCATCATATCCTCCAAGATGCCACCCCGGATGCAGAGCCGGAGTGTGTCCAACACCCTTCTTCCCTACCTCACAGCTACCTCCTCATCCTCACTTTCTTCCATTCCTTCATTATCCTCTTCATCATCACAATGTCTTTCGCGCCAATTCTCTGCCACGGCAGCACCACAGGCACAGACCAAGCTTCGTCGGCAAATGTTCGAATGGCTTAACAATGAAGGAGCCGTTTTCAAGCATCACATTCCTGGCGAGACCAACTATCTTAGTCGCTTAAAACAGCGAGGCACCGAAAATCCTTCAGATGTCACCCGTCCGTTCCCCAACAACCAAAGTTTCTTCAGCGAGCCTATCCTCAGTGAGGAGCTACGGAATGAGGTCTATCATCGCGTTGTCGAAAAGAAGATGAGTCTTCGCGCTGTCAGCGTACATCTTGGAATTGATATGAAGCGTATTGCTGCTGTCGTGAGGTTGGTAGAATTGGAGAAGAGACAACGCACGCAGGTAAGACCCTTTTTTCTCTTTTCGCTGCTCCCCTTTCCTTTCGGCCTCTGCTTCGACCCTCCGCGCATATGATGAGTCACAAAAAATCGATTAGTCTTGAAGACACCCACATGGTTAAACCTTACTTTTTGAACTGAACTGTGTCACCTTACATTTTGGATTCCTATCACCTTTTATTTGGTCGCTTGAGAACTGACGAATCTCAAATCAGGGTAAACCCCTAGCATTGCCGTATGCCCGGGCCATCCACGAGATGGTCCCCACCACACCCCTCGCCCAGCCAGGCGAGCGTCAAGAATACCATGAACCTATCAACGACCTCCCCGCCCATCCCTTGACAGGTTCCCAAATCTTCTACCCAGTTCCCGAATCCCGCTCCTTCACCCGTGTCGAGGCGGGTCGCGTCTTTTCCGGTGCCCCAGCACTGGAGCACTCCGAGGCTGCAGAAATCTCCCACCCCTCCGACCTGGCCGAAAAGATCATCGAGGACCCCAATTCCATCGCCTGGGTCGGCAAGGGCGCCAACGCCCGTCAGATCCTGCAGCCTGCTGACGTGCGCATTCCTCACCCTCACATGGTTGCTCTGGAGCGCGACCGCCTCGCGCACCCCAACGAGCGTCTGGCTGTTTCAGAAATGCAGTCTAAGAGACTCAAGCACCAGGACGCAGTTGAGAAGGAGCGTCGTGAGCGCATGCAGGCTCGCCGTGAGAAGAAGCTAACTGTTGTCTCTCCCGAGGACTCGCGCTTCGACTATCGTATCAAGGATACTATCTACACTCCGGAGACCACTGGCGCTGATGGCCGTGGCTCTAAGGCTGCTGGTCGTCGGTACGGTGTGCCTCACCGCGACCGTACACGCGGCGAAGTCAAGATTCCTACCCGTGTGGAGGCTTGATTTTGAGATGGTCTTTTTAAGGACTGTTTCTTTGTTTTGTGTTTTTCAGCAACTCGGCTACGGCCTTTGTAATTTTACTATGCATACTCATCCATGGATGTATGAAGGAGGATGTCGCTTATGTACTATAACTGGATGATCAGGTGTCGAACCCTTTCTCTTTCCATTTCAGTCACCTCTTGCCGCTTTTATCACTTAAGTACAACGGTGATCCTCACATAATCACCTCTCCACGGACATACTATTTCACACCACATATCAGGAGCGAAGAGGCTTTCTCCCATAGACGGCAACTCTGCTCACAGTCAGTACTCGCACTCAGGCTATCGAAGGGGGATGTGTTAAACGTACGTTTGAACATAAGCATGCAACTTCTTATCCCGCAGCTCTCGCTTGACAACCGCATTATGAATCTTCGCTACGTCCGCACTCCAGCCCAGCACCTGCGTATACAAGCGCAGCGAATAAGAATCAATAGCCTGCTGCAACTGCACAGCCTGGTACTTCCCCAACGCCTTCAGGTGCGGGTCGCGCGGCCAGGGCGAGAACGGCAGCGCATAGACTGACAAGCGCACATCCTCAAAGCCGGCCGCGATCATCCAGTCCTTGAGCTTATGGTAAATGTTCAGCTCGCGGCCGCTCTTGTCACCAGCGAAATTCACCGCCTGCTGCCACTCCATGAGCGCGGAATCTGCCTTGAGCGTGCCGTCGTCGCTGCGCGCCCACACGGCACTCTCGTGCGATTCAAAGTACCCGCCCGGCTTGAGGTGGTCGTAGATTTGCTGCATAAACCCGGGCCAGTCGGCCACGCATCTGCTTGCTTTGTTAGTGTTACTCTGGTTGGTGCAAGGACAGTGACAGTGGCTGGGACAGATGGTACCCTGCTAGACATCGTGCGTGGATAAAGTCGAAGTGGTTTCGTTCATACTGCCATTCGCTTTCGAAATCCTCCATGATAAATTCGATATTCGGGGCTACCCAGCTCGGCTGGATAGGGCTGATGTCATTCCCAATGACGTGGGCGTTGGGGAATTTCCTATCATCTGGGTTCAGTCTTGCCGTATATAAAGATAGAGGATGAGTTCCATACTCGGCAATGTCCATAGCCCAAATACCCGTTCCCGTTCCCAGGTCAAGAATATTCTGCGGCGATGATGTGATCGGGGCGTTGTAGAGCTCTCCTCCTAGTAGCATCAGCCATCTGCGCCACTCTGGTTAGCTATGCTCGTTCAGGAATGCGTTGCTACACGGACATGTGATGTGTCTGAAAAAGAGTCAGTGTGTGTACATGGAAAGTCACTATGTAGTTTAGGGATGACGCCTTACCAGATCCATCCGATCCTGCTCCTCCTCATCATTCGGCATCCTAACTCGGTCAGCCTCTACGTAGAAGAAAGTGTCAAAGTGTGCGAGTACATATAACCTCCCTAGTCGTCGGTCGATTGGTCATTGAAACTTAGTACAAGGGGCATGTATGTATGCACTACTTACCGAGCGGCCACTGCAATACCGCCGACCATTTTCATACTCGAACTCGAGCACGCTCTCCGATAAGGAGGTGAGATCGGACAGCGCGTCGTCGAATTCACTGTTGGTATCCTACGAGACGGAGGTTTAGTTCCCGGTGTCGGACTCGCAATGGGCCAGGCGCTTGGGTCTACATACGTCGCCGAAATTGTCGACCGCGATTGGACCCACGTTGGCAGGGGTCTGCGTGTCAGGCTCAGTGTTGGTTGGAGGTACGGATGGGGCTCGTTCGGGTGGTGCCGAGGGCGAGGGCGAGGGCGCTTCGCGGGGAGTGGAAACCATTCTTATGATAGGAAAGAAGCAAAACAACGATGAAATTTCTAGAGGGAATACGCTGCATAAATAGAATCTAATCCCTTTTTTCGAACGGCTTCGCTTGTCAATTAACTGGACACGAGTGGAGGGTTTTTGGGTTTGTATCCAGACTGTCGGGTTCAAAGGAGATGGCAACTTTTGATGTATCGTGCATTCTGTCGCTTCTGATTGCCAATGGGAATCACCGAAAGATACTGGAAATCAAGTTCCACTCCACATGTCGTTGGCTCTGAACCCATTGGTTCACTGGTTAATATCGAGGTGGCCCATAACAAAGAATAACGGGTCTTGGTGTTTAACTATGGAACGGTTTAAGGTCTACCGTTCCCACGTGACTCCGTGATCAGTTTTACCCAGGAGCGAAAAGCGGCAAGGTCTGGGCACTAAAACGGAAGGCGATTGTATGCCTCGTCTTTCGATATGGATCTCTCTAGGGCTGAAGATGCCTGATGTTTTTGATATCTTATATTGCAGTAACTGCAGTTAGTTTAAAGCTTTAAACTCTTGATAGTGAATCTTAATATTGTGATGATCATATCAATCACCTATTCACATCCCCACATACAATATATATGTAACCAATAAACACTTCGCTAATGTCATATATGATTCATTCCCTGACCAGTCCTGCAAGCCCTTAGGAAACAAAACAAGAACCCGAAAAGATATAAACCCAAGATATCAAAATCGCAATGCACAGCGCACGCCAAGAAAAGATAACAGACATGACCAGCAGATCCCGCTATCCCATTCAGCCCTCCATTCCGATCCCGTTTCAATTCCTCCCACTCTCAGGATTAACCAGATAGTAGTCGACTCTCAACGAGCCTCCCCGACAGATCGACAGCGTCGCCTTCTCGCCCCAACCCATCCGGTGATCGCATCGGATTCAGAGTCGTCTTCCTTGGAAGAAGTCTGGAAAATGGAGCCGATTGAGGCGAGGGCACTCTGGAGCCATGAAGTAGTAGCAGGGGAGGCTGGGGCTGATGGTGTATTTGCTGACTGCATGGTCGAGCTGAGTGAGGGGCGAGATAGTGAGATGCGGGGTTTATGGTTTGTGGTTGGTGGTTTGCCAGAGCAGGTCTTTTGGTAAATGGTAGGTCTGGAGATAATGATAGACGATAGACTGGTATGTAGGATGTACGTAGGGTTGTGGAATGTAAGAGATAGAGGATCGGGGGGCCAGCTCATGGTATTTAAGGAATCGAAGACAATACGAACATCACATGCGAACAATGCTCAGGGAGAAGACAAAGCCCGGATCTGGATCACCTGCATAAGTACCCAAATCCGGACTTCGTCTCATCTGCTCTCAACGGTTCCCTGGGTTGCTTCTCCTACTTCGGTCATGCTGCTTTCGCCTGATTGGTGATGTGATCATCACATTGTACAGATCTACATATTGATTTGGCCTTGCACATAGGGCTTGCGAACACGATCGTCCCATTGGAGCAACGGCTATTGGACGAGGTCTTTGCCTTGGGAGGTGTTGTACTACGTTGGATGCGAGCGCATCTGGAAAGAGTAAATTGTATACAATGTAGGCTGTATGGCTATTTGCGACATTTTTGTCTCGGAGCTTCGGAGAATATCGTGAGACTTACATGGTATAATCTCAATGGCTTCCAGAGGACTAGACAAACACTTCGGATACATGGCTAGATGTATCCCTCAAATGATTAGTGACATAAGTACAAGGTAGGAGAATACACCAAGGTCCCCAGCCTGCAGGCAGTCGGAACAGACAAAGAAAATTATACATTGAATAATAAAAGCATGGACATCTCGTTCGTGTATATGAGGATGTCCATTGCATGGAAGTTGTATGCAAAAGTGAATATGGGTAGACAAAAGAAGCCACAAAAGGCAATGCGAGCAGGCAGACGCGTATGCATCGCAAAATAAACAAAGTATATCCACATGGAAAGAAGATCCACGAGAAAAATCATGCACCAGGTCTGAGAACCTCGAAGTAAAGTGCATGCCACCATGACAGAAATATGAAAGTATAGGAAAAGAGACGTTGCTATACGGGGTATTCAATGGGAGAGACAGAAAACCGAACCAAACAGGTTGAAAAAAAGAGTGATGGAAGCGTGCAGGGACCGACCAACCAAGGTATGGTAACTCATCCAAAACAGATCCGTGTTCATACTTCATCAGGCACGATCGTCGCATCACTGCCTGGCGCGCCGTCTCCCGATGTTGAATCTATACTGTCGAGACTTCCGCTACCCCATGAATCTTCCCGCATGATTTGCGCGGCATCTGGTAGGGTTGGCTTGGCCTCATGATTGAACCTATTAGCGGGCCGTAAGATCGAGGGCGATGGGGGATCCAACAGTGGCGGGTCTTTGTGGTAGCCACCTTGCATCGGGCTGGATGATGTATCAACAGTTGGCGAGGCGGCGCGAGGAGAATCCATGAACCCGCGCCATTTGCGCCAGCCTTCAAAGTCAATCAGGGCTTGCATGCAGCCCCATTCTGTCACTTTCTGCTCAAGCCAAGGGAATCCGACGGGCTATTCGAGAAATGTTAGCATATTGCTTGAGAAAAGGATACTCGCAATAGGGAGATGATTTACCTTGGTCAGGAAATCGTTGCAGCCAGCAGCCAATGCCTCATGTCGGTCACTTTGCAGACTGCTAGCTGTCAATGCGACAATAATGACTGGACTCCGGAACAGCGAGAGATCTGATAAAGTGTCCTCTTCACTGACTGTACGGTGAAGCCCGGGTCTTCTCTCCGCGGCAGGCGTACTAGACGCGCTGAAGCGACCAGAGGCTGTCTTCGGGAAGACACCAATGCCATTTAAGCGCTCCAGGCGTCGGATCTCCTTGGTGGCTTCCAGACCGTTCATCACGGGCAACTGGATGTCCATTAGGACCAAATGGAATCCACCTTGTCGCCATTTTCGCACTGCCTCTTCGCCGTTCATTGCACACTTCCAACGCACCTTCAACCTTTTCATGAAGGCCTCCAAAAGCTTCTGGTTGATAATATTGTCTTCCACAATGAGGACATTGATGGGCGGAACGGTGCCGTCAATCAACCCGCCAAACATAGCACCGGGAGAAGTGGCTGCTTTTGTTTTTCGCATCACGCGTGGTGATGCTGTTGCCGGGGGAGTGTGCGATTTCACCTGAGGAGATTCCACCGGCGGTGGTGCCGCAGGAGGTGTAGGCATTGCGGGAGCAGGAGCTGGGATAGGTTGGGAATGAGGAGTAGGGCCAGTTTCTGTACATGTCAGTGGCCTTGTTGAACAAAGTAAAGTTGCTTGAAAACATACCTGTTATACCAGGAGTTTGCGTGTTTTGGTTGTGAAGGATAGTGGGGGAATTTGTTCTGTGTCGTGTCAAAGGAGGTCGCTGATGCCGTGCCCTGCGGCTTCCCGGAGATGGCAGTAAAGGAGCAACGCCAGTGTTGAGGATGGAAATTGACGGCGCATTAGCCGCTACTGATGGAGCTCCCGAGTGTGCAGACGGCGTGCCCGCGTTCGCCTTGACCGGCGGCATGAGAGGAAAGTAGTCACCGTGTTCGCCGGGCTCTGAGTGGTGGTACTGGTACATCGAATGGCGCGGCGATGGCTTTGGGGTCCGCCGTGACGGGGCATCGATCACCAATGCTTCATCGATGTTCTGTCCACCAGGGTAATATGTATCGAGTATAGATATTAAGACTTCTTCCGGGCTCAAGAGACGCTCAGTGTGACCTGGTCGATTCGAACCCTCTCGCGGCAAAATGCGGATAGCAATATCGGGTGAGTCGAAGCTTCTCCCCAATGAATTCCCGTATTTCATGATGACATGGTCGCGTAGCTCATCTACCACCGCATCCTCTCTGCAGGGCACCAAGGTGGCCGAGCCACCGGGCCGTTTGACCCAAACCCGACGTGTGACCATCTCACAAGGAACAACGGGAGTGAAACCACTGGCCTGGTCTCCCGAAGAGAAAACACTCGCGTCCAGTAGTCCACTAATCAGGTGGTTGTGTGTGGCTGGGAGAAGAGATTGCCGACGGATCGCAAGGCTCGGGCGCTTGCTGGAGGGAGGAAAGTAGGAGGTCGAGGATCGGCGATCATTCGTAGGCCACTCTGCAACAGTATGCAGGGTCGGAGTCAATGGAGTCTCGGGCAGGATTGGAGTTTGAGCTTTCAGGTGGGTGGATTGGAAGGAGGTGGTATCGGAATGCTGAGGAGTCGATAACGGAGGGGTTTCAAGGGGAGATGGAAGATCGCCCGAGATAGGAGTTGGCAAGGAAGAATTATATGGTTCGGTCGACGGCGTACAATTTCGAGTCCCTGTGTGAGGCGGTTCCGACGGCGCAGAAACGGAGGAACCCAGTTCCGGGTTCGTCCCTGGGGATAGGGGCTCCTGTACCTGATGGCTGCGAGAAGAACCGATCACATCTAAATGTTTCGAAGATGCGATGCTATAAGCTGGGGATTTGTTGGAGTCGAGAGGGCTCGAGGGGGGTTTTCGGTTGAAGTGGGCACTCGGATCTGCATCCGCTTTTGGAGATAATCGACCAAGCAACTTCGCCTTCAGACGTGATATCCGTTCCGTCATTGTCGAGTCTTCATGCCATTCTAAGACGATAGGGGGAGAAAACAGAATATAGTTGTCTGTTGTTCTCCGTCGGTCGAGATAGGGACAATCTCGTACTGTTACTCGTGTCAGACACGTCAGTATAGTGCAAGTCAGGGATGTCAAAGGTAAAAGAAGTTGAGAGGGGAAAGTAGTGACACCTTTGGGCAGAGTCACGTTAGTTGCTGATCTCCCGGGCCAAAAAAAAGCTATGGCCTTTTTAATATGCAAGGATTCGGGGGTTGCTTGGGCATTTGGAGGGGGAAATAGGAGATGATATATGAAAATATGTCTTGGATTATTTTTGGGCATCTGCATTGTTGGCTTTATTTTTCTATTAGCGAAAGGCATACATATAGAGCTAACTGTAGTATATATAAGACCCTTACACTGTATAGCTTGTCAACTGACTACTCTGTACACTCTGTATAGCACTCTTATTGCAGAACCCCTTAGGTGGCCTGATCTTATCCAACAATGCCCCGGATAACACAATACACGACACGATTCACGATTCACGATTCACCTATACCCCACAAAATAGCCTACGTGGCACGCCCAAAAGTACCAGAGCTAGCCAGACGCCGGGCCAATGGTTCTCAGCGTCACTGGAATATTCCGAAGAGCTGCATCTGCCGTTCCGCTCCATAGCAACATATACCATCCATCTTGTCCTGTCGGTTGGGCGTAGAAGTTGATGTTGTCCTGGCTGCACATAACATATTTTCCGTATAAAGTCCACACATTGGTTTGTGGTGTCGACACGCTGGTTGTGTTCGCAGCAACTGTGTTGTTACTTGCCTGGCCGCTTGGGGTGGTAAATATGACTGGACAAGCCATTGAGCCAGTATCACTTAGTCCAAGCAGATTGGTACTGGAGGCCACACCGGCTGTAGTGAAAATGGCGGACTTGGTATCGGTAGTCGAGGTGGTTCTATCGGGGTGAGCAACCCAAGTGTTTTCATTGTCGCCAAACGTGAAATCGTCTTCTATATATCTGTGATCTGGAGGCCCTATTATTCCCCCCAAAACACAGTGGGACGAACTCGGGGTTGGCTTGGTAAGCTGAGCCATATATGCAGTCAGTATGTCAGAGCCTCTGTCTTGGATATTTCAAAATCCTTGCTCTTGTCCTCCTATCCTATACATTCTATACCACGCCCCTTAATCAAATATCCCCTCCAATGCTGACCTGGCTGAATAGACACTGCCCATATGGGCGCATGGTCGTATCGTGCAGTCTCACATATCAAGTTACATCTAAATCCATGCTCGAGATTGGCTCGCTATCATCCTTGGCCCTTTGTCTCTGAGTAATACACGAGGGTCACGCCCACGCGGCAAAGCTCCGAATTTCCCCTATGTCACTCGGCGGAGATTATCTGACACACGAGATCAGGGACCCTGCGTCGGGAACCCGAAAAGAAAAAGATTCGATCACGATAACGCATGATCCACGTGGATGTGTGCTACAGATCGGGGAGGCACATGACTGCTTAGCTTACATGGCTAGACACCATAAAATCTTTTGACTTCACAATAATCATTGATGAAACAAATTGTCTTGCTATTGATGCATCAATAATTGAGATATACCCACTTGGATAATCTATTTGGCACAGACACAAAGTCTTGCCCCATGCTGAAACCGAGCTGGAGGGCCTTGTCTGCCTGGTCGCTTGATACATCATGGTTTAGGCTATTATTTCTGCTTTTGTCAGTTGGAGGTAACTCCATGCCAGCATCTCCTAGCAATGAGCGAGACAATGTACGAGGTGTATTGCCTAGGGTCAGAGTAGGCGTTCGTAAAAGATCAGCTTGAGTCTCCGAGGGAGGTATATAAATTCTGTTAACTATCCTCCTAGGAAGCAGATATCAATAGTCCTGTTTTGTGATTCTAATATCCGGTCATCATGAGATTTTCTTCCATTATCTTCCTGGCAAATTTACTTGGTGCTGGCATTGCTTGTGCCGATTGCTCCTACAAACCAGCAACAAAACTGCGACCAATTGCCACGAGAACTCGACTTCGAAATACCCATAGGCCTATCGGGACTCCCTGTGCAGGAAATACCCCCAAGGACAGATCCATCTGGTGCAATTATAGCATTGACACAGACTACGAAAATGTCGTCCCAGACACAGGTGTTACGCGCGAATACTGGTTTGAGGTTAAGGAAGTCACACTCTCTCCCGACGGATTCATAGCTCCACGCCCAGCCATGACCATCAATGGCACCTTTCCTGGCCCGCCTCTTGTTGCAGACTGGGGCGACTGGGTGGTCGTCCACGTCACCAACCATCTGTACCAGGCCATGAACGGTTCGAGCATTCATTGGCACGGGATTCGTCAAAACTACACAAATCAAAATGATGGCGTTCCTTCGCTCACCCAGTGTCCTATTGCCCCCGGCTTGACTATGACCTATAAATGGCGAGCTGGCCAGTATGGATCCTCGTGGTATCACTCTCATATTGGTCTGCAAGCCTGGGAAGGTGTATATGGTGCTATTATTATCAATGGACCGGCAACTGCAAATTATGATGTTGACAAGGGCGCATTGTTTCTGAGTGATTGGACGCATGAAACTGTTGATCAACTACACCAAGATGTCCAACTACGCGGTCCTGTTAGGAAATTGTCAAATGGACTCCTCAATGGCAAGAATGTCTATGGAAACGGTACAAATACTACCGGGTCTCCGTTCCACATGAAAGTGCAAAAAGGCAAATCCTACCGGTTGCGACTCGTGAACCCTGCGATCGACACGCATTGGAAGTTCACTATTGATAACCACACAATGACTGTTATTGCAATGGATCTCGTTCCTATAAAGCCATTTATTACGAGCGTCATCAGCATTGGAATGGGTTCGTTTCTTGGCCTAATCCCTGTCCAAACATACGAATCTAGCTAATTTTATATATCCAGGTCAACGCTATGATGTTATCATCACAGCCAACCAGGAATCTGTGGCCGAATCCTTCTGGATGAGAGCTATACCAGCGGAGAGATGCTCACAAAATGAAATGGCCAGCAACATTCGAGGCATCCTATACTACAGCAACAGACCCAAGCAACCGCGCACACAGTCATTCCCCTTCACAAACATATGCGAAGACGAACTCTTGACGAATCTCGTACCCCACGTCCCGAAAAACGTCGATATACCAGTTTCGCCAGTTTGGGATAGGAACGTAACGGTCAGCAATACCAGGAATGCACAGAATTTCTTCCGTTGGCAGTTCAACTCCACCTCGATGAACGTGAGCTGGGAGAACCCGACCCTGATGCAACTCTATTATAACGAGTCGGGCTTCTCGAATTCAAGCGGCGTGATTGAGTTGCCCTTCAAGGATAAATGGGTATATCTCTTCATCCAAAACACCCTCGTCACTCATCCTATCCACCTTCACGGCCACGACTTCTCTATTCTAGCGCAAGGCCAACCTGGGCCTGGGAAGCCACAATGGGATGGCTCTATTATTACAAAGAATCCCCCGCGTCGAGATACGGCCGTGCTGGCCGGGAGTGGGTGGCTGTTGATTGCTTTCAAGACGAATAACCCCGGCGCATGGTTGATGCACTGTCATATTGGGTGGCATGTCGACGAGGGGCTGGCGTTGCAGTTTATTGAACGACAAGATGAAATTCGGGATCTCGTTGATTATACTCCGTTTAATGAGAATTGTGCTGTGTGGGATAAATATGTCAAGACGAAGAATGTTGTGCAACAAGACTCGGGGGTTTGAGAATGGGGGTTTGTGTAATTAATGATACTGTGCATAGGATACAGAGTGGGTTGGTATGTCAAATAGATTATTTAGATCGAGCTGGTTGTAACGCCTCGTTTCTATCTGATTGTTTTGTTATTCTTTCAGTGCTGGTCGATGCCAAGATTCTCGTGGGCAAGATTTATACGGAGGAACTGGCTGCAGGAGCAGTAGAAAGAATGCCCTTCTCAATATCCTCTGTTTCTTGCGTGCTCCTCCTGATTAAAAGCAAATCATCAATGCTTTTCCCTGAGTCTTTTGCCTCCTTGCGTAACTTGCGATAGCGGATTCGCCAGGAAATATGGCTGATATATATCCCTGCTTCGAAAACTACCACCAAAATATACATAATTCCTCCAAGTATGTCAAATGAGCCTTGTGCCGCTATAATAGGAATGTGTCAGCTATTTTAGCATAGGTATTGCTAGGATGCAGAGCAAGCCTGACCTAATGCGAAGAGAGAAAACAGTCCACCCAACGTGTCTATGCAGAGGAAGACCCAATCTACTAACATCAGTAGTTGTCTATCAAGCGCTGAAAATCCAAAGAGAACCCACTGAAGCCAATCACACGCCCGTCTCTCTTCCACAATTCAAAATACGGCGGGATCAGTCCTGCAATGAGGATAATGGCGGCTATAACCCCAACCACTATGTCGGGCCATGTCACACCGTTATTATATGGTATCTGTCAAGTTTGATTAGATTTTTCGTTTTCCAAACAAAAAAAAAGATTTAGAAAGAAAATTGGATAATACTCTCAATGTCAGGATGAGAAGAGCCTCCAACCCCCCAAATAAAACAATTGTGCCCAAGCAGACCAGAATAGCCTTGCTTTTGCTATAGTTGCTATCAAAATTGATGAGCTGAGATTAGCAATTCTATCACAATGAATCTGTACATGAAACCAACTCACTGGTTATAATGAAGTACCTGACTCCAACTAACAAGAGAAAAGAACCCGAAGATCTGAGGCTGAATCTGCAACGGGATATTCACTTTCTATAGCAAGAACCATAAAGATAGCAGTCAGCGATATACATATGCAGATGCAAAGAAACATCGAAAGAACTAGACTAGAAGTCCTCCCATTAGGACATTCAACTTACCTGCAGAATCAGATATGCGCCCATCGGAACCGAGCCTGCATGAATCACAATTGTAAGCCAATCTGGATTTCGAAGATTTGTTTTTCCTCCCGTCTCTTTTTTATTTCGAAGCCCTCATACCCCATGAAGAGACAGAGACAAAACTTACAGCTGGCCCAGAGAAACATCATCGCCGCGGGGAATCCATCTGTGTTCTTACGGCGCCAATTATACCAGATCTGTGGTATGAGTTGGATACACCAGAGAACTGTCCCGATGGTGCCGAGGACGTTTGATGCCAGTGTGATATTATTTTCTGATGACATTGTTCGTGTATATGAGGCGACAAATTCAGACAGCGATATCACAATATATCTAAAATAAAAATGCCCGGTATGGAGTAGATATCCACTAAAACAACCAGATTCGATGAGGTGGGCTAGTACTTATACTGAGCAGTCAGGGCACAGAACCAATAAGTATCCTGGGAAACAGCAGGAATATAGTCGGAGATTTAGGACTTTGATTACGAATTATTGAGAGGATCCAGTCCCTTCCTTATGCACATAGTAACGCATGAGCACCGATCCTCCAGTCGAACCAGTCATGGTTCAGCGACAAATGCAAGACTATGCAGGCGAGTATCGAGATGGGAGTGGTATTCAAAGCCTGTTGGTGACCTGGACGTACAGAATGCATGGTGGTAGGCACGAGTGCAGAATAAATCAATACCGGACTAAGGAACGACAAGGCGAAAGGAGCAAGCTTGGGACAACACAATGCAGCGGTGAAGTCTTGAAGTTTGACTCAGGACTTGGCTAGTCTAGTCGATGGATCTTCGCGATTAGTGCATTGGCCTATGACGGAGGGGGAGGTGTTGCCAAGTTGCTTGCCTAGTTACTTCAAAGGCTTGGAGTGAGTGTGATAAGAAGAAGAAGAAAGGATATGTTGTTCCAAGATATGTTTTTACCGATTTTGAGCAAAAATATTCGTTCTCTCCCCGCTTTCGGTCAAGCAAGAACTGCGGAGTTTGGGCTCGAGAGTACCAGCACAAGCCTATGAGATTAGGTGATTATAGGAAGAGGGGCATGATCTAGGCTTGTGAGCTAAGACTAAATGGGTGAATCAATGGAGATGGATATCATACAGCGTTGTTCCTTTCTTGGGTATTGCATTTAACCTGAGACTGATCTGAAAGCAATTAGAGGGAAAAGTTAATAATATGAGCTATCACCAATATAGGATCTAATAAATAATTACAGACTGAAGTCATTTGCATATTTAGAAACAATACCCTATGTGCCACTCCATTCTATTGTTCAATTCTCCGACGCACACGTGGCTCCAGCTACGAAGGGGGATAGCGCACGGTCGTTTTGGCCTGATTGAAGCCTGAATGCCTGAATCTGGCCTGGCAGAGGGCTTAATAATCTGCCAGCCTCGGGCAAAATGAAACTTTTGGCGCCATACAAATTGAGATATCTCAACTTTTCCAGGTGGTTTACTGGCTCTTCGTCATATATGAAGACGAAGCAATTTCAACCAATTTTGAGAAGTTCGTTCAAATGCTGTATGATAGAGAGTAGCCAATTGATCAAATGCGACTGGTAATACATCATAATTATAGTAGATATCTCACCCTTCAAATTTTTTGGATAATTATGCCATAAATAGGACAAATTATCGGTCGCATTTAGATAAATTAATACTATCTTTGTAATTGAAAATTCTCTATTGTTAGTGGTGGCGGATGCCATTTGAATTACTCCCTAGTGATAGGGTGATCTCTGAATAGCTTCATATTTATGGGGTCATCGGGCCTAGTTATTCTCCCTACATCATTCACAATACGCTGTAAATAGATTTTTAAAAGCGGTCTAACTTCCGGCCAAATTTCAGGCATTCAGATACTATTCGATAAATTCAAATTCGCGCCAACAAATTATGTGTCTGAGTCCCATTCACTCCTGGCTGCGACACCACCTCCAGACACATTCCCAAAACATCGCGCGTGTCTCTTGGGTCGATGATTCCGTCGTCAATCAACATCGAGCTAGTAGAATAGCAATCTGCATCTTTCTGGACCCTGTCTCTGAAACTAGTCACCTGTTTCTTGAGCTTTTCCGGCGAAAGAGTCAGACCTTTGGATTTGGCACTGGCTATCTGCACATTTTCCATAACACCAGACAGCTGATCTGGGCCCATCACACTGCAACGGCCAGTAGGCCAGGAAAACAAGAATCTGGGGCTATAGGCACGGCCACACATTGCATAGTTACCAGCTCCGTATGAAGCGCCCAAAATGATCGAAATATGAGGCACGGTAGAGCAACTGACCGCCGAAACGAGTTGGGCACCCATTTTAATGATTCCAGCATGCTCGGCCTTAGCCCCGACCATAAAGCCGGTGACATTGTGAAGGAAAATTATGGGAGTATGTCTGATTTTGTCAGTGTTTGCAACTTTGAGTTTCCTGTCTTAGACTTACTGTTGATTGCACATGCGAATGAACTGAGTGGCTTTTGCCGCCTCATTGGGATTGATGACGGAGAGCTGGTTGGCAACGATACCAACAGGGAAGCCTAAAAAATATCGAATTAGCAAACAAACGGACTATCGACTTTTGATAATTTGATCCTACCCATAATATGAGCCGACGCAGTAATCATATTTGGGCCGTATTTGGGTTTGAAGACGGAGAGACGGGAGTCATCCACGATACGCAACAAAACCTCACGCATGTCAAATGGCTTTCGGATATCCGGGTTCACGATAGATAACACATCCTCAATGGGGTATCTTGGGGCCAGCGACCCAATCAACCCGGGCACTGAGGGGGTACGTGCTTGAAGGGAAGCTACCCACTCTCGTGCTTTGTGAATAGCATCGAATCTATGCCTGAGTTAGTACATGAATTTGAGAAGAGACCAGATCCATCGTACTCATCAGACGCAATTTGGTCTGCAAGACCGGTTGTTATTGCGTGAACTTTGGCACCGCCCAGTTCTTCTGCCCCAATAACTTCACCAGTGGCCATCTTCACGAGCGGAGGCCCACCAAGAAAAGCTTGAGCTTGGTTCTCGACAAAAATCGTATAGTCCGACAATGCTGGATGGTATGCTCCACCGGCCGTTGAGGATCCGAAAACAATAGCACACGAGGGCTTTCCATGTCGAGTTCGGAGGGCAAGATCGCGGAATAGCTGACCTCCTTTATGGAAAACTTTGAATTGTTGCGGCAAAAACACGCCGGCCTTCTTCAATTAGAAATGTAGATTTTAAAGGGTGTGATAATGTAACTTACCGATTGAACTAAAGAGATCAGTGGAAGGTCGTTCTCAAATGCAATCTCCATCATGCGGTTGACTTTCAGCACTGTAGCTAATCAGAAATTGTATTCAGAATATTCGTTTCATTGCTTCTTACCTGTCATCTCATTCCAAGCTCCTCCACTTTGAGTCGGAATATGAGACATAAGAAGGCATATGCGTCCACAAACATTTCCAATCCCGGCAATCAGATTGCCACATGGAGTGGAATCCTCATTGCCAAACCCGGTAAATGCTCCAAGTTCCAAGAATGGCGAGTCTTGGTCTAGCAATAGTGCGACACGGTCTCTTGCTAATGGCACGTTAATCGCGTTTCTTGTGAAAACGGAGAGTGAACTCACGTAGCAGCTGACCCCGGCTGATGTGTCTTCGCAGAGAAACGTCATTTCCTTCAGCAGAAACCTGCTTTAGAGCTTCCTCAAATCGGTCAAGCACAGGTGTCCAACTCTCTTTGTTTGCTTGAAATTGCGCACCCCGAAGATCGATATTTGTGTTTGCCACAGGAAATGACGATTCAGTCGCCATAGTGAAAAAAGAAAGGTTTAGATCTGCACACAATATGTATTATTCTCAAAGTAGAACAAATTTCAAGCAGAATGTGCCACATCAAGAACGTCTAGGCCGAGTTTCTAAGGTTGATTTGGGTGGAGGTCGTCGGTCCGAACCCCGGGAGTACTACCGGGAGTACTACCGGGAGCGGTGCGGACCAGCTGGAGATAGTGTGGGGGAATGAGATGGAAGATCGTTGAAATTGTACGCTAATGTAATTACATTTGTCTGATTGGAAGCTGCCTTTGACATATTATAATCAACCGCTTGTTCCCAACCTTTGAAAGTATAAACCATTCCTTGATACTCAAAATACCCCAAATGGATTCCAACCTCGCCCTTGTCTATGGCCCTACAGAGCCCCAGCTATGTCTCAAGACTATGGGCGCTCTCATCGATGACCAGGCAGTCCAATTTGGTGACCGTCCTGCCGTTATCTTCCCATGGCAGTCCGTCCGGTTGTCATATCGCCAACTGGCGGGCCGGAGCAAAGCCCTAGCTATGTCGATGCTTGAAATGGGACTGCAGCATGGTGACTGTGTGGGCATTATGGCAGGCAACTGCTACCAATATGTTGAAGTTTTCCTTGCTGGTGCTCGAATCGGATGTCCTGTTGTTGTGTTGAATAATACATACACGCCTGCAGAGCTTGAAAATGCCGTCCGAAGAAGTTGTAAGTTGCTATGAGGGTTTGCTTTAGAAGAAAACAGCTGATATAGTAACAGCTTGCAAACTTGTCTTCCATGCTACCAGCATCGGCTCTCGGGACCTGACAGGTCATATCAGAATGCTTCAAGGGACACAATACCCGAACCCAGCACTACCCGATCTGCGCCGAATTATCTCACTCGGACTTGGAGAATTCCACACCGCAGCTGTTGAGGTTCAACCATATGACACGGTTACTTCGAATCGTCCTTCTGTGTCTATGGACAACGCAACACTCGAGCGCGCAGAGAGACATGTCACTCCCGAAGATGTGGTTAACTTGCAATTTACTTCTGGTAAGTGACAAACCAATCTATATTTCAATCTGAATACTCACATGTTTTGAAGGAACCACGGGGTCTCCCAAAGCCGCAATGCTCACACATACGTAAGTTTGTTGAATCATATTTGAGTATGCAAATTGACCAGTAGCCTATAGAAACCTCATCAACAATGCACAATTTGTCGGAAGAGCAATGCAACTGACCCCGGAAGATGTAATTTGTTGCCCGCCACCCATGTTCCATTGCTTTGGTCTGGTGTTGGGATTTCTCTCATCATTTTTCTACGGAAGTTCAATCGTCTTTCCATCTGACTATTTCGATGTCGCAAAGGTAGTTGACGCTATTATCGATGAGGACGCCACGGTTCTTCTGGGCGTTCCAACTATGTATGTGGCGGAGTTGGAGGTGATGGCCAAGACAGGACAGAGACCCCGGCGGCTACGAACAGGACTCGCATCTGGCTCAGCAGTCTCACAGAATCTCATGAATCAGCTGCGAGAGATTATGGGCGTCGAGAAAATGCTGATCGCATACGGAATGACAGAGACCAGCCCTGTTAGCTTTATCACTTCACTGGATGACAGCGATGAGAAGCGTACAACAACAGTTGGTCGAGTCATTCCTCATACGGCCGCAAAGGTCATTGATGAAAAGGGCAATACCTTGGCTCGAGGGCAGCGAGGAGAGCTGTGCACGAGTGGGTTCGTGCTACAAAAGGGATACTGGAAGAATGAAGAGAAGACCAAGGAGGTGATGCGAAGAGACGAAAATGGCGTCTTATGGATGCACACTGGAGACGAAGCTATGATTGATTCGGATGGATATGCTCATATCACCGGTCGGATCAAAGATCTTATCATCCGAGGTACGCTCAATTCTCTGATATGAAGCCCCAAATCCGCTCTTACTGATACGTACGGCCAACAGGTGGAGAGAACATCTTCCCACGAGAAATCGAAGAACGATTGATGTCCCATTCATCAGTCTCCGAAGCTAGTGTAGTTGGCATCAAGGATGAGAGATACGGGGAGGTCGTTGGCTGCTTCTTGAAGGCATCGGTGCAGTTTCAGAAGCCCAGTATCCAAGAGCTCCAGCAGTTTGTCGGGGAGAGGCTCGGCCGGCACAAAGCCCCCAAACATGTATTTTGGCTTGGAGAGAACGGTGTTGGTGATGACTTCCCGAAGACTGGCAGTGGTAAGCATCAAAAACACATGATGCGGGACATTGGTAATCGGTTGGTGGGTATGTTTAAGGCGAAACTCTAGTATTTACTACAGAGAAATACATTTATTTGCGTACTAGTTTACTAGTACGGAGTCCTCTTTGCATATATATCCCAATGAAGCCAGATTTCGAACGGAGATAAGAAAAAGCAATCATCTAGCATCAGGTTGGCACAAACATTGAGACGGCCCCTTTTTTGATTCGATTCAAAACTCCCTTGTCTTTGCGATGTCCCTTGATCTCCATTATGGTCCCAAAAGGTATTGTTACAGAAATCCGTGATTTACGTACATCCGTCCGAGCTGTCCATTTTCTCGGTCCGAGATCCGGATACTAAATTTCCCCGCGTGAAGTGCTTTGGAGCGGACCGAAGCAGAATTAGAAAGAAGGTTAGTAATATACCTTGATTAATTATCCTACTGTATGATAAGCGATATTGAACTTCAACATTCTAAAATTGAGATCAAAATTCGACAATGGATCCGGCTGTTCGAATTGTTGAAGTAGGTCCACGGGACGGCCTTCAGAATATCCGAGACACAATACCTACTCCAATCAAGTTGGAATTGATTCAACGGCTCCAGAAGACAGGCCTTAAAGCTATCGAGTTGACGTCAGTCGTCTCACCGAAAGCCATTCCTCAACTGGCGGACTGTCGTCAGGTCTTGCGTAACCCGGACATCAAGACACTCTTGAATAGCTCGCAACTTCGGCTTCCTGTTCTAGTTCCTAATACTAAGGGACTTGAGATTGCCATACAGAATGGCGTTCGAGAGATTGCTGTTTTCATCAGTTCCACCGAAGGATTTAGTAAAGCCAATATCAACTGCACGGTTGCGCAGGGAATTGAACGGGCTACCCAAGTGGCATCCCTGGCTATACGTTCTCAAATTGCTGTGAGAGGGTAAGAAAACCGATCCCATCTACTCATTTTACAATCCAATGGCAACTAACTGAGACAGCTATGTGTCCTGCATTTTCGCCGATCCGTATGACGGTCCAACTCCATTACCAGCAGTCCTCCGTTGTGTCAAGGCGCTCCTAGATGCCGGCTGCTATGAGGTCAGCCTCGGGGATACCCTAGGTGTTGGCTCTCCTTCAAACGTGCGCGAGCTCGTCAACTACCTGACCGACAACGGCATCCCACCAGAGAAGCTAGCAGGCCACTTCCACGACACTTATGGACAGGCTGTAGCAAACGCGTGGGAGGCCTTCAATTGTGGAATCCGAGTGTTTGACAGCAGTGTCGCTGGTTTGGGCGGATGCCCATTCGCACCAGGCGCAAAAGGAAATGTCGCTTCCGAGGACCTGGTTTACATGTTCCACAACGCGGGTATTTCAACAGGCGTCAATCTTCCAAGATTAGTCGAAACGGGTGTATGGATATCGAAACAACTTCTGAAGAACAACTCAAGTCGAGCCGGAACTGCTCTAGCCACCAAATCACAGCTGGCAGGCCCAAACACAAAGTCCAACTCAAGAGCTCCCTGCCTCAGATGGGACCTTTCCAACGAAACACAGGGTCTACAGATCTACCGGTCAGGCGTGAACCTGAAGATCGTCCTCAACAGACCCAAAAACGGAAACACCCTGACAGCAACCATGATCTCAGACTTGACATCGGTGATCTCAAATGCCAGTTCCGACCCTTTAACCTCCCGAATCATCATTACAGCCAATGGCAAATTCTTCTGCACGGGAATGGACCTCGCCAAGGGAAGCACAGCTGTAGGAGAAGGTGGATCGAGCAGCGACGTACAATTCACAGGTTTAACGCGACTCTTCGAGGCAATTGATCAATGTCCTAAAGTAACCATCGCCGCGGTGAATGGGCCTGCGTTTGGGGGTGGAGTCGGGTTAGCTTTCTCGTGTGACATACGTGTATTTACACAAGGAGCGACTGTCACGCTGAGTGAGGTGAAGCTAGGACTTTGTGCGGCGACGATATCCAAATATGTCATTCGAGAATTGGGGGTTGCGTTTGCACGAGAGGTGATGCTTTCTGCTAGAGCGGTCACACCTGGTGAGTTGAAGGGGTTGGGAATTATTTCTGAGATTGCGTCAGACCAGGAGAATTTGCGGGTTAGAGTTGATCAACTTTTGGTTCGGCTCAAGGCTGCTTCGCCTAATGCTTCGCGGATGTCGAAGGAACTGGTTCGACTTGCCTGGGCGCATGGAGGGGGTGATGCACAAGCTGCTGGGATTAAGGGACTGTTTAAGGAGATGATGCGGCCTGATGCAGACGGAGCATATGGTGTCAAGGAATTCCAGGCGAAGAGGAAGGTAGATTGGGATGCCTATGTTCTAGGGCCGAAAGCCAAGCTGTAAAGGACTGGGGATTGTTTGTGGTTTTAGCTGATATAGACATATAACCAAGGAATACGGTCAATCTTTGAACTCTTCTACAAGTCTTCTACGAGTCTTCTACAACTCTTCTACACCTGCCAAAATTCACCCTCGAACGAATCAGATCCATCCCATAACCAACGCTGGAACCCTGGGCGGATTTATACTTTCCGTCGGTCCGGGGTACCCGAAAGAGCCGTCCCCACAAACTCTTCCCCGCACTGGGGGAGTTCATCCTTCACACCTTGGTATCTCTCCTGACTCAACCCCGGCAATGGACATGATAGATTCAGGTGGTATTAAGCGGATACGACAAGCCTGCGCTAATTGCAGGTAAAATCTCACCGGCAGTTCTTTTTTTGTCAATGCTGATCACAAATCCTCTAGGCGCAAAAAGACCAAATGCACAGGAGACCGTCCTATCTGCTCCCACTGTCGTCGTAATCACTTAGCCTGTATCTACGAACCATACTCGGCTACTCTGGCAGAGAATCCTCCTGCGACTAACCCGGTCATACCGCTGCCGCCAGTCGAGAATAATTTGAATAATGTCAGTTGGCAATTCCTGGGCACTATCGCATTATATTGATTTAGCAGCAGGTTGAACTTTTGCAAAGAATCAGCACGATCGAGTCACGGCTCGCGGAGCTCAGCGGGAAGACAAATCAGCAGTACGAGATTCATATCGACTTCAGCGCTACCAATTCTTGATACTGATTCTAGGGGTTACTAGGAATATAACGTCTCAATTTTCACACACACAAAGCCATGTCCATCTATCACCAGAGGTCAACACCTTGCCACAGCGAGTCCCGTCACCACCACCTACCTTTCAAGATCATGCGTGCGTCTTCTTTTTATACCCCTGAAGAAATTTGGCTCTGTACTAAGCGTACGGATAGACTCCTCCCTCCACCACACGTCCTACGCTCAGTAATCGACACATATTTTTTACGCGTCCACAACCAACCCTACTCCTATTTCCATGAACCGTCTTTTCGCCAGAAGTTAGAAAACAATTCTTTACCAAAATGTTTGATCTTGGCAGTGCTTTCATCCGCTGTACGATTCTCGACCCACGAATTCTACGCAAATCAGACGCGTGAGGCATCACAAAAGTACGCGAGAGAGTCATGGCTGTCAGTTTTGGCAGACCATTTGACGATGGAAGACAGTTTGAATGTCCATGTGGTACAGACGGTGAACTTGCTTGCAGTGGTTGACTATACAGGTAAGGTAGATGCACACATTAATTTACTTCCTGCTAACATTGTGACTATTTCAGCCGGTCGCGCTCGGTCGGGATGGCTTAAAATTGGCCTTGCAGCCCGGATATCTCAAGACTTGAATCTAATGTCGGAGCCTGATCAATGGCTCTCTTATTCAGAACAAGAAGAGCATCGGCGGGCCTTTTGGTCAATTTACCTCCTTGATAAATTGATCTCCTGCGGCCGATCTCGACCTCTTATCATTCTAGACGAGGATTGCGAGGTTCAACTTCCATGCGACGAGCACACTTTTCGACATGGAGAAAGGAGACAGACGAGTACAATCGGTCAGTTGTTGAACTGGAATTCAAAGCTTGACGAAAGTCCCAGCCCGTTTGCACTCGTTGTTTTGATGGCGTCGATATTTGGCCGATGCACACGATACGTTCATCAGAGTAGGAATATGGACGAGATTCCACCATGGGATCCAAAGTCGGAGTTTTCTGCAATCAATTCCTCTTTGCTACTCTTAGAATCATATTCTAAGAGTTTAAACTGGCAACTTCCGGATGTCCTTTACGGAGACGTTCAGGTAGATGGCACAGTCAACCGACAGGAGATAGGCCAGCTTGTATTTGCCCACACTCTTTTCCACCTGTGTCACTGCCTGCTAAACCATCCGTTCCTCGTGAGACGATGGCTCAAACCTTTCGGCGCCAAGGCCCCAGCTAGTTTTTCTTCTCGCGCCCTTCAAGATGGATGCGACCATGCGAAACAGCTTATGGATCTCATAAAGCAGGCTACGGACCATGGCTGCCTCGTTGAATCTTCATTCTATGCATATTGCATAGCTGTAGCTGGAGGGATTCACTCTCTAGCCGTACATTTTAATCGGAGCAAGGGCCGGGAGTCGGACAGTTCGCACTACTTGCAACAGAGCCTAGACTCTTTGGAGAGATTAGCAAAGCCTTGGACCCACGCAGGAAATATAGTAAGTTTGCCTCTGCTCGGTGAAGGAATGTCTCCTAATAACACGTTTTCATTCAGGCTATCTCGCTGCGAGAATTTCATTCCATTTCTCGTGCCTTCGCTATCCTCTTGGACCCAAGTCACTTAATGGATGAGCTAGACTTTGGGTCCGAAGAGATCATGTGGTCGATGATTGATTATGCGATAATGGGCGCTGATCCCAGCAAAAAGCAACTCTCACCCAAATCCGCAGCGAACATACCGTCTCCAACATCGTGGGTTCTTGGCGCCGGAATCCTAGGACAACCGGGATATGACAGCCCCAACGGGAATATATTTGGGGGTCTCACGCCCTCGATGCGACTTGAGGAAGTCGAACAATTTCTGAACTGTAGCCCGGGAATGAGAAATATGATCTAAATTGAAAATGAGTCTTCGGACGGAAATTCGCGACTTTCGCAGGCTCGGATCGGTCCGTCCGGTCCGATGACATATTTCGCCCATATCGACTAGGATGAGTGGATAATAAGTAGAATCTCAGAGCAAACAAGTGGAAGATCAAACGGAACATCCTCATGGATCAACAACAACAAGCGTCACCCTGGGAGGGTGTCATCTCAGGCACGACGGCGGCCATTCTGGCCAATGTGATTGTATACCCTCTTGATATGTATGATTATGGATCAATAGCATACTTTCTTGAAAAATTCTAAGTCTATTCTAGTGTCAAAACACAATTACAAGTCCAAGTTCAACGGCAGAAGCAGCAAGATGCCGGCGATCGAGAAAAACAAACCGAGACATCAGAAAATCCTACAGCCCACGCTCATCATGACAACTTCATCGATGCAATCAGCCACATACTTCGCGAAGAAGGCATCCTTGGTCTATACAGTGGCTTAGGCAGTTCAATCCTCGGCACGGCGTCGATGAATTTTGCCTATTTCTACTGGTCAACAACCGCACAAAGGTTACAGCAATCAGCGTGGCGAAAATATGGAATCTCCGACACAAACAGCATCGCCAAGGAGCTTGGTCTAGGCGCAATCGGCGGTGCAATGGCCCAGCTATGTACGAACCCAATCGCAGTGATATCTACACGGCAGCAAACCCGGAAAGCAACTGATCGGCAACGATCAATGTGGGAGACAATGGTGGAGATAATCCAGAGTGAAGATGGCTGGACCGGACTTTGGAGAGGCTTCAAGGTCAACTTAATCCTTGTCATCAATCCCATGATTACATATGGTGTTTACCAATGGCTAAAGGGGGTTCTGCTTGGACTGAAGAAGACAAAGGGACTTGGATCTGCTGATGCTTTCCGTACGTCTCTCTGATATATTTCCGCGGCTGTGTGCTAACAGGACAACTTCATTAGTGCTCGGCGCTTTATCAAAAGTTCTAGCCACCATCACCACGCATCCGCTAATCGTTGCTAAGACAATGCTGCAATGCAAACCACCAGATTGTCGGAATGGTAAACCGTTCTCAGGATTTACCGAAGTCCTTGTTTACATTGTCAAGAATGAAGGCCTCTTGAGACTATACAAGGGCTTGGCGCCGCAGATTATCAAGGGCTTTTTGGTCCAAGGGTTGATGATGATGTTGAAAGAACGGTATGTCCCAGTACTTTTTCCAATTTCGATATCACACATCTAATATCACATGTTTAGGACTGAGCTTCTAATCAGAAGAGCAGTACTACTTAGTAGAAAGCAGCGGCTGGCTTCTCTGAAGTAAGGAATTAGGGGCCTGGGATCATCAACTAGGCTAGAACTTGGTTTATTCGCATTGATTCAGAGTCGGCGAGATGATCTATTACATCAACCAATTTAATTTGCTGCAGCCAATCCTTGCTCATAGAGTTCTGTCTGCTTTAATACGTAATTGATGTACGTGTGTCTGGGTTTCGAAGTGTACGGTGTGTCATGGATGGTACATTTAGACTACTCAATCCAGGTTCAACACTTGCTTAATTCTAGACAGCTCTTATGTAGATAAAGCCACAATACTTTGTCACACTACGGAGTAGACTTCTGTTGCTCCAAACTACTGCTACTTAATCTGAGTGGTCTATATTCATTCCCAATGTGATACTTCCTTAAATCGTGCTTTCTCTTCAACCTACCGGTTCTACATAAAATTGTTCAAGCATAGAGATAAAAAGACTAGAGCGAGAGCGACGATAAATCAATACAATAATGTGGTCATCTTCACTAAGGAAATATCGAAGAGCTCGGAAGGATAGGGATCCCCGGTCCTTCACCCCGGTCCGGCATTGTGGAGCGCGGTCCGGTCCAACAAAGGTGGTAGTTATTGTTGTATACTTTGTCACTATTCTTATTACTAGAACACAATAATAAATATCCTTTTAGTTCCATATTCGCCTATTGCTTCAGATTTCCAGTCAGAGTGATAACGTCGCTCGCTCCCGCTCCAAAATATATAACTCAACATTCAAGTCACCCTAGCGTTCAAATACAATTTCGCTTGACCCACTTTCTTCGATAAAGAATATGGCTTCTTTTTCCACTACCCCCTTCGCCGACCCTCTCTGGCTGAACCGCGGTTTCAGTCCGTACTACAATGACTCGCATCGCCGACTTCAGAAAGAGGTCCGCGAGTATGTCGACACCTACATTGCGCCATTTTGCGAAGAATGGGAAAAGCAAGGCGTTGTACCACAGGAGGTATGTACAGGACTATCTCAAGGAGATGAATATTCGCTAAAGACTTCTTGGAATAATAGGTTCACAAGCGTCACGCGGAGCTCGGATACACTGCTGTCAGCTCCTTCCCACTTGCGGCCAACTATCTGAACGGTCAGCGGCTTCCTGGGAACATCAAGCCCGAAGACTGGGATGGCTTCCATGATATTGTCGTCATTGACGAATTAGCGCGCTGTGGATATCTCGGAATTGTCTGGGCATTGGGATGTGGTAACTCTATTGGAGGGCCGCCAGTGATCAACTTTGGCAACGATGAACAAAAGAGGAGATTCCTCCCCGATATGCTGAAAGGGAACATTAGATTCTGCTTGGGTGTGACCGAGCCTGACGGTAGGATTTCTGGAACATCCGATTGAACTACATCGACTAATTAAAAGAACAGCTGGATCGGACGTCGCTGGAATCACTACCACGGCGGAGAGAAACGGAGATGTCTATGTTGTCAATGGAGCGAAGAAATGGATCACGAACGGCATTTTCGCAGACTACTGTACTGCCGCCGTGAGAACAGGAGGCGAGGGAACCCAGGGCATCTCCGCTCTGATAATCCCGCTCAAGGCCCCTGGAGTAACTTGCAAGAAGATTGAAAACTCTGGCGTCCATGCAAGTGGATCAACATACATTGAGTTCGACCAAGTAGAGGTGCCTGTGGCCAATCTGCTCGGTGTGGAGAACAAGGGTTTCCCTGTCATCATGAACAGTAGGTTTCCCTATATAGCCACGGCTAGACCCGAGCAAATTGTCTCTAACTCTCAGCAGACTTCAACCATGAGCGACTCTGGCTCGCATGTACATCTCTCCGCATGGCGCGAATTTGTGCCGAGGATGCATACCAACACGCCATCAAACGCGAGACATTCGGCAAGAAGCTAATCGAAAACCAACTGATTCGAGCCAAGTTCAGTGCGATGACACGAGGCATTGACTCGGCATATTCCTGGATGGAACAACTAGTCTATATCTCCGAAACAGCCAAGAAACAGGGCGTGGATGCTTCTATGGGAGGTCTGTTCGCAAATCTAAAGGTCCTGGCTGGGCAGACTCTGGAGAAGGTTAACAGGGAGGCCCAGCAAGTGATGGGTGGTCTTGGATATTCGAAAAACGGTCGCGGCGCGAGGATCGAGCAGGTTAGCCGTGATGTTCGAGTGATGGTTGTTGGTGGTGGGAGTGAAGAAATCCTTTCGGAATTGGCTCTTAACCAGGAAGTTAAGAGTATGAAGAAGTTGAGTAAACTGTAGATATTTCGCTACGGTGTTTTTAGTTCAAATCAATCTCACGTTTGCTCCAAGTGACGAAAGAATCGTTGTGAAAATACAAGTCAAGAGCCTCCCCCTGAATTTTCGGTGCCGCCTTCCTAATCGGGTACTATTTAGAATTATGCCATATTTCTGCCACGGTTCGATACAAAAGCGGTGTAAAGTAGGAGGCGGTAGGGAGAGGTGTCGAGGTGTGCTCAACCAAATTGGGAAGGCTGTACTAATAATTCGGGCAGGGGAGGTGCGAGCAACAATCTAGGATTATCTCTGAGGGTTATGCTAGAATTGAACTTGTATTGACGAATATCGATTAATCAACATGCTAAACAATCGAACAAAGAATCTTCCCTTCCTCCACCGCATCTCCGGTCTTCCAATCTGTTTGAAACTTCCCTGAAGCTGCGACTGAAATATTGACTTCCATCTTCATACTCTCAATAACCATAACCGAATCACCAGACTTGACTTCGTCTCCATTCTTTTTCAAGACTGAAAGAACTTTGCACGGCATGGGAGCTGCGACAGTCTTTTGCTCTGATCCCTTATTTGCCTTTGCAGCTGATCGGTTACTCTCCGCAAATGAGAGCAAAGTATCGCGCTTGAATTCAACATGAGTTCCGATACAGGGGAAATGACAATAAATGTGTTGCCCACAATCGACTTGTCCCGCGAAGGCATGGGCCCGTGTTGAAGGGATAGCTACATGAGCAGTGAGTTTTGATCCATCCACTGAAATCTCAATGGTGGATGTAAGCCAGGAATCGGGTAGAGCTGGGTTGCCGTGTGCAGGGACCCATGAAATAACTCGAACTTCGTGTGCCGGTGAAGAAGTTGCTTTGCCTGTGCGTAGTGCTTGACTGATTTCATTATATTGAGCGGAGATTTCCGCTGCGGCTGACACCTCTTCATCGGTCGTGGTCTTTCCACTGGGGATTGGAAAGAGATATACATCCTCAACGCCGGATGAAACCCCAGCTGGGCTTGCTTTCCAAATGCACATCATAGCATTTTCTGGTGCCAGATCAACCTCTTGCCCAGTCTGGCTAGGCCAATTGACCGTGGTTGCAACATCGCAATGGATATTGACTGGGTCGAACCTTTGGTTTCGGAATTGCATGCGGACATTGCGGAGTGGTTTGGGTCGTGACAAGGCTGTGGCATAATCTGGAAGTCGTCGGACTACCAAGCTTGGAAGAATTGAGGCGATCTTTCGGAACTCAGGCAATCCCTGGACCGAAGGGGGCTGAAGAAGCTCATTCAGGTGAGATGGAATGAACCCAGTCGTGTAGCTAGGATCACGGAACGCAGGGTTCAATAAACATGACCGCATGAAAAGTTGATTCGTCTTGACTCCGACACAAGCGGTCTGCGCAAGAACTTGAGCCATTTTCTCAATAGCAAGCGCTCTTGTTGGAGCCCAAACAACAAGCTTGGCGATCATTGAGTCGAAGTATATAGATACTGATGATTCCGTTTGGATTGCTGTTTCGTAGCGGATATCGCGGCTCGGAGCTAAAGCGCCACTTGCTGGTAGCCAGAG
Source organism: Penicillium paneum (assembly GCA_023627375.1). Classification (NCBI taxonomy): domain Eukaryota; kingdom Fungi; phylum Ascomycota; class Eurotiomycetes; order Eurotiales; family Aspergillaceae; genus Penicillium; species Penicillium paneum. The sequence goes on from JAMAFK010000047.1 coordinate 137,488, forward strand.
GTGAATTTTGCCATGCTCTGGGAAGAATTCCCTCTCTGGGTTCTCAGCACAAAGCCGGCACTCGATTGCATGTCCATTCTGAGTGACATTCGCCAGCGATGGAAGGCTTCTGAGACCGCCTCCAGCTGCAACGAACAGTTGTAAAGAAACAAGATCAACCCCTGTGACTTCTTCTGTGATCGGATGCTCAACCTGTAGCCGGGCATTGACTTCTAGAAAGTAGAATTGGTGCGTCTTGATATCGACCACAAATTCCACTGTGCCAGCATTTTCATACCCAATAAGCTTGGCTACTCGGACAGCAGTTTCACTCATCTTTTGTCGAGTTTCTTGTGTGAGAAAAGCACAGGGGGATTCTTCAATGACCTTCTGATGCCTTCGTTGCACAGAGCAATCCCTGTCCAAAAATGAAACCACATGTCCATGCGAGTCACCCATGATCTGAATTTCAACATGTTTGCTGCTCTCAATGAATTTCTCCAAGATACAATCATCTGAACCAAATGATCGACGTGCTTCAGATTGAGCTCGTTCCAGTTCAACCTTGAGCTGTCCCGCCTCGCGGACAATCCGCATACCCTTTCCACCGCCACCAGCGGAAGCCTTGAGCATGACCGGGAATCCAATCTCAGTAGCCACTTTACTCAAAGCCTCGGCATCTTGGCTAGATCCCGAGAATCCAGGGATTAGGGGGACCTCGGGAGCATGAGCGCGCAGATAATCCTTTGACGATCGCTTGTCGCCGAGGGTAGACATGGCGTTGGGGCTGGGGCCGATGAAGATGAGACCTGCATCCTGGACACGCTGGGCAAAATCTGCGTTCTCGCTGAGATAGCCATATCCCGGGTGGATAGCTTGAGCACATGTTGAAAGAGCTGTTTGAACTAGTAGTTCGATGTCAAGAAATGGGTTACGAGCACTGCGGTCAATGCTGCCAATGTTGATGGCTTCATCTGCTTCACGGACATGAAGGGAGGATGCATCTCTGGATAGTATTTTAGCGTTGTCCTCGATGATATGTTGGCAGCACGATTTCAATATAGCATGAGAACTCACTCGTCGACATAGACCGCCACGGATGCGATATTCAATTTCCGGCATGTCTGGATAATGCGACAGGCAATTTCACCACGGTTGGCAATTAAGACTTTTCGGATAATTGGTCTTCCATCTTTGCCCAAGGGTGGCTCTGCGACAAATAATGGCTTGCGAAGAATTGATACGTCAGTGCCCTTCGGATCTTGGGTAAAAATAACAGCCATGGTGTGATCTCAGTATGTCAAAGAATGGATTTTCTGGAGTTTCAAAAGAGGCAGATAATCCTATAGGAAATACCAGCTCCGTCACTTCACAATATCAAGTGTCCGAGCTCTTGCTCCGGACTCCACAACTTCGGTCCGACATCCGCATATGTGTGGGGGAAGCCGAACCCGGACCGGTCAACCCGCACCACAACGTGTTACTCATTGCTGATACTAATGAAAGGATATTCGAGTTATTGCGGTTTTGTCATATTACAGTGGGATCTCCGATATATTGGGCAAACTGATGTACCCGGATATACCGCCTTGTCATTTACACCCACTCGCACGAAACTCCCGCCCCACCTACAGTCGTTCAGTTCAGTTCTTGTACCTCAGCGAAAGACAGTGTTGGCTCGGCATTCGCGGAGGCGCCAAAAATGGCCTCACTGTCTCAGTACCTGGTCAAGATGGTATCTGTCCGCTATGGGCCCTTTCTTTTCCGTATATTTCCTTGTTCCCCTAGCTTTCCCTCTCCCTCTACCGAGACTACTTCTCTGCCTATCGCCTGTTCTCTTCTTTTCTTCGCGCTTCCTTAGTCTGTCATTTCTCCTCGCTTAGCTGCGGGTGCACAGTCCCAAAAATCAGTTACCGACCGTGTACTCGTGACCTACCAGCCACTTTATTATTTCGCGCTTTTGTAGTCTTATTTCTTAACCTCCGCGCCCTCGCCCTCGCGGTCCCTTCAATCCCGCCCAGTTCGACGATAAAGCGTTCTCGATGCTAGGGAATTGAGAATCCGGAAAGCGACTCTGGCGAGGATAATACTATTGCGGCTATTTCTAGCGATTCAGAGCGGGGCGATGCTATATATAAGACGGATCTGACGGAGCTGGAAGACGTTTCCAACCTACGAAAACGTCTCTCATCCGACGATAACCTTTTTTTAGAGCCAGAGGTCTATTTTGACGCCGGAGAGCTCTACGAGGACCCACTGGATGGTAGAGTGATCTCTCTGATATCCCCGAGGATTTCGACAAAGCATCGGGTACTATTAAACGACGAGAGCGAATTGAGAGTCGGTGGAAAAGGTGAGTGCCCTAATGAGACATCGCTGCTAGAGGCGTTAGCGGGGGGGTTCCTAACACGGGTAACTAACTATAGGTACTATCTTGGCTAAGTGCAAAATAGGCCCAATGAGCCAAAATGGCGCGACGCCGAGGAGGCGTTGCGCCAGGCGTCGAAAAATAATATATATCGGTTCCTACGCTGGCGTCTCCAGCTCGAGCGAGGCAAGGACTGTCGATATATTAGGGTATCAACAAAGCTAGTACATCTGATATCGATTGAAAAAACCTCCGCTGTTAACTATAATCAAAAGCTTACTAAGATTGTGATCAAAGATGAAGATGGCTCAGAGATACGAAGGGTCATTATACCTCCAAATTTACCAATCCTTGCGACAGGATTTGCGACACCCTTTGTGACACTGTTTCTGGTTCCAAGCACCACCAACTGATTTGCCTAATTTTGTTTCTACGACAACTTACCTCGCTAGCCACCTGATAGGTGGGTCTGCTCCTTACGAGTGTGGGGGATCGTGGACGGACCACGGCGCTGTTGAAAGTTCTAGTTGTAGGTTTCTATGTAAGACATTCACATACTGCTAAAATTCACAAAATCAGCTCTCAAAGAGTTTCAATTGACTGCGATAAGTATACTAGTCTGTCACATGGATATGATACCAGCAATGATAGTGATTCAGCCACAACAGCTGTTCACTGACCCTTTCCAACGATGAACAAGATCGACATCTACCCAATCAGAGTAATGTGACCTTATTGATTGACTGTGGTCGTACTTCTCTTGTCTAGACTGGTTGAGATAGGGCAATGTATACAAGCCGCAGGACAAATGCAGCAAATTTCAAGCATTAGATCCTGGACCTTCCTTAAGATATCGCGGATGAATATATTTTCATCAGGAACGTCCAAGATACCCAGTTGCCAATTCAGGGTGATCGCCATATCGCCGCCTTTCCGAGTTACAAGCTGGAAGTTCAATGCACTTCCCGTGGCATTCGCCGGCTGTGAAAACACCACTCTCTCGATATCACACTTCATCCGCCCTGTATTAAGGATAGTCTGGGTTGAGTCCAACGACTGCGGATCAAAAACCACAGCGTTGCTAATCTCGTAAGATGAATCGCGGGGCTTTCCCAACTTCTCTAAAAACCAAGGGCGGAAATGATTTAGGTATCGTAAGAGGCCTATTGGTTGATCAGAGAGAGTGCTCGCAGAATCAGCAAGTTGAATCGTCGTCTTGCGCGCAACAGCCCAGAACATTCCGTCGTGTTTCAAAGTAACTGTAGCGCCCCTTTCCGGGTTTGAATAGGATCTGGATGATGACACATGGAGCGCCGAAACACTGTTTACCATTTGGTTTCCGGAATACGCAGGAATCAATGATCTCAGGTCAACGACTATCTGGCCGATGAGATTTCGAGAGCGGATATCAGGCGGGAGGATTGTGTCAAGCACACGCACGACGAGATGATTGAAAAATCCGGTGAACTTTACTTCGTGTGCCCTGCAGATCCCCAACACTGCATCAAGAAGAGACTGCTCGACCAATAGAACTTCCGAGCCGGTTCGAAAATTGGATGGCTCATGGCACATAGGTTTCCCAGTCCAAGCACTGGTGGCTTTTGAAGACGGAAACCCCAGAAGCCTGGAGGCAGAGCTTGGCATCAAACTGCCCAAGTGATTGTAAAGTAAGTAGGACCAGCTAATCGTCAAGTTACACACTTCCTCCAGCGGGGGTGGAATGGGCAATGTAGATGATTGACAAATGAACTTCCGGTCATACAGATCAGGCCCAACTTGAAGGCCCTCCAGGAAGCTTTTGTGAAAAGCTAGGCCAGATTTCCCATCCCCGTGACTGTGAGAATAAGCAAATATGACATACATCCTTTGTGCTCCTGTACTGCCTGGCTGATTGGATAGAGGGACAATGAAAACCTTCCACGGAGGGTGCTGATCCACCTCAGGGAAGGGTTGGTCATGTATTTTCTTGGTCACCTTTGTGATCAAATTCAATTCCTCTTGGGGGAGAGAGAGGCCAAAGGCGAGAATGCATGCACAACGTGCAAATGACGTCGAAGGTCCAGGTATGCAGGTCGGGTAAAATTGGGACTTTCAGTGGTCTGGCCTTGAATTGCAGCGCTCAGGATCGGGTGAGCGGCAATGCAATGTTTCAAAGCAGGGACGAAGTGTTCGAGGTTACTCGGATCAAATGAGTAGACAGAGTCGGATACTGAGTACAGGCCAGTCAACGTCACTGCGCCGTAGAACCCGAGAGCGTGCCGCATTATGTAGCGCCTTTCATTTCCGCCTTGAAAATCATCAATATAACACTCGCTCATCAGGGAAGTCGCAGGTCTTTTCTTACTTGCCAAGCGAATAAATGCGAGGTTGTTTTGATCATTCATGGCGTTCAGTGGCTGGGCTCAAGAGAGTACTCCCAAACAGCTGGTCGTCTTTCCAAAGACTGGATTTTCACTTTTACCTGTTCCATCAGGTTCAATTTATATTATAGTCTTGGTCCGAGGAGCAGTGAGCGAGACGACGACGAACCCTTTGGCCGAGCCATGTTACTACGGTCGGTCAATCGGTCAAAGGTCAAGTACCAGATGAAGCCAATGATATTAGAGAAATATTCCGGCAGTTCCACAAACTAGCGCAAGGCAAAATCCATCGCGGCGCTCTATTGGTATTGTCTCCTATAGAAACGTTAGGTTGATTACTGTGCGGGAGTGGGTCCCAGCTAAATTCTGATCCATCAACGTTAACTTTCGTTTATCCTCGCTCTCTCGTTCCGCTCGTTCCTAACCCAGACCGTGCGAGAGTGGGTCGGCTTAGTCTTGTCTTGATCAATTAACGTTAGCCTCTTGATTGTCCTCGCTCTCTCGTTCCCCACGCCTCCGTAGCGACACTCATTGCCGCTCACGCTACAATCAGCGCCTTTTTCTCAAATGCTACGTCTTTCTAGTGATGCCGCAGTCTAGTGGAGATGCAGGTAGTCGCCGTAAATGGCACAATAAATCCCGAACAGGTTGTCAGACTTGTCGCTCTCGAAAAATCAAGGTAAGTAGCTCTTGCGAAAATACTGAAGTCGAAGGTGCTAACTACTCAAGTGCGATGAGCGACATCCGTCATGCCTCAATTGCACCAGGAAAAATCTGCCTTGTAACTTCCAGACGTCGGAAAGTCCGACTACGACGATCCAGGCCCCAGATACGCTGAAGCTTGAGCTTCTCCACCACTTCACAATTTCCACCTCTGTCACACTCTCCCCTGATCCCAAAGTTCGAGAGATTTGGCAAGTTGTTGTCCCTCAAATGGCCTTTGCCACAGATTACGTACTTGACGGAATCCTCGCGCTCGCTGCCCTTCACATTGCTCGTTACAACAGCGGACGGAGACATGTTCTCCTACCTTATGCTATAGACCGACATTCAGCATCTCTATCGAAGGCCCTGCCGCAGATCCCAGGGGTGACGGCGCAGAATTGTACGCCTATTTTTGTATTTGGAGTTTTAACGCTTTTCTTTAGCCTGGCGAGGCCCACCGTGGAGGTCCAAACACAGCCATTTAGCAAGGACATCATTCCCGAATGGCTACACCTTCTGCGAGGTATTGATGCCGTTGTGATGGCTGAGACTTCCCTCTTTTCCTCGCCCGTGTCATTGATATTTCGGAGTTCTTGGGGAAGCTTGAATTACTGGAACTCGCATGTCCCGGAGCATTACCAGGTCCTCGCCGACTTAGAGGAGAGAATATGCGCAGAACCCTCGGAAGATCCAGAAAGACTTATTTCACTACGAGCAGCAGTCGTGATATTGAATCGAAGTTTCTCGTTTCTGTACGGCGGAAATTTCAAAGATCAGGACAAATTGCGTGGTTTTTATGAGTGGCTCTTCGAAATTACCGACGCATATCTGGGCCTCTTGAAGCATGGCGATAATGGAGCGCTATGTGTGCTCGCTTTTTATGCGGTCCTGGTGAAAGATTTAGAGAAATACTGGTGGATAGAAGGATGGGCAATTCGTCTCATAAAGGGGGTTTACATGCTTCTAGATGAAGAGCATCGGTTGTGGATCAGATGGGCAATAGAGGAGATTGGATGGGTTCCTGAAAGGGGGATGAGTTGATCTTGATTGACGCCTAGGTTGGTAAGATTGATTGAGTCAGGGTAACATCAATACATTGCCGTACCAAAGTTGTGTCAATTTCCAATATTTGACACCTGTCCATCCTGCCTCTTCTCTTTCTCTTCGCCTGTTTTCCACCCTCCCAGAATTAATTCGACCGTGTCAAACCTCCGAACCTCAGACAGACACAATTTGATTACCAAATTCCAAACAGAAGCATGGTTTCTATGACTAGAAATATATTATTCAGACCCCAGACACTCACTTTATCGAACCGGAACCTCAAATTCTCCACCACCCGACAGAGTGCGATTCCTCTTACTGAAGCGCCGAGATTTCACACGAGAATATCAAATTCAATTAAGACATCAGATCATTCAGCAAGTCTCCATGAAAAAGCTTTAGCGGCACAGGCCAGATTGAGGAGTAGAGACCCGCCTCAAAACCCATCCAAACGCACACCTGACCGTTCTTCTACGAGTAATACCGCCGATCGCCTCGAGAAAGCGTTGAACGAGGCTGGTTTCCGACTTTGGGGGTTTCATATCTATCGATGCACATACCAAAGTGATTCTGATCGGACAGAGTTCCTTCGTCGCTACCAGTGGCATGTCGCTGACTCTCTTAAGCACGAGAACGGTCTTGACCTCCTTGATAGTCTTCAGATGACTGTTTTTGAGAATCAAGCATTATTCGAAGGTGTAGGTGTAAGCACAGGCACAGCTACGATCCGGGAACATTCCAGCAATGGGCAACAATTGCTATTCAAGAAGAGCAGGGCGTTTCGCCTGCTATGCTTGTTTTTGCCAACGTTGAAGCGGCGCGCTATAGGTTCTGTCTCTTTGTTAACGAAGAGTCATTGGAGAATGTTCTCCAAGCACCTCTTGAGAACTGCTTCAATAAAATTGCTTTCGCTAATATGCTCAATGGGCGCTGGAAAGAAGAATCACTTGACGACCATGATCCCGAAGATTTAGAAGACGATGAGTTGGAGGCTATACGTCTGGAGCTCAATAGGTACGAGCATATCGAAGGATATACCTGAAGGACATTGGGTGGACGAAAGTTGCTCTCTGTGGCGCCGGGCTGGAGGGATTTTCTACGATGGGTCAGGATGGTGAATGGGATAGATATTACGAGCGTCCTTCTGAAATTTGTCATTACCTCTAGTCTTGGAGACAAGATTCCAGCCAGCTGCCGAAATGAAACAGCAAATACGAGTTTAAAGATGTAGTCCACCCCGATTCTCGCCGTCTATAGCGCACCCTCATCATACCAATCGATTCAAACCTTTTTCCTTTACAATTCTCTCTCCTACATGAGCTGATACATACGACCATAGGGTGTGGAAAACAGGGCTTCCCGTCCGCTCAGCCGTACTTAAGCCACACGCCGGTGAGTTAGTAGTTGGGTGGGTGACCACCAGCGAATCCTCACTGTTGTATGTTTTTGTTTTTTATTGCTTTTTTGGTTCTTTGGAAAGTTTTTGCTAACCACTGCTCTTAAGCATTGCTCTAGATTGAGAGTGTGCTGGAAAGTGGCGAGAATATTCACTCGTTGGTTCAAAAGAGTAACGGTCTGTCCGGCCAGAGTAAGATGTTCTATACCGAAGGCAAGAAACAAAACTCGTGCTGTTCTCTGATATAAAGTTTCCTTGATATTGAGGCTTAAGGTCAGGCTAATACATTGTATCTTAGGTGCAAGTTTACTCATTTAATCAAACCTTTGAAGCTAGACATGTCTGCTTCGTGCTGCTCATTTGATTTACGATTGCCTACGAAGCGGCTGCCTATATGTACTTGTTTCCTTATTGCCTCGTTATGGATTCGAGTTAGCGGTTGTCAAAGTCAAGTTGTTAAATCCAGGTATCAACGTGGCAAATGGGCCGGGCTTCGGGTACCCGTGCATAGCCTATTGATAGCCAACCTTGTCCTGGCCAAGTAATGGGGAAGGCTAATCGGGACCAAATTTAAGCTTACCTTAACATAAAATTTGTTGGTCTGTTTTGCCAACTATAAAGAAGCCGATATCCGCCTTGATTGAATCTACATTCCAAACTACACTAAATGATATTACCCTGTTCAAGCCTGGAAAATACAGGTGTTGGGGAAAAGTTCAAACGTGGTGGATGTTGTAGCGAGTGTTGTCCTGGTAAGAACAAACTTATTCAGGCAATTTGTTAGTCAACCATATACACGGGCGTAATTCTTAGTAGTTAAAGCTTCAAATCATGGAGTAATTTGCATTCAATTTCATGATAGTACAGGTCTGTGTTCACTATCCGTAGATAAATCTAACTATCCTCATCCAAGTGGTGCCTATGCTAAGATTTGCGCGCATAGCGCACCAGAAAACACCTCGCAGACAAACTTCGCGCTTCTCTCAAATAATAGGGTTATAGAAGCTGAAGACATTGTTTGGATCGTACTTGGCCTTGGCAGCACGCAGCTTCTTCAACCGCCATGGCTCATCTCCATACATACAGAGCTGTCCTTAAAAGTACCACCGATAATGGGTCCGAGGCTAGGAGAATTGATCAGCCTAGTCAAGGTAAAAAAGAGATTACTGTGTCAGTGTTGCGTACACTGTGCCTGCTCCCCAGGTCAAGCCAACCATTCCAAGATACATTGGTCACTCAGTAGGCGTAGTGAGCATCGAGAGGATGGTTATGACACCCAAGTACATACCAGCGCCTCCAAGACCACAGATTGCACGTCCCACGATCAGCGCATTCATGGTTGGGGCAGCACCACAGACTGCCGAGCCAACCTCAAATATGGCGGTTGTGGCAATATACAGCCATTTACAATTATATTGACCATAGGCCTTGCCCCTGAAGCTTCATTAGTAATAGAACCTGAGAATATAGGAGCGGACTAGATCAGTACCAAATCAAGAGAGTACTCGCAGCGCCAAGCATAAAAGCCACAGAGAGCCATGGAAGCATCGCCAGGTCCTCAAACTCTTTGACAATCACTGGTTGCACATATGCTACAATAGTATTGCCTAGTGCAAAGAGAAATACACAAGAAAAGATCGAGATCACTAGAAATACTCAAGTTGTATCAGCTGCTTCTGATCTATCTTTTATCTTCCCGGCTCTTGATCCACTTACAAACTAGCACTCATTTGAGTCCATGAATATCCTGTGGAGAGCTTTGGGAGCTCTCAATTATCTCCTCGGATACAACTCCCTTCTCTGTACCCGACACATCTGTAGGCAAATCACCACACCCGGATGAGTCGACCCCCTGGGCAGTGATCGCAGTTGTTAACGACATTTCGGAAGTTCCAAGGCTTCAAATATGAAAGATTTTGTACATGAATAAATAGGTATTCTAACAATAAATACCAATAGAGCCTCCTTGGGTACTTAAATAGAGGCGCACTTCCAATAGATCTATAGATTGAGTGTCACGTGATTATATGCACCGGAATTCAACCCTTATCTCGGAGCTAATCTGTCCGAGCGGACTCGGCCTCATTACCACCCGACTCCGGCGACCCTAAATCAGGAGACAAAGAAACCAGGCGATAATGGCTGCTATAGGTTCATCGGCCAGGTATTCATCCATCGGATATCAACCGAGAATGACTTCCTGAAGCAAGAGGCTCAGGCAGGTTCCACTACCTGAAATAAAAAATATTCCCGAGAGGCTCGAGTTTGTTGAATTTCAACCTTCTGCTCGATCCCAAACCACCATGAGTGCTTTATTCGGTCTTCTTTTCACCAGACTGACTCTGCCATCATCCTCGGTCATCCAGGGGAAGACCATCCTCATCACCGGTGCAAACACTGGCCTCGGCCGGGAAGCTGCCAGACATGCGCTCGCTCTAGGCGCCGGTACGGTCATTTTGGGCGTTCGAACCCTAAGCAAGGGTGAAAATGCCAAAGCCGACATCGAAGCAAGCACCGGCTGTACCGATAAAGGAAAGGTTCTTGTATGGCCGATCGATCTCGAATCATTTGCTAGCGTCCAAGCCTTCGCAGCTCGAGTTCGCAAACACGTTGTCACAGAGGGCGGCCGACTGGACATAGCTATCATGAATGCAGGAATTGCGTCGGTCGAGTACGCTGTTACCCGCGATGGGTGGGAGAGAGGAATCCAGGTCAATGTTTTATCGACCGCGCTCCTCAGTCTAGAACTTTTGCCGTTACTACTGCGAACTAAAGAGCGGGATCTATTAGCACAACCGCATCTGACCCTTCTTACGAGCGATATCCACAAATCGATCAAGTTCCCTGAGCGGAATGAGAAGTCCATTCTTTCTATCTTGAATAGCGAGGAGCAGTGGAAGAAGTCCTAGGCAGCAGTTGCTACCGAGAGATACGGTGTTACCAAGCTCATGGATATCTTCATTACCATTGAGATAGCTCGACTTGTGCCCCGTGATGAGTCCGGAAACCCCCTGGTGATTGTCAATGCTGTGACAACGGGATTTTGCAAATCGGACCTCCTCACTAGGGAAAAGGCTCCGTGGTTTCTGAAGCTGATCCAAGCTTTGATTGCTAGGACGGTGGAAGAGGGTAGCAAAACATTGCTGCATGCAGTAAGCCAGGGTGTGGAGACTCACGGGAAGTGGCTGGAGAATCAGGTTATCACAGAGTAAGTCCGTTCTTTTCGTGAACTGATAGTTCGCGTCACTAATATGTGTTTAGCCCTGGTGCTATTATCACAAGCGAAGACGCACGGGTCGTGAGAGAGAAGGTCTGGGCAGAGATCACTGCAGTATTGCATAATGTTGATCCTGAGGTTCGAACCGAGTACTAATCACGTAAGGTGGATGGCGATAACCCTGTAGGAAGGGACGTACGTGGAAGGAAGGGCAGATTATGCATGGGCAGTGTGGTATGAAGGAGGGAAAGATGCCCGGAGCAGACATCTCGCTATAAACAAACCCAAGATTGTGAATCCCATTGTATCGTCTAATTCCGGAGACCGATAATGGTGTATGTTTAATTATCGAGCAGTTGGGAAATAGTCTTCTGTCTATGTTGTAGGTCCGCATTAGCGGGACAGTTCCGCACAATGTTACCAATCAATCAAAGACCTGGTCACCTACCTGGGACATTATATTGGGACAACTCAAGACTTCCCAGGTTACCTACATCGAAATTAGAATCCAACTGCTTAGTTATATCGAAGTTTTATCGGCCATGACAGTCCAAACCCCAATCCACGAGCCCGCAACGGCCGACGGCTGGCATGGCGTCATTCCGAGCGAGGAATTCCCCGCCGAGAAAGGCCGCTACCACCTCTATATCGGCCTCTTCTGTCCTTTCGCCCATCGCGTAAATTTCGTCCGCCATCTGAAAGGCCTGACCGAATTCATTGACATCAGCATTGTCAAGCCATACCCCAAAGGCGACGCGAAAGGCTGGCCAGGATGGCGATTCCCAGCCTCTGATGATGAGTATCCCGGTGCGACAGTTGACCACCTGTTTGGCGAAGACTATTTGCACAAACTCTATTTCCGAGCCGATCCGGATTACAAGGGCCGGTACTCGGTGCCGTTGCTGTGGGATACGAAGACTGGAACGGCGGTTTGCAATGTATGTATAAAACCTACCGAATCTGGGAGAGTAAACGTAGTACTGACCGGATATATCGTTGTTAGGAAAGTGCTGAACTTCTTAGATGGCTTCCCACGGCGTTCAATGGACTACTTCCACCATCGCTCGCTGAAATTGACCTCTACCCAGTACATCTGCGTGATAAAATTGATGCAATCACCACATGGATGCAATCAGATGTCAATGCTGGAGTGTATAAGGCGGGGTTTGCGTCCTCGCAGGAGGAGTATGACAAGAACATCATTCCTGTGTTTGGGGCTTTGAATAAACTCGAGAAGATTGTTGCAAATAATGGAGGCCCATTTGTGCTCGGTCAAGAATTAACTGAGCTGGATATCCGGTTGTATGCAACATTGATCCGTTTTGACACGGTGTATGTGCAACATTTCAAGTGCAACCTAGGCACTATCCGACATGATTATCCAATCTTGAATAACTGGCTCAAGGGCATGTATTGGAATGTTAAAGCGGCCAGAGACTCAACAAACTTTCTACATATCAAAGAAAATGTATGTTGACATGCCTTTTTGGTAGTAATTGACCCCAACTGACCCCAACTGACTTGATACAGTATACGAAGAGTCATGCGGATATCAATCCAAAGGCAATCACGCCTATGGGTCCTTTCCCTGACGTCGAGGAGGGGTTCGAAGAGGACTGGAGCAAGTTGGCTGTCGGCGGGGTCAAGCACCCCTCTGTGTTAGAATATGAAACTACGATTCCTGATCTCTAGTGATTAATATTGGTTGACTAGCCGAAATTGACAGTAGAAGAATGTCAGTTTGGTTCAGGGTCCGTAACGGCAGGAATATGAAGGAGGAGAGTCGATATATGTTTGGTGGATGTGAATCGATGAGAATTAAGTCTCGGATGGCATACTTTCGCCCTCATAATGAGAGCATATCGAATGTTAAATGAATGTATATGCATCATAAAAAGCCCAGTTGGGCAGCGAAATCACCATAAGAATAAACGTTCTTTGCAACTGCTCAAATCCATCGTTCTGCACGCTTTCCTGTTCCTTCCTGCCTTTTTTGTTTCAATCTTCTCTTCTTCTTCAGCTATCAGGTAGCCGCCTCCTAACAATCCTCGGAAGAATTCACCTCCTCGATGATCCCCGATTCAACAGCCTGTGTCCAGGTGTGGACATGCTTGTTTCCCTTGCTGGGGAAAATCGAAAACGCACCATTAGGTTCTTCGCGGACATCGCCGGAGGGACCGAGTATCTGCTTAAGCGACTCCGTGCTAAACACCTGATGAATGTTCCGGGTCTTTTCCTTCTGCAGACTGATCATCCACGAGTCAATGGACCCTTTCGCCAGAATTTGGACGTATTCCACTAAGCGAGGTTGTCCGATGCGGTACAGACGACAGTACGCCTAGCAATTTATTGTTAGCTTGACCATGGCCTTTCACCCTTCTAAGATCTGAATCCGGACTCCCTTACCTGGTCTTGGATGGCTTCATTCCACCAGGGATCCATAAGGATGCACTTATTGGTCATAGTCAAATTGAGACCAACGCCACCAGTCTTCAAGGAGGAAATCATGATTTTGATATCCTTATCTTTGCCGAATTGCTCAATTTGCCTATCACGCGAGGTTGGTGACACCTTCCCTGTAATCTATATTGGCATTGTTAGTGACTGTGTGTTTTTCTCTTATCAGTCTCGACATACGGTTGCATATTTCCAGCCCTTTTCCTCACACATGAACTGAAGAAGTTGAATGGTCTTTAGAAATTGAGCGAAAATGACGATCTTAACATCTTCATCCTCTTGCACCCAGTGTGCGATGAGCTTCCGAACCGCTGTGGTTTTCGCTGATGGCATGCGATCCCCAATGCACGAAATCCAATCGCTTTCATCCTCACTGGGCTCGTCCCACTCGTGATCTGATAGATCTTTCAATAGAACCTGTTTTTTGAATGGCTTTTGACGCCGCTTTTTGAAGACGTTCCTGCCAGTCCCATTCGGTTTGGACTGCTTTCTCTTCTTTGGCGAGCCCTTTGGTGAATCATCGGAGTATCCGGCCTCCTCGATGGCCTTTTTGCAGGAGCTGCAGACACGGGTGGCGGTATCGGTATCTCCACTTTGGTCGGGTAGTTCATCAAAGCACCCCTTGCAATAAAGGTGATGGCAGGATGTGACCACAAATGCCTCCTTCTCATCTACGATATTGGCGCAATGAGGGCATATTCTGCACATAACCTGGTAGTGTTTTCCCTCATCTTCGCGAACGCACTCCACGTGGCTGTAAAATCGTCCACGAAGGTCGGAAAAGTCTCCTGGGGGCCTTGGTCGGGGAGCGACCTTGTCACCCACAGCGAGAATTAAGTTGATGATGACCCCTGATGCGCTCTCAGCCACACCTTTTGCTTGTGCCATGATTTTGAGTTCTTCGATCACACGTTGGTTGAGCACAGTCTCGAGGAATCTTTGGGCAAGGAGCGGGTGGCTCACAAACATTCTCAGCATTGTTATAACGGCCAAGATGCATTTGCTCTGACTTTGTTTTGTATTGGCCAACCCTTGTGGGATATGTTAGCGCTCAGATTCTTTCACTATCAATGTCGGACCTACCATTGACCATTGCAATGCCAAGATCCTGAATCTCCCTGTAGAGAAGCTTTTCAGCTGGGCAAAGTTCAACCTCTACGACTCGGTTATTGATGCCTGGAAGCGTGATAATGGGCTTGCCAAGTATCCAGGTACTGTATGTACTGCGGTGTAGCACAGTTTCAAGGATGTTATCCAACCCCTATAGAGAATGTTAATTAGATTTTGAAGTAAATGCTCCATCCATAAGACTGACATTGGAGTATTTCTTAAGGAAGGTTTCATATTCCATTCTTTCCGATGTGAAGATGAAATGGAGATATGGGTAAAGTTCTTCCACCCCGCTAGACGCACATAGTCAGTACTCAGGAGTTCAGTCATTCTAAAACTTGCCATGTCCAAGTGGTGGCTAGTTCTTACTTGTGTAACGGCGTCCCGCTCATAGCCCATTTGAATTTGCCTTTCAAGGCTCGGACAGCGATAGAAGTTGCTGAATCTTTGTTCTTGATCAAATGAGCTTCTGTAGAAACCGAATTAGTATTATCGCAAGGGATATATCTATATGTCATGTACATACCATCAAGAATGATGCGGTGCCACTCAACCTTATGGAAAGGTCCAGCTCTTCTATTGTACTCCTTTTCTCTACAAGCCTCAAGCTCTTCAGGTGACTTGACTGTGACTGGTGGTTTCAACTTCGGATGCGAACTGCAGACTTGCTCATATGTGGTGATACTATAAGGTCAGTGACATGAAACATACAGTAACTCGCTTCAAATTCTTACACGATAAGCCTTTTTTGCATCGCTTTCACAACATCGCTCTCGCTCGTTCGCGCACCGGCGTAATACTCGAGAACGTCTCTGCTTACCCTTTCCTCGCAATGCGCAGAGATTTGATTGATCCTATAACCCTCGAGTTAAGCAAGTAATACTCCCATTAATCTTTTACTTCGAGGAGTGGTACATACCACTGCGCAATCAAACTTCTCGGGACAATGATCAGAGTTGGGGCTTTTGAACGAGGTGGGAACTTTTCGTTCGCGATGTTTGCTTGTAAAAGATGTAAGACTTTGAACTTTTCAAGATGACTTCATATTCTTCGTTCTTACCGAGAACTGTAAGCGTTTTTCCTAGGCCCATCTCATCACAGAGCAAGCCTACATTGGGCTCCACCGCTGAACTTTCGCGATTGCGCTATGACGGTCAGCTAAATACCATGTTTATAACATAGAATGTCAAGCTTACCATCCACGCAGCGGCCTTGAGCTATTTCGATAGTTAGTCAAATATATGACAAGTTGAACCTGATAGATCAATATTTCGAACCTGATGATGCTTCAGCAGTGTTTTGAGACCCCTAACTTTCCAGTTCATGTTGATAATCGATGCCGAGGGTTCGAATTTCTTCGAGTCCTTAATCAATGAATTTGCATCCTTTTTAGCCTGCGGTTGGTCTTCAATTGAAAGCTTCGCAACTTCTTCTTCGAGCGCCATCTTCTTGTTCTTTTTCTGAGACACAGGGATCAATTGCTGCTTATTGGCGTTGGCATTCGCGCCGCTAAGTATGTTACTCTGCATCAGACCCTTGACTTTCTCGTTGAAGCTCGATGAGGTTGAGATCCGTTCTTTCCGTTTTCGCTTGGTTGGCTTGCTTGGGATCTGTATCTTCCCTGGCTTGGAAGAACATTCCATCGGGTCGAAATCGCTGTCATGTCCGGAAGATTCAGCAGGCTCAGGCTCGGAATCAACCAGTGACTCCTCGTCCGAGGCTAGTTCGAACTCCTCATCAGAAGAGTTTTCCTCGTCACCAGAAGAATGCTCATCATCGGAGACTTGGTTCGAGCATGGCTCATCCAGCGATTCCCCATCTGGTTTCTTAGGGGAATCCTCTATCTCAGGGTCATCTTGCTTCGGGGCTTTTTTGGAACTGAAGTAAATGGTGATCAGTTTCTGATTTCGCATGTCACCTCGGCTGTGGACTTGCACGTCTGCCAAATTGGTCGGACTCTTTGTCAGATCCTCTGGCTCGGACTTCACCAACCTGCCATTGACAGGATTTGGTGTGTCCTTGAGGACTTCTTCCATTGTGTTCGTAGTATTTTTAGTATTTTCAGAGAGTTGCTCTATTTTGACTGCACTTGGCATCTTGAAATTGATGGAAGGATCATGGGTGGTGCTGAGGAGGATGAGCGAAAAAAGTTGGGTAGAGAAGTTAGGGGTAAGGGATGAGGGAAGATAGTTCGGTGAGCTAGCTCAGAGAGGATGCAAGAATTTGAATGTAGCAGCACAGAGCATAGAAATGACCCCGGAGTTAAATGGAGACGATGAGAAGAGTTGCTTGGCCGGTTGAAGCAGATAATGCGTGGAGATAGCAGAATCAGTGATTCAAAGAATAGAATTGGCAAGGAATTGGTGGTAACGAATAGAGTGAAGGATTTAGAGGTACGGATTGGGCATACAGTAGAGAGATATTGAGTATGGGAATGGTGAAGACTGTGAATATGGCAGAGATAGAATAGATGTTGATAGAACGTGGATAAAGATAGTTTGAGGGTACCTAGGTGTAGAAGCTCATAAGAACAAAATCTCAGAGGGGAATGAGAGATATTTGATTGTCATTACAGAGAAACTTTGCATGTAAGGATACGCGGGTGATCAACTGTGGCTTAAGCTTGATGTACGCTTTTGATTGTCACCCTGCGTCCCTAAGGTGAGTGTGAAATAGACAGGATGTGTATTTGTGTTGGACGGTGTAAGAAACAACAAGCAAAAATATCCACTAAGCCCGGGAATTGCGTATTTAGTAAATGTGAATAGCTTCAGCTTTGCATGTCGTTATTGCTATTGAACCGTCCGGGCTGACAGGCACTTTGGCCTACACAAGATCGGGGTTTCACGTAAGGGCGAAACAATAGATGATTGGAGGGTATAACGTATTTCACAAGCGAGTGGGCCACCACGGGCGAGTGGGCCACCCATAACACCATAGTAAATGCCATATTC
>JAMAFK010000048.1:0-146550 GCA_023627375.1 Penicillium paneum
ATTTCCTTTCCTCTCCATACTTGTTATTTCGTTAGAAAATGCACTTCATCTTTGAGATTGAATCCGGCAGGTAACATCTAATGCCTCAAACTACTCAAGTTCATATTTGACCTATCACACAAGAGATATGGTGCTAATTATTACATGATTGTTCGAGTCAGAACCCTCGCTATGTCCATTACGCTGCTATAGCCGAGGTCCTCAAACATAGGATTGACTAATTATGACATGGTGAGCCCGATACCTGTTATATTGTTCACGTTCGTGTTTAATATGCGTCATAAGAGTGTACAGTGTACTTCTTTCCCCCACAATATCAAGGAAACAGCCTCCAACGTACCCCCAACCTAAATAAGTGGAGTTTTCTTTCATCATCATACACCCAAGAACAAGTAACCCTCCCTTTCGTTACATCACCAACTTGACTCCTCGTTGCTTGGTTCTTGTTTATTATGACGTCAGTGTCCGATCCCTGTGACCTGCCATTTACTATAAGAAGCCTCTTCTGCGTCGACTCTTTGCTCTTCATCAAACAACTCTCAAGCCTTCAAATCAACAAATATCCACATCAATCAAATTTATTCCAAACAACCTCACCAACAACATCATTATGGAGACCGCCAAGGTTCGCATGACCCAGTCCCTACATAACGTGCCTATCTTCAAATACTAATATCGGATACCAGAACGCCGTTAACTACGTCGCTGAGACCGTCCAGGGCGGTGGTGCCGAGGCATCCAAGGAGGCCAACAAGCACGTCGCCAAGGACTCTGATGCCAGCCTTAGCAGCCGTGCTACCGCCGCAAAGGATGCCGTTGTCGACAAGAAGGACGAGGCATCGCACAACACCAAGGCTGATGTCCACAAGGGTAAGACTATAAATCAAACAAGTCTGTTCCATGGAATAAATGCTAATTGATATGCAGAGGCCGCTAAGCACTAAACGTTGCTCACGAAATTGGACTGCTATGGGATAATGAGATACCATTTTTGCTTGCGCTGAAGTGGTAGAAAGACAAAGCTCTCTACCTCTCTACCTGTACAATAGTTTCAGATGATTTTTATATTACGCCAATGAATTCTTTACGACTCGATATATTTTCTTTCGCACAATGTGCATACAAGCTTGCTCTTGTTTTGTCTTCCAAATCCCCATTATCTTTGTAATTGAACATTTTCATGGTTTGTAATGACCACTCCAATGAGTTTATGACCACATCTAGAGAGAATTAACAGTAAAATGTCAAGCCATCATTGAATCCTGGAAGCGACGTTGGAAAGTTGGAAATCCGGGGTTTGACTTTAACTAGCCGATCAGACCCATAATGACGTCACTGTTCCAAGATACTCTCGAAACTTGAAGTCTAGACAAGCCGTTGATGTACCTTTGTAAACTAGATCTAGAATCCCACCCTTCTTCCGCTTATGAAACTCAGCCCCTGTTCTCTCAATCATGCACCATCCATGAGCGGATCAAGTCTGGAATACCTTGGGAGATCAATTTCCAATCGACAAAAAAATTACGCCGATACCCTTGTTTGCAAAGCCAGAGACGAGACAGCCCATTGCCTTTTTCGGTGCCTAGCGACAAATGTCCATTACGCTATCAATCATTCAAAACTCTCCTAAGATAGCGCTTTGTTATAGCCGTGAGGAACTTGATAATGTCATTTCTCGCTACCCCCTATCTCTTGTCTGATTGGCGGAACAGCATCCGGCTAGTTATTTAGGTATCTCTTCGGGCTTACTAATGGACACCCGGGCCGTTGACGGACTTCTGAAGAGGTTAGACAATGCATGTTTTCCGACCTCTGCCCGCATCGTCTAGGTAGAAATTTCAACTTGAGCGGTTTAGGAACGTAAAAGCCTAGAGCCGAAAAAGGTATATCGAAAATTGTTAATTAGGATGATGTTTTTACCCTTAGGTCAAGTTCACGCTAGCCAATATTGAATGCATAAGTAAATACCACGTCCGCACCGTTAGGGGCCCCGGGTCTTGAATGACACTCTTGCATTTATTTCGAGCATCAGGCTAGATATAAGTCCAGTTCATCTTTTCGTTTCCCACCCAATTCAATCATATTTATGTTGTGCTGCAGGTGAGCTGTCTAATCAGCTCTCTTCTTGCCGCGCATGATCTTGCGTCTTTGGGCAATCATGTGCGTGTACAGAACATAAGATCCTGGTAGGTAGTCAGTAACCGATACTACGAACATTATAAGAACAACATACCAGGCACGTAGATCACGAGAATCGCAATCAAAAGGTAACGGAAAAGCGGGCTGATCTCGCCAGCAGGTCCAAGGGCCTGGAATATAAGCGTGCACTCGCTCGAGATACCAATGGGGTAGAAAACGTAGAAAGTGTTGTACCTAGTCAACGCGAAACTCATCAGCCCGGAACATGACAGAAAAAGAAAGAAATACTAACCGCAACCAAGTCCACCAGCTCGGAACCGAGTTTCCAGACAAGGTAATAGCAAAGAACCCATAACGGATAACCTCCGTGATGCCCCAAGCAAAGACACACCCGAGATACGCATAATCACCCAGCTGGGTAGTCCGCCCAGCACCAACGATATCACCACCGAACTGTGCCATAATTCCCCACACCAGCAGAAGTCGGCTAGAGACCTGCATGGCAGTCGTCATGAATGGCGCTCGCACGAGGCCCACCAAGCTGTGCACGACTTCCAACAGGGCGAGGGACTGCGTGGCCAGCAGTAGCGGGGAGAAAGTCTGGCCGAAGACCTTCGGAAGAGTTTTAGCCGAGACATGGGCTGGGAGAAGGGACGCTGTGTAGACGACACAGGTACCCCAGGCGAGAAGGTTGACGGTGTTGTAGGTGAAGAGGTAAGCTTTTGTTAGATCCGAAGAGCCGGAGCGCGGGGCGCTTGATGTTCTGACTGATGCCATTTTTGACCGGAATTGCTTCTCTTAGGGTCGTGGAGACCAATTGGTGATGGTGTTGCCTGGAATGGAGGAACTGGAAATGTTGATTTGGTTGGGAAGCTCGCGATCAACAAAAAAAGCGGACTGAGGTCACGGTTTCTTACATAAGCATTCTGGAAAACCTCGACGAAGATGTGGAGAAAAAGCGTTTGAGATCTGGGGTATAGCATATCTTTATTTTGTTGTCTGTTGAGATTTTTGGACGGTTATGCAAGATTGATTGAAGGAAAAATAATATTAAGTCGGGTGCTACATGCTACTTGGCAATCACCCTTTTAAGATATCAGCCATGCAGTCTATCTGCTTCTCACTCTGAATATGACCCGTAGCTATGCAAATAATTTCAACTCCTCTCTGCCGAGGAATAGTCTTGATGTGATTCGCTCTCAATCGAGTGCATGTGTCGGCAGCTAAGCGGATGGCTTCCCACGGACGCGCTGCTAGAGGTTACAAAGACTAGCTGATCTAGTCCGGACTACTGCAAGAGGATGACCGCTATCACGTACATATATGCGCAGCAAAAATGTGTAGTCTGGCCTATTTTGGACCTTACTGGTTTTGATTGTCATTTGATTTGATAGCTCGGATTCGAAATGGTAGCAATAGTTCCTCGGTGAACTTAGCGAGAGAGGGAAGTACATTCAAATTATAGTCCACTTGATTCTCCGATGCTATCTACCAAAAGCTGATGCACAAACCGGAGGCGACGAACTCGATAATATTTGCATTTCTTGCATTTGTACTCCGTACTGCAATGGCCATTGTTCACAGATGTATGCGAGCTGACGTCGTAGTCGCAGCCATGATGTTATCCTGCATATGTTGTAAGTTTTAGAACCTTTTGAGGTAGAACGAGGTCTGTCAGCAGTTGAGGAAGAAGTATATAATCTTTTGTAAGTTCCTCATAACATGAGAAGAGACCACAATGAACAATTAGGGTACACAAGTGCAACTCCGTTATAAAATAATTTGATGTAATTATGATAGGATTGACGTCATCGTCTAATTTGCGGTCACGCTAAAATGACATCAGCGGCTGCTGGGCTGAACTACGGCCCCATCCCATGATGTCATGGCTACAGTCGCATCTTCTCATTGGTGGATTACGATGGAGAATGGGTTAGAGCCAACCACTTCGCGCAAAATCCAGGGGAAAGGAGATGCGCAAATGCCCCCATTCTCCTATATAAACAAAGATGGCTGCGGTTCGCGAGTGTGGACATATTGGATCTCAATTGACATATCACCACCCTATTCTTCAGTCTTTTCATATAAAACCCTAACCGTGAAGCCAGACCAAAAAAGAGGAATGAAAGAAATCACCAAAACTCCCATCGTCATCGGTGACAGCATAATCCTTCGCGTCTTTACTTAGTCCAACAATATCACCCCCTTTCTTCCCCGCCGACAGGGAAAAAGGAGCCGTGGAGCCGTGAGCTCACACATTGGTCGTTCAACTCACTATCACCGAGTACGTCAGATGAGAAATCCATGCAACATACAGTCAAAATGAGCGCGTTCCGAGTTACTGGACACGGTCCTTGGGGGTCCAGACCAACTGGATCAGGTTCTATCTGCACACTTGGGCCCAAGTCGAGCGTGCTTCCCTGCTGTACGAGCCTGAATTATTACGTCTTGCCCTGTTTTTTTTTTTTTTTCTTCGCGGCTAAAAAGTTTACTAGGACACTAAAACACTAGAGGTTTTTTTCTGTTTCAAGCAGTACTGACCGAGTCATGAAAAGTTCTGCTGATCTTCTAGCCAAAGAACCCAAGAGACGAAAAGAAAAGGCCATTGCTATTTGCAGTTCCCCAAACAGTTCCGCGTGTGATCATCCATACTTCGCATGGGGAAAGGGCAAATGACGTTCCCTACTAGGATCGACGGCCCGATGATGTCGTCCTGTGGCTACAGCTGCCAAATATATAGGAGCTGTCTTTTGCGGTCAGAAAACGTGTCGTGTTTTTGATGTGTTTTTTTACCCTATCAGTCTCCACTAAACCTACTTACAGCAGGTCATCGAGGGGCTGTCCCGTTCATTCCGAGCATTTTCTTTCTGGTGGACCCATCAATTGAAGAGCTGATGCCACGGTTGTACTCCACTAGGCTCACGAACCGAGCCCGGAGAAATTTGATCCAGAGATAACAGCTCCTTGAGAGATCGTGGCTGAAAATCTCAGATGATAATGTGCTGTCTGACCGCAGAAAGCAATAAAGTCGGCTCCGTCCGAAGGAAGTACAAGATCGTACTAGTTATGTCGGACATCTAGAATTGCTTTTTTTGGAGACTTTGGCCCCGACTACGAAAGAAGAATAAAATCACATTTATAGAGACTACTGTATAGCTTGCACCCCGTAACTTGCTAATAATATAACATACTACTCCGTATTCCTAGTGCAATCGCCCACGCCAAGACGATGTGAGGAATGTGCAATAATACCAGTATTACTTATCTATATATTCGAGATACAATATTCAAGTGAGTCTAAATCGATAGCTGACAATTTATTTATTTTTGAGTAATTTTTGCCGATTTCTTTGATATATTTCTCACTCTCTAAATCGCCAAATTCCCAATATCCTTGAGTTGGGTCCTTCGGATTGGAGTTGACCTACCCACCTCCTTCCTCTCCCACCTTCTCCTTCTCCGCCCCTCCGATTTCCTCTCTTCCCCTCCTCTCGTCTGCTTCAACCTCCTCCTTTCTCTTTTTCCGCGTCTTTATTTCCTTTTCTGCCTTTTCAGTTTCTCTCCTGGGTTTATTGTGTCCCGTTGTCGCACTTTTCGGCACTTGATCGTCTCTAGAACCGAGAAAAAAATATCATAGGTATGGTGCCCTTCCCTATTTGCCCCTCTCTTGAATATCTTCTTTTTTCCCTGTCAATTCCTAGTGGAGACACTGGATTTGGGGCTGCAGCACTTGCGATGCGCTAGTCCAGGCTTACACGGCTGTGACTGGACCACCGTTTGATTATATGCGCTGAATGGCCTGTTTGCTCCCTCGACCATTATACCACATCCACATCTGGTTCTTTTAATTCTTTCCCCCCTCCAGTCCTTGCTTGTTTGTGGTATCGCATTACCCCTCTATCCCCCTCAACTCCCGTTGTCTTGGTTTTCCCACCTCTCACTACCCACTCAATCTGGTGGCTGTATTTCGCTTCGGTTCCAGCCTCTTCCCCTTGGCCATAGACCCCGGAGCCGCTCACCATTGTCCCCATTAACAGCTCCCTTACTACATTGGTTCCTGAATCCGTAACACCTACTGGCCTTGTAAGACGACATATGCGTTGTGCGCAGATCTTACGATTCTGACGTCCTTGTTGTATCATCATTGATCTTTACATTGAGACCTCTCGTTCATTGATTTGCCACATCGTTCTATCCATCCAAGACCTGGATCAGTTGGACGAATCTGAGCTGACTGGGATTTACAAGCAGAGCCCCTAGTATTCCATCTGGATTGGTTGGGCATCAGACCGGAGAAATCAACCTCATTACCATCCACCGATTGTGACCACCGCGGTTGCCTCCTACCTACTCCACAAAGCATCCCCTCCACACACAAATACACAGCCATGGCACCAGCCGATACCAAAAAGGCCGAGCAGGTAAGTACTTCCTACCCCGTGGTTAAAGGTTCCTCGGCCTGATATTCGAGTAGGCCAAGCAGGGCCCTCCCAAGCTCTCCGACTATAAGGAGATCCTCGACGAGAGCACATTCGAACAGATCCTTGAGATGGACGATGACGAGGAGGATCGCGACTTCAGCAAGAGCATTGTCTACGGTTTCTTTGACCAGGCCGAGAACACCTACAAGAAAATCCAGAAGGAAATGTGAGTGGCGTCATATTCCCTGCTGATGAAATTTTGGAGATTGTCTTTTTACTCACCATCCGTAACAGAGATGACAAGAACCTCGATGAACTCTCTGCCCTCGGGCACTTCCTTAAGGGCTCATCCGCCACACTGGGCCTTGTCAAGGTCAAGGACGGCTGCGAGAAGATTCAAAACTTCGGCGCCCACAAGGACGAGACAGGTATCATCGACGAACCGGACACGGAAGTCTGCCTCAAGGCCATCAAAAATACTCTGGATGAAGTCAAGGTCGAATATCGAAAGGTCGAGAAGCTCCTCCGCCGATACTACGGCGAGGAGGTGACGGACGAAGAAGAGAAGCCAGAAGAGGAGGTCAAGGAGGAGAAGAAGAAGGAAGAAGAGCCCAAGGAAGAGCCTAAGGCGGAGGCCAAAGCCACCGAGACCAAGAAGACTGAGGAGCCTACCAAGGAAGCCTCTTCTTAAATAAGCTATCATGCGGACTGGTTAATATCCCTCCCTCCCCTTTTTCTTTTTAGCGACGGATGGAGCATGGCAACTGGCTTTTTATTTTCATTTCCCCTTTGCCCTTTTTCACTCCCTTTCTCTTCTCCCACCATGACTTCTCTGGCTTTCTACGTACATAACAATTTCCCCCACCATATCTCCCCTTCCTGTCCGGACGCTGGTGTGAAACGGATATTCCTGGTCTGTCACGTAGGTGCAGGCGCGAGAATCGTGACGATTCCGAGGGGTCTTGAACAATAGCGACATACGGAAACCCGAGTGCCTCTATCAGGCCCTATTTTCTTACTCTTAACCTGCGCTTTTTGTCTCGTGGGTCACCGTATAGTAGGCATTGCGTCGACGTCAAGAAGTAGCCTGTAACATGTCTGGACATTAAAGTGTAGCCAAAGTAATAATCAACGAAAGTACCCGAATATTGGGTTTAAGCAAGCTTAAGTACTGCCAGACACTTGCCCTGATATCATCCGAGCCGAGAAGTGGCGCTCTGAAAAGCTTTTTGACCTTCAGCCACTTCCAAGGGGACCCTGATGACGTTGGAAGCTTGACTCAACCTTGGAACTTTATACTTTGCCCGATGCGGGATAGTTGATATAGTTCTTTGATCGCCGCTTAATTGATCGGTTTTGATTAGCTAGATCTGTCATTGCATCCAACGGAGGGGGTACGTCTGCTCAATCTTACTCTCTTTCTCATGTGTATTCTTCACTTGGCTGTCTAACTGTCGTAGAAAGACTCGGCATCTGTTTAGCGAGATATAAATCATTAGGTGCAATTCGATATAATTGAAAGTCCTCTCTGTGTGTATAGTTCTCAAGCCCTGGTTTCTGAATGCTGCACTTTACGAGTTTAGTGCGCTCAAAAGAACATATTCCTCCACTATCTAGTCCAACTGACAACAAATCCTACCGGGTTTGCGCTTGCATCCGCTCTTGCGTACCCAATATCAAATGATGAACGAGTACCGGGGACTTGCAGATGGAGATGGTGCGACGCCAGCGACAACGAAACGCTCACATATTGCCTAAGCTGAGATCTAGCCTGTTTGACTAGCTATAGCTTTGTTGACCATTGAATCCTATGAAGTGCCCCTAGAGAACCCTCTTCCTATCTTAAGTTACGACCCAGTGCGTCCAGATAACCCTCATATCTCCTTGGCCTTGCCGTCTCAACGGTCCGTTCAAGTATGAAATGCAGCAGCGGAATTACGCAGTGTCATTCAAATCGTGGTGCGCAGATGTTCCGCCTTGGCTGGCCCTTGTCTTGTCCACAATGTGACATCCGCTCTTTATCGCAGCGCCAACGAAGACAAGCTCAATCGACCCGGAGATTACGTGTCGCTTTCCTTCTTCTGATATATCTATTTGCTCAAACAATTTGGTAATTACTAAACCAGTTTGGCACGTATAGCAGCCGCAACGGTATTCTCAACCCTATCATGCTATAAGGGCACACGATAGATCTGAATCCAAATATCAATCGGCCATACTTGCTGCCACGTTGCTCGTCCTATTCAACTAACTATCCTCCTATTGCATATGCACCCATCACAAACGAGAAAATTGAAATCGAGTCAAGCTATCTCCCACCCGGATCCCTTCCCCGCAACGGGAAGCAAGTACGCTCTTACCATTGAGATCCAAAAGCCGACACAGATGCAAGCAACAGTACCGATTTGGGTTCCGGTCTGTCGAATTTCAGCTCAATTGCATCCTGGCCTGGAGTTGGTTACACGACATAGCCAACGAGTTTTTTTTTTTTCTGCAGCATGCCTGCAGGCCGTCGGGAAGGCACAGGTGCCTTATAGCTCTGTTCCCCGCTAGCAAGGATGACTGAATGTTTCGCTTGCTGCTGGATTGGGTTTCAGTGGGCCTCGATGCCGAGTTCGGAATGCACGGTCTGATTCTCCTAGCTCTCTCCACCCTTCAATCGGGATGTGGCTTTCCAGACTTAGTTCCGTTAAGCTAAAGCTGTGTCGACTTTCTTCATGGCGGATGCGTACAGATGCGTAGCGAGGATATCAGAATACAGGGATACTAGCTTTCTTTCCCTACCGAATACCTATGTTCTACCTCTCTTGTCGGATGGAGATCTCGACCTAGATTCGGTAGTGTGTACTCCGGCCAATATAGAATGCAAAAGCCGACCTCGAAAGCACACCCCTTTCTCATGCATGCATGCAAGCAGACATATATATTCCACCCGTCTGTCTCGGATAACAGACCTGAGCTCAGCAGGTTGCCCTTGATATACCAGATCGCACTTAGCCTGCTATCTTCGCGCTCAGTCCTCGAACCTAAGTTCTGGATCCAGGATGACTCTGTTTGCGATTGTCTCGCTTTATTCGACTCGTCACCCTGGCCTGAGATAAGTTCTTTTCGAGGGGGTGAGCGAGAGATAGAGAACAGGAATAGGAGGATTTGTATTACCTCGTTCTTCTTTTCTCCTTTTCTCTTTTTATCGCCTCTGTGGAATACGCACGCTCTCGTTTGCCATATCGGAACTTCAATGCCCCCAGCCTACTTCCCGGAGAAAGACAGTATCACAGCACATATCTTCTAGATTCCACCAGCCCCCAACGGTTTACTTACCCTGCCCACGCTAAACTACTAAAAGCGAACATACTGCAGCCCGGATCGCAGCTTGACGTAGCCCGGGGTTGTATATCAACGGGTGTGCAGTGATCACCCATACGTACATTGTACATGTACTACCCGACTCCACGAATCCTGCAAGAAGTACAGTAGCGTCTAATCCCGGAGAGAGAATTGTAAGCGCTGAGATAGACCAGAAAGCCCCAAAATAGCCAAAAGAAAATACCTCAACTGCAACACTGGACTCGTACCCTCCATCTTTACCCTTCCTTCCCTTTGTCGGTCATGCATGCGCACCAAAAGAAACAACAATAATCTTTATCTGTTGCGAGGTGCCAGGTGTCTTAGCCTCGAAGCATATTCCTTAGATCCCTGTACTCTGCTCCGGATCCTTGTGCTTGTGTTATATCGATCTGGTTGCGGGTTTGCCCTGTACCCCAATTCCCCGCTTGGTCTGATTGCGTCTGTTTCTGTTTCTTGTCTCGTGCTGCCCGTTCGCTCTGCTTCATTCCGGCATAGGCGTCTCTGATTGTATCGGCACGGCGGCCTCGGCGCCGTGCGATTCGCAGCCAACGGCCGTTAGATGGGTTTCCGCGCCGTTGAGATCTGTTTGAATTGGGAGCGGAGAGAGATATAAAGTCTGGCTTTGGGGCGGGCTGTGAGTTCGCTTCTTCAGTTTTGAATTCACATTCATATTCACTTTGATCTTTGTCTTCTTTCTTGGATCTCGATCAAGCTCGGCTCTACTTCCATCACTATATACCAACACCCATTCAATACCCAACTGAGGAATCCAACCACAATGCCCGTCGGACCTCGAGTGTCGAAAGAAGAATTCATGCTCGCATTGGGTCTGAACCCACAAGACCCGCACCATGAGCAATACTACCGTGCCATGCGAGTAAGTATATCAGCCGAGCCTTCAACCCTTACCTTCTTCTCTCTGTCCCTCTCCAATCTTCATATAGCACTCCCATATACACCACACAAGTACCCCTAACGAACCTTACATAGGACGAAGCAATCATTGTCTACAACCGCATGAACCTCGACAACTCCAACCTCCTCGACAACGTGCGCGCCGACCCAGCAACGCGCCCCCCTTTTTTCTGGCACCACATCCGCCCGGACTGCCAGCGCTGGGCGATCCTCGAGATCTGTCACAATGCGCCGCCGCTCGTGCGCGGCCTGTTCGAGCGCGGGGCGACGAATAGCGAATACGGCCCGAATTGGGTTGCTGGTTGGTTGTTGTATAGTGTTTTTCGGTCGCGCGATGTGAGGAATAATCGGAATAGGAGGAAGGGTGACGTTGGTGGATCTGCGGGTTCGGAATCTGGTATGTATTATTTATCTATTTTTTTCTTTTTGGATGCTTTATTGGTGAAGGTGATGCTGATGAATGTTTATACATAGACAACCGTACGAGGCAGGAAGAGCCGAAGAAGTACTACGATCCTGTGCGGAATGGGACGCTGTGATATTTGGGATTGAAGGTGTTTCTGGAAGGATTGTGTTTTTCTTTTCGCTTCATATGCATGCTGTTTAATGTCTATTTTGTATAATTGAAGTATGGAACTTGGAGGCCATCGGATGACCAAAAATGGAATGGAATGCAAAATACATACACTTAGGGAGATTGGACAGCAGATCGAAATAATCAATCGTCATCCTCACCCTTCTTATCATCCTCGCTTTTCTTCTTCTCATTCTTCTGCCGACGGTCTGACTTCAAGACTTCCGTCACACGCTGATCCTGCTCATCAGCCCGCTCATCCCACTCAGCGTCATACTCAGCCGCGATATTCTTAATCTCCCCGCGAAGCGAGTTCGCCTCATCAACCAAGGCCTCCCAGAGCTGCAAATCAACATGGTGCAACTGATAAAGCTTCTTCTGCCTTGCACTGATGGTGAATTCCAGCGCAGACTTGTAAGAAATCTCCCGATTGTGATACAAAAACCACAAATAACCCCCCATCAACGTTGACAAACTGACCAAGTAAGTAACAGGCTCCATAGTATCCCACCCATAGTCAGTTTCGAATGTCAACCTGTAGACCGTAAACCACCAAACGGCAAGAATACCAAATCCACTCATCGCAACTCGCTGCGCACCTCGATGCGCCAGTGCATCACACTTCTCCTTCACACCCGCCATGGTTTGAATGCGTCGTGCGAGCTTGCGCAGTCGCATGCGCAGGTAATACGTGCGCTCGTTGAACGACGGTACCGTGACGCGGATCTGACCTAGACCGGACGGCGCGTCTTCAATCGTCACGATGAACTCGCCCGCGCGCGCAGCATCCCGGATGAAGTCGCCTATCTCCGTGGCCTGTGACCAGCGCACGAAGCGCTCGGCTTCGCCGTTCGGTTTGCGTGGATAGCTGCTGTGAGTCTCGACGTCTTCTTCCCGGGACCGGCGGTGCTGGGTGGATGATCGGCCGTTCAGGGGTTTGCTACCGCCAAGGCCGTCGTTGCCGGGAATGAAGCCTATCTCTTTGATTCGGTTTGCTTCTAGGTCGATCTCGTTCTCGATCCGCTTTTTGGGCTTGATAGCGTTGTCGTCGTGCTGGATTGCGATGAAGGATACGGCTGGTGGGCGGAGCTTGTCGGTGTTGCCTTTGATTGGGGGTAGTTCTGACTGGATCAGGCGCTCTAGGTATGATAGCGGTTGTTGAGGGTGGATTAGGATAGCAATGGGCTCGACTTCTGATTGTGCTGTTAGCATGATGGCCAAGTGACGGGAGAATGTTGAAGACCGACATACCTTTATCATCGCCGCCATTGCCGACGGTCGTTAAAGGAATGATCAATTTGAAAAGCCGCGAAGGGGTCGTGAATATTTTGCCTATCTCCAAAAGTCAGCAGTGATACTCGAATCAATGATACCACCAATTTGTTACCTTTGGTCAACCTTTCAGGCCACTTCTCTCCCTCCATCGGTGGCTTTCCCTTTCCGCCGTCCTCCTTAAAAACTGTCCGCTGAGGCTGAGCTTGTTGATTGCCTTCTTTAACTTGGAACTTCTCCCAAAGCTCTTCAGTCCTGTGCTCTTCGCCTGAGCCTTGTGCATAATTCTGAATCCGGAATTTCCTGGTCTGAATCCAAGAAAGATAATCTCCTGGAACTGCAGCCGGCCCAGCACATCTCAGCTTCGTTACCGGTGATGCACCAGAAGCTCTGAGACCAGTACCCCTGGTGAGACAACTCCCTGAGAATGAACGGATATTTTTAGAAAAAACCAAAAAGCCGTTGCCAGCCCATCCATTCAGCCCAGCCGAGCCAATCTTCCCTAACGCGGCGTACGGAGCACCACGTTGTGATATCCTCCCCGTCGTCGCCGACAGGATAGGGGCGCAACTCCGTGCCGGGAAATGCATATTGAAACAAGGGATCGCTTTATCCTTCCAATTCGTGTATTTTCAGGTCGCATGTAAATGAGAGAGAATATGCTGCAGAAATTGAATAAGGGGTGTGTCGTGTAGGAGACTCAAGACATGACGACGCGGCGCTTCCGAGTCGTACCCAACATGTGGAGAATGGGGAAGATCATGCAGTGAAACCAAGAGTTGTCCAAGCAATAGGCTAACTAGGGAGATCCATGCACGCTACATAGCTTGTCAAGTTGGCTTCGTGCCTTGGAATATTCTGACGTCAGAGAAGTACATGGAGGTCTCCACATTTCGGGGCGGTGCGGCTCAGTTTGTGGCGGTGCGGGATCTATATCCTCGTCTTATTTAATTCGTGACTAGTCTTAGATGTCCGTTTAATATTTCCCCCGTTTTGGTATGATGATTCAGTATACAGATCAAAATATATGTACAGTAACCAATAATCTCAGAGCTCGCGCATAATATCTTGCACGGCCTTCGCAGCGAATCGTTTCCGTTCACCCTCCGGCAGCTCGGAGCTCATATCTAATAGCCAAGTCAGTACACCGCAATGTCAACTATAGCGAGCCTTAGAAATTAATATAATATCATACCCTTGATTGCCTGCATGCGCATCATCAATGCCTCCATGCTCTCGACATCAAACTCATCTTCGTCATCATCATTATCAGAATCATCTCTCTCATCACCATCACCACCCCCACGCTCAATTGCCATACGCAAACCGAACATTTCGCGCTCTAATTCATTAACCTCATCACCAAAGCCACGAGAGCCACCCAGACCTAATAGTTGGTCTTGAAGATCATCATCGGAATCCATGTCAGGATCATCATCTCCATCGTCAGTCCCAACCATAGACCAGTCATGATTCTCAAGGACCTCTTTAATACGATGCATACCCTCTCGTTCTATTAATAGCATAAAGGTTAGCTTAAGTCCAAAGATTTCAGCCCATTCGCAAGTGAGACATAGCATTCTTGCTCCGGGGAGTGAGAGCACGGTCCAGGTACGCAAAGTGTTCCTCCAGAACGACTGCTCAACCGCAAATGGGTTGCTTCAGTGAACTCACCTCCAAATTGATTCCTCGTCTCAACATTCAAACCCTCCTTAGGATCCCACTCAACAACCTCCCAGCCCACCAACCCCATATCAAAAAGCTGATCCTCCCACCACCCAACCGAGAATGGCACCGCCTCCCCAACGCCTAAATCCCCATCATCAACACCAAGCCCCAGCTCCGAATCGGGATCCTTGGATCCCTGCTGACCCGCATCCACACTCGCAGCACCCTTCCTCGCCCCAATCAACACAAACACACCAGGCACATCGCCGAGCCCGCCGCGCTCCTCATCAATACGCTCCTTGACAGCGCCAACACCACGCATTAGGTCACGCAGTGCGCGCACGTCGGATCGCTCGGCGGGGTCTGCGTTTGCATTGGAACCTGGTAAAGGTGTCACATCGCTTGGAGTATGCGCGCACACAACCAAAGCCCCGACAGCTTCGCGCACAATCTCAGCTTCTGTGCTTAAGAAATCGGTTTTCCATTGCTCGGCTGGTGGTGTTGGCGTGGGAGTAGTTTGTGCATCTGTGTCGTGGATCGCGAGTGGGATCTCGTCGACCCATACGGGGACTTCTGTTTTGTAGTACTTCGTTTCGAGGCATAGAGGGCTGTGGGTTGTGTATCCAGCGAAAGTGCTTGTTGGTGGTGAGGGTGTTGAGCTTGATGGCTGTGGGTCGAGGGTCGGGGCTGGCTGTTGTGGCGGGTCGAGGACGGGCACGCCGGTTAGGGAGTGTAGGAGTGGGGGGATTATTGTAAGGGATTGGGATGTTGGTGTGAGGATTAGGAGGCGGCGCGGGTTGGAGATATTCTTCACATTGGATTTCGTGGAGGTTGCGGGGTTAGATGGGGACGCTGAATAGATCATGATGGCGGTTGTTTCGGGTGCGATGGAGTTTGAGACGTCCCTTAAAGAGTTTGAGTGAGTAGATGCCTGGTTCAGTCCATTGATAGTTTTCAGCGAGGGAATGTGGTGCTGTTGAGACGGCTAGCTGTCCCCCGCATTGATGAAAAATAACGGAGTGGATAAGCTCTGCCACCTCTTGCCGCTTTTGGGCATGACTTCATCACGGGACATTACATAATCAACGCGCTTTCCAGGCCGAGGTGAATATCCATCTAAAGACGACTTCTAATTCCTCACTTTTGTCGGATATATGTTCTCGAGAGCTATTATTCTTATTTCATCTGTACACACCTACTCCATGCAGACTCATCCCGTGCTGTTCGCATATGTACCACACGAGATAGTATATTGCCCTGAGTTATACATGCAGTTTACTTGCAAAATCTAGACCGCTGTTTCCAGGCCATTCACGCTGCCTTCGGTACTCTATTCTGGAAGGATAATAAGAAAACTTCATTGTAAGGTGACCAGTAGGTCCGCCGGATTCGTACAAAAAGGTCTACATAACATTAGGCATCCTTTTGTTGGCATAGGGTGTCTATCATTATATCAAGAGCTCTATTCTAATTCAGTATCTAATTGACAGTCTTTTTCTGGACTCAAGAAATTATGCTTGCAGCAAAGCTCTCCGCATGAGAACTGCCGAGTTCCAAGCATTAATCCGCACCGGTGTTGACAGCGAATTTGCTGTATTTGCGAATCCTGGGTCCGTACACATAAAGCAAGTACGGAATTGTGGCCATGGCCGTACTGATGGCCCCCAAAATGGTCAGTGTGTAATGCGCACCGATAGAACGATAAATCGGCCCACCAGCAACCGTCATACCGCCTGCGACCACATATCTAGTAAAAACAAGGAACCCCAATGCAGATGCTGAGTATACACCATAGGAATCTATGATGTACATGTATGTGGAAAGGAAAATAGTCGTGATTCCGAACCCAAATAAGACGGAGGCAATGAGAGGAGACCAAATCGAGATGGATGGCTGAGCATAGAGGGTCAGTGACTGAGACAACGATGAACATATCATGGGCACTTACATAGCAGGTCCAACCCATCCAGAACAAACTTATTGGCACCGCTGGAGCACCGCCCAGCATTGCATACCACAGTCGCTCTTCGGGAGCAATAGTAGAAGTTCTCTTGAATTCTCTGGCAGTCCAGGAGTAAACTACCGGGACCAGGAAGCTAGTGAGAAGAATACCACATAGCATCCCCACCCAGAGTATACTAGTCATCTGCTGTGAAAGCCCATATGGATGACTAAAAACGTATGTATATCCCTCCAAAAAGGTGAAGAGGACGATATAGACAACGGTAAGGTACAGCGACATCAGGATGATGATCAACTCAGAGTAAACTAGCGCAAATGGCCTGTATACTGAGGCCAACAGCCGCGGGCCCAAAGCTTGGTCTTTCATCTCCATCGGAGCTTTGTATCTCTGATCCCCAGTTTCTTCGCGGAGGATCTTTGCTTTCCAGTACAGAAGGAGAGGCCCGTATGTTTCTGGCTGGAACATAAGAACAATAAGAAGAATCGCACCTCCCATGATAAGCATAATCCACTCAAGCCAACGCCATCCCAGAGTAGTAGGAATATAGCTGCCTATGATCTGACCAGCCATCGGTCCCACAAATGATGGAATAGCATAGGCTGGAAAAGCGTACGTCTTTTGGACCGGATCCCACAAATCCGCCACCGTGCCACCAGCGCAACTGAGTGGAGTAGAGCCAAAGAAACCGGCAAGAAAACGAAAGATCAGGTGGCCCTGGAGGTTTGGAGCGAGTGCCGCAGCCATGATAAAAATCAGAAAAAGGAGCATAGTCATCAGGTAGACGGAATTTCGGCCAAACGTCTCAGAGAATGGGCCTGACAGGAGAGAGCCGGTCCCAAAACCGACCAGAAATAAGGCTGTGGAAACGGTCAACTTGTGCAAAAGGGATAATCATCTAAACAGTGTGTACTTACCTGTTGCAAGAGACCCGACTACTTCGGATACGTTGAAATATTCACTGTATTGTGGGACGCCGGAAGCATCAATCGCAGATGCGGCAGTCACGGCAAAAGCAAGTAAAGAGACTAGAAGGGTCATAACCAGCTTCCGCGACACGCTCTGGCTTGCAGGGTTCAAATGATCATCGTGACTATCCCATTCCACAATGATTAGGGAATCGGTAGGAGGTTTGCCTTGAAGCGAGGATTGGTTCGGCGGAAAAGAAAGCCAAACGTTGCATGATTGACAGCTAGAGGATTGAGTATGAGCATAGGTCGAAAGATAGATTTGCAAAGCTTCGTTGAGCTACCACTTACCTCGGGCTGTGTGGTGACCCCGGTGTATAGTTCTCGCAGGTGCACTTTTCTTTGATTTCCGCTAGTTGGTCGCGAACGGACTGTCTGATACGTCGATATTGAAGGAGAGATTCCATTATAGGAAATCATCGAAGACCGGCAGTGAATATGAAAAAGAAACTGGGTTGCAAAGAAAAAGCCACTGAAATTTTAACTATCATTGAGCCCCACGGAGTAAAATTACCGGATTTAAGTGAAGGCAGTTATTTGGGCCATCAATCGTAGCCCAGCTCTGTCGATGAATTCATTTTATCTGGTGGCCCCTAGTATTTATCAGCCAAATCCGGATTTGATCGTCGGCGCATCGGACATAGGTAGGAACCGTTGCCACATTTTTCTCCGATGCACTTGAACTCCGATCAACCATAGTTATCTTTCGGCCGACTCGTATCGGACTTTCATTTGGTAGGGTATGTCTGCTATCGAAAGAATGACCCACTGCGTGTGGATCAGCCTGATCAAGCTTTTGATCATTTTACACGGTTGATAGTTGCTCCCTTACCTGAATATCAATATATCATCTCCGATTTTTGAATTTGATATATTGATTTAGCCCCTCAAGGAGTTCCCGGTCGTATTTGCCTAACAGAACAACCAACCAAAGATTCAGACAAATGAATATGATGTTCGGGAAAAACACATACTTTGAAGTGAAGACTGATACGTCACATCTGACATCTTGAGGTCAATATGATCAATATCATCTTCCTATTACCGGCCGGTGGTATGCAGCAAAATGTCAGGAAACACTTATCATTACGATCAGTTGCACATTGCTATTCAATGGCGTCTCTGCCCATTGAAGAGTCTCCGAACTTGAATAGAATTTCGCTATTTTAGAAACTAGTCAGCGTGGCGTGACAAATTTGATATATATTTGGAATCACCGGAGATGCCGTCCAATTTAAAGGAGAAATCAAACAGCAGGAAGATTGCCGACGTTATCCAAACTCTGAACAAGTTAGTTTGGAGTTAAACAATCATAGGTTCCATGTCTTACCCAGTTAAAAAGATCCGATCCAAACCATTCCCGCATATCAGTCCAGTCTTCAATTGTGCTCTCAATCCGAGTTCCCGAATTCGATACTTGCGGGTTTTCTGGATCAAATTGAGTCCTACGAGTCGTCAGCCAGACCTGCTTGCCATCACGATGAAGTATGACCTACTTTAATTGAAGAAGTATGCGATGCGCCTTCGAGCATATTGCACTTCGACGAGAAAGGTTCTCCATTCGAAGCACAAGTTTGTTTAACTCCACCCGGTACGAGCTTGAATCAAAAGACAATGGCATATCTAGAAGGCACGAATTGAGCGCCACCGCAGCGTGAAGTGCCTTTAAACTTGTGACACCTCTAAGCAACCAGAGATAGGGTCGAAGCAGTGGAACTTCGTAGATCTGGCGATGGATTCCTATTAAGGCGGCACTGGAAGCTATACACCTCTCTCTGGATGTTGCAAGGAAGCATGATGACTGAGAATGGCGGAAAGGGCGATGTAGAAGAAGGTAAAGTTGATGTGCATATGTTTGTAGAATGCACCAATAGGCGTAACTGGAATCCAATATGTTTGGGGCACCATCCACCAAATATGTCGAGTCCCATCTCTGTTGTTCCTCAGCGATTGTAGCATCAAATTCATTCAACGGCTCTATCTCAAGTCGTGAAGGACCAGATATATGGTGACAGATCTGGGTGGAGATCCGGAAAAGTCGAGCTTTGAACATCATCACAGACATCTGCGTGGGCGAACTAGATGGCCGCGATATTCCCTCTTTGGTGATATCAGCATCATTCACGTCGGCGGGCATTGTAGTTTTTATATCAAGAAGGAATGTCATATCGATATCCCGAAAGAGAATGGCTTGGTATGTATGTAGTGTCAATATACCAACCCAGCAGCGTCGGCGTCTCTCGGTCTCGAGATGATTAAGTCCCTGAGAGTCGACGTTACACCGCAGGGCTATGCCGATGTTTAAGGCCATACCCAACAAGGCCCACCCTTGATCGACAGACTCATTGTGAGAAAGGTTGTATATCACCATCAGCAAAGCCTCGAATGTGCTGAGCTTATGTCGGATAAAAAATTGATCCTGTAAAAGACAAACCATCGCAGTTTGCTGAAGCTGGCGGGACAAAGTCACAGCCTCTTGCTCCTTGGAATGAGACCCCGCCGGCCATAAATCGACCAGTCTAGGATCACTTGGCTCCATAGTGTTCAAAGTCAAAGAGCACATGGAAAAAAGTAAAGCCAGCCAAGAGAGATCCACTTCATAGGGCTGTTGCATGAAGGCAACATACTGCTTCTGAAATGTTGGGCCATGGAGAACGGGGAACAGAGCAGAGATGTGATTGAAGAAATGAGAAACCAGACAGTCGCAGCTGGTTCTAGAGGGCAAAATTTCAATGATATCTTGGAGCGAGATACTCGAACCAATCGAAAAGGGAGATAAAGTATCAGTTGCTGCGACAGGATCATGTTCCGGAAAGGGCCGTTGGAGAACCGCTTCCCAGCGACTATCGTGGGAATCTTGAATTTCGTCAGGACCTGGCCGCTCAGGCCTATCATCCAAACAACTAGTAGCAGGTTGCCTCAATGAGGCAAAGGGGGCGGCGGAGGTGTTCCTGGATGACACATTTGACAACGAGGGATTGGACGTTGTTGGATGGATATGAATGGATGTAGTTGCAACTTTGGAAGGTACCAAGAACGAGCATGACAGCTCGCATCCTCGCCGCGTGCATGCACCACAAGGTTGTTTACGATCACACTTTAATTTGGAGCATCGGCAATGCTCGCAACTAAGGACTTTTCGCTTTCGGCGATGAGATGCAGGGCTTTGCGCTAGACCCGGCCTGTTGCGGTTTGAGGAGCTTTGACTCATTGTGTGCACAAGTTACCTCATACAACGGAGTTAGAAGTCCGGTACGTAGTTATGCACTGTTAAGAGATGAAACAGGGTGTTAGTCGGAGAAAAGAACTGTGGCGGGGACGACGAAGATCGGAGTTTAGGGGGCTCAGAGAAAAAGGCCCCACCGCATTCCCGGATATACGATGCTTAGTAAGTTCGGAGTTTCGGAGTTCGTTCGTCGGATTTAGCTTATCGGAGCCTGCCGATCCACTACACTATGCCGTCAGTATCCAAAGTTAAACTTCAATTACTTACGGAGGTATTCATTGTATGGATTTGAATTCTCCTACAATATTCTGTCAATAACAAAGTCTGTATTGTTCCTGTCAGAAAGCACAGGATATACTGCAAGTTAATCTGCGCATCTCCATATGCCCATTCATCGTTCGTCTACTAGGAGAACAAAGTACATACCCAAAGCTAGCTAAGTCCCCTCTAAGAGGTCGGATTATAGAAGCCCTAGTTGTCACGCCTACTGGGACTCAACTTGTAGGGTAAATCACGTGACAGTGCTCAGACTTACTATTTAAATAGGATTATTGACACACCAAATGTTCAGTTTCATATTTGAATCAATCCAGGCCAACATGTTTGACCCGAGAAGTGCTAGCCACTTTGCCGTTATCCTCTCTAGATCCCACCGATGTATCTCCCTCTATAGACGATGCTTCGAGGGAGTCAATGGCTGAAAGACCTGCTTCTGCCTTTCCTGCCTTCTTCTTATCGCGCCATAGAAGCAGTTGAATAGTTGCGGTGACCAAGACTGGGATTATCGTTAGTTGAAAACATGACTCAGACGGAGCAAGGGCTTCTTACTGAGCAATACTTGCAGTACGATCGACCAAGTATATCCCTTGGGAGCACGAGGAAATGCTGTGGTTTTCCACATGAAATTGGGAGCCTGCGTTCACGCTCGTTAGTATGTAGCTTGAATCAGAGAGAGGGACAAGGAGACTCACGACAGCTTGTACAACATAGGCAAGGTCATTAGCCATCGCAACAAGCAACGCTCGCTTTTCTGTGTCATCGGAGCAGATCTCGTTGATCCAACTCAAGATTAAAGGACCGGCACCACCCTAAAGGTATTGTTAGGATGACTATTGAAGGCTCCACAGAAATACAAACTTACACCAATATTACTCAGCCAATAAATGGCCATGCGGCCTTTGAGGTTTGTGTAGAAGGGCATCTTCATCATCAGGGAGGCGAAAATGAGCTGTGAATAGTGTTAATTGCTGACCACTGCGGAAGAAAAACCCACTTGACAGATATAACCTCTCCTTGACTTACAGTACTAACGGCGCCGATATAGATAAATGGCCAGCGAGCGCCACGACATGGCCCATCGGACAGCCAACCCCAAATCAATGCCATGACGATGAGTACACCGGTCGTGGGGAGGGGTACTTGTATATGAAATTAGCTAGGTTCATTGGAATGTAGAACCTAGAGTGGACTCACAGTTATTGATCTGTGCGACGGTGAAAGTTGTCCCGGGAAGAGGAGCAGGATGGGCATTAAAACTCTTAAGCCAGTACCCCATAGCAGGTTGAGGGATCCCATTGTTCCAAAGGATGTATAACAATGCTGTGGGGTATTGTCAGTATCGTTCCAGGATAAGAAAGGCATGAATGCGACTCACGAAGAAGATAAGTATGCCAGCTCAGCAGAATTCCTTTCGCCTTTGCCTTAGTCCAGGGCTGCTTGCCAGCACGTCCAATATTCTGCATTCTCTTGACTGACAGAAGATGCTCCTTTTCTGTCGTCCACCATGTCTTTTTACCGCTTTGCGGGAGGTTAGGGAAGAATATGTACCCAGCGAGAGCAAGCGGTAGCGTAATGATACCATCAATAATGAAAAGCCAGCGCCCTATTTGCATCTGTCAGCCGTTGTTCTCTTTCTTTCGGTTTATTTCATATGAAGCGGTATGATCAAATCCAAAAGTCGGGGAGGGAAAAAGGATGATTGCGGTCACATACATCCGGCATAACCATGTGTCCCATTCAAGTTTGTATAAGCAGCGGCCTGGAGGAAACCGCTGAACAAAGTGCCGACTGAGCCAGCGAGCCAGAAGACCATAGCCCGCTTTCCAATTTCTCGTGGTGTGTACCATGATCCCAGTAAATAATGGATGCCGGGGTAAAATCCAGATCTATAACGGCGTGAGCAACCAGCCACAAAGAGTGCACGAGAATTTCGGAATATCGACATACTCAAAGAATCCGACGAGGAAGCGCAAAGCATACAACGCTTTATACGATTTGACACTTGATGTACAAATAGTCGCGAGTCCCCATCCCACCTCCAGGGAGGGAATGACCCATCGAGGTGAGATTCTAGTTAACAACAAGTTGGACGGAATTTGGCCGACCACGTATCCCACAGTCCAGATAGATGTGCCTGTAAACAGTCCTCGTTAGTGAATGCCGGAAACCTTCTCGGCCCGGTCCGAAAAGACGGGGTAAAACTGTCTCAGGTGAGAACGAAGACACATACTAGTTACTAGTTGATTGCCAAACATCTCAAGATCCTCTTCCATACCGCTAAGAAAGGCATTGTTGACATTTGACTGGTCGATATTCTTCAAAAAATATCCGAGAGACGCGAACGTGAGGACGAAAGCGTCTACTTTGAAAAGCATCCAACGTTGATCTGGTGGAAGTTCCCATGTATCCCACACGTAACTTTTCCATGATTTGGCAGGCCT
The DNA here is from genome assembly GCA_023627375.1 of Penicillium paneum. Classification (NCBI taxonomy): domain Eukaryota; kingdom Fungi; phylum Ascomycota; class Eurotiomycetes; order Eurotiales; family Aspergillaceae; genus Penicillium; species Penicillium paneum. Next base: position 23,212 of record JAMAFK010000048.1, read on the forward strand.
TGAGACATCATCTGTCTGGGTGTTGCTGGTCTGGTTTTCCGCATCTATGCTGTAAATCGAGGCGGCCGTGACTTGTCGAGAATCACCTGCGGTTCCCATTATGCTCTGGGAGTTGTGTGGCGCTGGAAACCCCAGTGCACAGATTGATAACTGGACCAAATATTTTGATGTAGATCGGTCCCGGCGATTCTACTGATTTTATAAAACTAGACAAATATGTCCTCAACGTACCTAGTAATCGCGTCACTGAGAGATCGTACGAGCATCCACCTGATATTCGGCAGTTGAGGACAGAGATAGCTATGAAACCCGACACTAGGCCTGTTTACGTCGGATAGGTTTTTCTAGGGGGTCTTTGGCATATAGACATGGCGATTATTCGGTGTAATGTTGCGCAATACTCACGCAATCTGCTTTAAATCCTGCAAGCTTACATAGGAAAGGATGCACGATCCTTGCTAGTGCGCAGCCTATCTCCAAAGCCCAAAAAAGACTTGAATCAGTTTGCTGGCAGAGATGTGCTTTGTCAAGGTTACGTGCTAAGACGCAATTCCTTAGCATTTTACGTGCTACCACAACATAGACTAGAATCATATACGAAACTGTTAAAGGACGACGCTTGGCTTTTACTTTTCTAGTCAACTTGGCAGAAATTGGCAACAAACGGATATTCAATTCTGCGAAGTAAGTGATCTTATGTCCTAAAGCAACTATGCGATCAGCTTAATCCTCAACGAGGGGCCCGGTGATTGATCCAGATGACTCAACCGCCAGCAAAGTGATTTTAACCTATCACTATTCTAGTGTCTATCTAGATGGCTAAATCATAAGCTCTTGAGCATCCCCGCACTTGGCTCCCTGATAATGTCTTATGGACTACTCAAAAGGCAAAGGACCCACAGGCTAGGGGTGCATCCATGTTTCCTCGAACAAGGCTCTCTCCCGAGGAAGGAGGATATAATAATCACCTTAATTGCACTACCTAGAACATTTTTATTGTAGCTTAACGTCAAGAAATGAAATGGCCCAATCGATCTTTACTCTTTTGAGCACCCTTCCGTGGAAACCCAGAAATGGTTGCGCAGTGCGCTCGAATACGAAGATATCCTCAAGACATAGTTCAAGAAAGGCACAACTACTATGGTTTGAAGACATATTACATCGGAATCATTGTGACCTTAGAATGATTGTTGCGGAGCGAAGCGGAGCAACAATAAATCATAACATCGCGAGTACATGCCACGTGACCCTCACCTGTCAATGCGGTGAAATGTCATCGGCTAACTTTGGCAGAATAATCCAACCGGCAGAATAAATATAGACTAGGCCTAATTTGGCTAGACTGTAACCATACGGTCACGTGGGCGTCTCGGGCATGTCCCGATGGTCCAGACTTAGAGAATGAACCATCATTATCTTCCCCAGAACTTCTACAGTCATACTTTTCGTAGCATCGGAAATTAGAATCAGTCGCTTTGCTCTGTAACGACTGTCTCGGCGGCCGCAGGCCGTCGAGATCACTGGTAATGCTCATTCGGCACTGAGAGATCAGGTCGGGGAGCGGGTGCTAGCCCGGGGATACTCGAAAAAGGTTCCGGCATACATGTGCAGTAAGCTTAATCCATGGATACTTTCAAATGTTAGAGTCAAAGATGAGCCAAGGGCGTTATTCATATAACAACATTTGAAACTGCGAGATAATTCAACCATTTAAATGTTGAAACTACAGGCGCATTTTTTTATGAAGTTACAGTAGAATTTGAAAACAGATTACCCTTGAGACATTCACACTCAGATTGCCCTAAACTTCATTCAGTCAAGGAAAGTCCCGCATTGTTTTGATGTAACTCTACCCAGGGAGGGGCGAGTTTACAAAGATGGAACATTTGAAGCGGGGCTTGGGCATCTTTCAAAGTATGTATCCACTCCCCCATTATCCAAACTCAACCAGTTGACTTCGTTGCTTGCTCAACTTGAATCCACATCCAGTTCACAATGCAATCAATTTCTAAAGTTGACTGGGACAAAGGTGATAAGGATGGGCTTGTCACTGTCGGTTCCCATAACCTCTATCTGTCCGTTTCGGGGCCAGATCGCAAGCCTGGAGAGCCCATCGTCGTTCTCATGCAAGGTCTTGGCAGCACGGTCGATGAGTGGATTGCAGTGCGGAAGCTTGTGGTTCTTTTTGCTCGTTGGTTGAACTATGATCGTTCAGGGTTGGGTAGGAGTGAAGGTCCCAACCAAACACCACCAAGCATATCTGCAGCATCAGTCGCAGCAGAGCTTGATACCATTCTAAGGAACGCCAATATTGAACCTCCATTTATCATTGTCGCCCACTCATGGGGAGGCTACACTTCTCGCGAGTTTCTGGAACTCAGGCCCAATGATGTCGTGGGCATGGTGTTCGTGGATTGCAATACTGAACGTTTATTTGACAGCGGTGCGTGGGGTTGGGACGTTTTCGGTCCAGTCCTCGGTGAACAAGACTTTGTTGAAACCACCGGTCTTGCAACGTCCCATGTCTTAACTGAGGAGGAGTGGAAAGCCGTCAGAGACCAGCAGGCTAATCCCCGACATCGACCTGTTGAGGCTGCTGAGTTGCAGGCGGTGCCGAATAACAGACAGGCATTGGCCCAGAAGAATCAACTTGAAAGGCTACTTCTCAAGGATTATCCGGTCAGTGTCATCATTGCGGATACACCTGAAGATTTCCAGAAAATGTATGACTTCGGAGTGGCCGCAGGCAATGGCACAGATCAAGAACGAGCTCTGTTTCGGAAATGTCTCGATAGATGGCGCGAGATGAATGAAAACTGGCAAAGAGATCTTTTGAGGCTTTCTCGTCTCAGCAGATCTGTTCGTCTGCATTGCAGTCACAATGTGCAGCTTTTACAACCACATCGCATAGTTCAAGAAATACAGTGACCATAGACAGCTGCAGATAACCCTCAATATGCCAATGAAGTCTTGAATTCCCGGCTTGCAAATCGGACCTTCCAATGACGTGACTTTGCCTTTTGATCCTTAATAAAGAATTTGGACCCCCCTCGGGGCGTGTAAATTATGAATTTGCCATCCAAACCCTTTGATCATCCGTCTTCCAAGCGATTTGACCAACTGGAAAACTTCTAGAAATCTGCCCCGGGCAAGAAATTACCAAGAGCGTGCGGATATCGGATAGACCTTCTCCAGTACCATGGTGTTCAATGCTTTCAACGGGGAACTGCGCACCGGCAGGAGTCGGGGTTTCAGGGTTATTCGGTTCTTCTTCAACGTGGTCAGGCTTTCGCAGGCTTTCGCAGGCTGCTTGCTCTTGCTGACTCTAGTAGTCCCTCTGGGACCAACCATCGTGATTGGTTGATTGATTCTGGGTCAGGATCGTCTGGTTCGGTTCGGGATGGGTGGGACCAATCGTAATGACGGTCCGTGTAGTCGTACAGGAGAGACAGAAACGTTGCTAGAAGGGTATTTAGTATTTAGCAGTTGCTAGTATTCTATTCTAGTTCTCGAGGCTTATATCAAATAGACGGGTGCTTAACGCTAAAAGGATAAGAAAAAGAGATTCGTCAGATTTCTGGACTTGCAGCAGGGGCTAATCCCAAAGTTTATTATTATAATGAAAGGCCTTCCGAGACAGTGTGAGGTTATAAGCACTTTGTGACATATAAAGGGCAGCCAGATCTTACAAAGTCTCGGCAGTCAAGGTCCCTATACGTCCCTCCTCAGTCATTTTTTCCTTGTTCATAGTATGAATGGTGCTGGAGGAGCGTTTCTCCACAATGTTGGTCTCGTCCGAATTCGTCGTATCGGCAGCATCTAAGAATTGTCAGCGTAAATTCGTCACGAAAACAAACAATCATGGTGAATAACGACAAGGCTTACCAGGTTGAGGTTCCTTGGGCGGGGGGCAGTAAAAGCCAACAGCGAGGCAGATAATCATAAGAATAATCTCCTCGAGGACGCCCATGCAGAGATTGACGGTAGGGTTGGGCTCAAACAGGTTGAACCGCGCGATGTTCGTGTAGTCACCCAAGCAGCCGTAGACGGTGCGCACGACGAGCAGTGGCGCACAGGCGTAGACTGAGTACAGGATGATCTTCTCGTTGCGAGGCATCTCGTTGCGGTAGATGGTCAGGTACCCCATAATGGCCAGCAGGAGACCCAAGCAGCCAACGAACATGCCCAATGCGGCTTGGAGCATCGGGGGGATGGTGTAGCTGTCAAGGGCCTTGATAGCGCCGGCGATACCTAGGGCCAGCCCGACCAAGCTGACGATGCTGACAAAGATGAAGATCCATTTGGAGAGCTTGTTGATCGAGGCGTTTCTAAACAAGACATGCCTACGTCAGTCTGGAGTCACGCGTAGGTGGATATCAGGTTGCGACTTACACTCTTTGCAGCAAACCCACGGCAGCCAGTGTTAGGGGAGCAATGCCCAACAAGTCACATGTGATTTTTGTGGTGACAACATCGATCGAGTCGTCAGTGATGGTGATGAGCTGACATACAGCGCCGGCGATTCGGAGACAGGCGAGGATAATGAGGAATCTCCAACATGATGCCACGGCCTTCATTCCTTGCTGGTAACACAAAAGAATAGCGAGGAAGAGGCAGGGCACGAAGGCGATGAGCTGCAACAAGGCGATACCATCTTGATAGCCAAACGCCATCTTGGATCGAGAGGGGCCGGAGCGGCGAATATAGCAGGTAGGTGTCTTGCTGATAGCTGGGCAATCTAGATTACAAGGTCAGGGCAAAGATTGAAAGCCCTGGAAAACCCGTATGATCGGATGAAACAAGTATGAAGGATAGGGCGAGAGTTGGAGGTCATTCGAACACCAGAAAACGATACGAGGGTAGTAAATAGTACGTCCAGGGGTAAAATAATAGAGCAGCCTACGATGAAAGATTGGAATGCGTTCGGGCTGTGCACTTAAACACAAAGAAGAACGAGGCATTCAATGACAACTTGAGGGTTTTGGGCATCTCCATGTGGAACAACGAACATCGAGCATACCTAATTAGGAATAGATTCGATGTGGATACCCAGTCATCGCCCCAGAGATCTCCCTGGCGGTAAGGCTGTGCGTGGCAGCCTCTGTGGCACCGCTATTCCGTTTCCGCCCCCATTTTCTTCCTTTTGCCGGACTCCGAGCTGTCCATTTTGGGTAACATTTCCCAGCCCCACAACTCCCGCCCAAGGACTTTCTTACCTCGCACTCGGTTCTCACACGCGTATACGGACTAGCCCCACTAGTGAGATTGATCGACGCAAACACCATCTTATGAGAAACATGTGCAATGTTCCTTTGAACAGCCTACTTTACGCGTAGTTTCTGTAACAAGCCTATTATCTTACTAGTTGTCGACTGCCAGGGACCTCCGTTATCCACCCTACTTTGTCGTTTCCCAGCGGGACTAGCACTCTTCAAGATCGTTACTACATGCAGACAGTGTCAGTCCGGAGGATCATGAGTTACGGTTTTGTGTCTACTTGTAGCAATCCCCCAGCGGAAATCCGGGCGACATGTAGCCAGGAACACTGCTGTGGCATTCCGTCTATATAAAAGACAACAAGACGGGATATCTGCTTTGTGAAGATGAACATGTTTTGAAGATCCATCATCTCGGCCTTCCATCGCCCTGGCCTTCTCATCCTTTACACATTGAGCCGGCTTTTGTTTTCTTTTCACCACCAAAAAAAACAAAAGACCAATCTACCACAATGGCCGAGACCGAGCAGTGTCAGCTCGCGTATTGGCTGGAGCAGCTCGAGGGAAGCCAGCCCGCCGAGCTGCTCTGCGACAAGCCCCGGCCGGCCATCTCCTCTGGCAAGGCGCAGGTCCACCACTTCGCCCTCGATGACCAGCTTTACCAGGAGCTCCAGGCCTTCTGCCAGACACACCAGGCCACTCCCTTTGTGGTGCTCCTCGCCGCTTTCAGGGCGACGCATTACCGCCTCACCTGTGTCGACGATGCCACCATTGGCACACTCATCCCCAACAACACCAACCTCCTATGCGTTCGCACCACCGTCGAGCCAGAGGACTCGTTCCATGCTCTCGTCCAGCGCGTCCAGCAAACCAACAGCGTGGCCTCTAGCAACCAGGATGTCGCCTTCCAGAAGATCGTCTCAGAGCTGCGTCCCGGCGGCGCTGACCGGTCTCGTAACCCGCTCGTTCAGACGATATTTGCAGTTCACTCGTCAGAAGATGCCAACAGCCCACGGCTCGACGGTGTGACGGTAGCCACGTCCAATTTTGACATTGAATTCCATCTCATCCAGAAGGCTCAGCGCATGAGCGGTCACATCATCTTCTCGGATGATCTGTTCGAAGCTTCGTCCACCCGCTTCGTCGAGTCCGTCTTCACTGAGGTCCTCGGCCGTAGCCTCAAGACACCCGAGGCCCTCGTCTCGACAATGCCCCTCACCCAGGGTCTCTCAGCACTGGCCGATATAGGCCTCACGGATGTTGCGCGTACCGATTACCCGCGCGAGTCCAGCGTCGTCGAGCTCTTCCGGAGACAGGTCTCTCTCAGCCCCAATGCCGTTGCCGTCAAGAACGCATACTCGTCTTCTAAGCTCACGTACGCGGAGCTGGACCGGCAATCGGACCAGCTCGCCCACTGGCTGGTCCAGCGCGGGCTCGCCCCAGAGACCCATATTTCTGCGGTAATTATCATGTAAATTGAATCAATAATCTCGGATTATCTGGGACATAACATTCAGTTGATAGCCCCTGTATTATTTAACACACATAGGGATATCGAGAGATAGAATCAATCCATTTTTGGCCTTTCCTCGATACTATTCACGGTATTATGCTCTATATGAAAAGAACCCAACCGCTGAGCCAATTGCCACGCAGTCCGAATGCATCGTAGCGCTCCAGTCGAGAAATCCACCAGGCTGCGCCAGCTGGGACCTATTCAGCCGTGTTGGCGTACTCATTGATGTTGGTTTGACGCTCAGGAAGGGCGTAAGTCTTTCAGAAGCGCGGTCAAGGTGCCGTCTGAGTTTTGAAGATCATTGTCCCAATCACTCGTCGGGGCCGTCCCTCCTTCCAAGTGATATGCGTACTGCTCTAGAATAGTGTCGTTGCCTACAATCCGGGCCAGCCAATTGGCCTACTAGGTGTTGCCAGACACGGGGCGATAAGCAAGCGTAGACCCAGAGAGTGAACTCGATCAGAGTCGGCGTCTTCACTATATCTGCTTATAAGCAACTCGCCCAGGTCTCTTAAAAAAGAATCACTTACGGAGGAATTTTGTGTGTCCAGATATATAAGTCGATCCACTGCTGCTGGGAGCGAACCCAGAAGTTCTCAATGTCTGGTTCAAGCCAAATGTCCCGAACAAGCCCTTCGAGAGCATTATGTGCCTTGAGATCGGTCATCAAAGTCCTCACAATGATGTCATAGTTTGACCATCCGTCGTCGCCAGGCCAGTTCATCGCTGTATGAAATATCTACATTTTAAGGCTGCTTCCATACTATCCACTCAATGGTGGACGGAGGTTGCTTGATTGAACAAGGTTAGCGAAATCATCTGCCTGCGCAAGACCTGCTTGGCTGCTGATTCTGCGCAACTGGGCGGCAGTCCACGCACGGGTCTCGTGGCTGAGGTTGTGCATGCAGCCCACAGTGAGAAGAACCCAGCAGGCAAAGTAGCCGCCGGCGGCCGAGCCAGCGCTATTCTGGGAGCGCTCGTTCTGCTGCTGCTGCTGCTGCTGCTGCTCCTGCGCCGGGGAAGTGGCGTAGCCCATGAGCTGGGGCACGGAGGCGAGCATCTCGTCGCGCAGGCGGACGATGGTCTGGGTGGCCTGGTGCAGGCGGTCGGCGTGATTGTTGGCAAAGAACCAATTGCTGTCGGTGTTAGCGCCGCGGAGGAGGAGGTGGCTGATGGCGTGGTTGGCGAGGATGCGGCAGATGCGCATGCCGTTCCAGACGGAGGCGATCCAGACATCGTGGTAGATGTGGTTGACGTCGCTCCGGATGCGAGTCCGATCGTAGCTGTTGCTGGACGAGTTGGATTTGTCGGTGAACTGCCACTCGGAAGGGCACTGAGAGAAAGCGCTCTCGAGGCGGTAGTCAATCTCGAGCGCCTGTGAGAGGCAGCGCTCGAGGTGCTCAATGGAGATGTTGGCACCCTGGAGAGGGCCGGAGAGCGTGGAGGTAGAGGCGGGGGAAGAACCGGAGGCAGTAGAGGGGGAGTTGGAGGAATCGGAAGGGGCGGTGGGAGCGGAGGAGGCAGCGGAACAGTTAGGAAAGAACGAGTAGCCGCCCGGAGAAAGGTGTTGGTAGAGATCCAGAAGCTCGACCACGCCGCTGCAGGCGACCCAGTAGGGATCCGAGACGCTGATGGCGTTGCCGGCCTCGATGCGCAGCATGCGTAGGCTCGAGGGCATGGGGGAACCGGCGCGCAGGCAGTTGGTGAGGAGCTGTGAGAAGACATCCTTGAAGATCTGCCGGCCGATCGAGGTGGAGAACTGGGAGCGGCCGCGCAAATTGAGGAGTGAAGTGGCACCCTCAATGTGATGCTTCCAGCCGTCGATAGAGGCCTTGCTGAACTCGTAGAGGGCGAGGACGAGGACAGAGACGATGGTGCTGTCGCGACGGGCGGCCTGGGGGTCGGCGAGGGCAAGATTGACACGCTCCATGGTGCGTGTGTACATCATCATGGACCGCGTTAACAAGCCGGCCTGGCTAGTGGTGCGAGCGAGCCCACTGAAGCCGACAGCCAGAATGGCACCCTCGAGCATGTCATTGCCGCCGTCGTCTTGCGCCAGCATGGCCGGAGCGTAATCGAAGAAGCCCGAGGAGGGACCGGACTGCCGAACGACATAGCGAGAGAGGAAGAAATTGAGACCGGTGATGACGAGAGGCAAGGAGAAGGGACGCGCTATGACCTCGGGCTGACTGCTGGTGAAGTTGTTGTGTCTCAGCCCTTGGCGGTCGCCGCGGTTGCTGCCGTCATCAGGGGACTGATCGAGAGCCACATCGTCGCCTACGCTAGAAGCGCCGACATGGGAAGGACGCCCAGACGCGGAGGCAGGAACAGAAGCATCGGATCCAGAACCGTCGCCCGATACTGGCATGGCGCTGGGCAAGGCATCCTGGTGGAGGGAGAAGAGCCCAGTCTCGTCCGGATTGAAAGGGTCGGGGAAGCTCATCAACTCGGGCATGAAGCTGCCGCCGGCGAACATCCCGGCTCCGACATCGAAGTCGCTCATGTCCAGCATGGTCTCGTCGACGACATTGGAGGGGCGGCTGGCGTGATAGTCCGGTGCGGAGATGTTTTGCTGTTGGTTCTGTGCCTGTGGGCGGTCGGTTGGGGTGGCCGTCGAAGTCCTCTTGGAGACTTTTGAACGGGCGCGGTTGATGACCTGGGTGCTCTCATCGCGAAAGATGAGGCTTAAGGGATCCCTGTACCCGGGGCATTTCTGACCCGTGCGCCAACATTGGCCGCATTCTGGGACTGCTTTGTCGCACTTTTTTTTGTCGAGGTTCAATGTGAGCCAAAATGTCATTTTTACTTTTTTTCCCAAGGGGCGCAAACAGTAATGACTTACTCTTCTCTTCTTGGCGCGACAATTGCTGCAACTCGTTGAAGGACGACCGCAGTAGACCATGATGGCGATTCTACCAAGTGGTGATGATTGTGGATAGATAGGCGGGGAAATGTGGCAGGCATCAAACCCAACGCGCTTAGTACGTGAATAAGAGAGAGGGGACCGTCCCGTTCCGCGTGGAGACACAAGGTAAGGCTGGATGAGGTGAATGCCAAGTTCAACGATACGGTCAAAGAGGACGGGTAAGAGAAAGCAAGACGACCAGACGATTTGAAGGCGAGAACGCTGTGCCTAAATACACCACACAATTGATTAGCGCCCGGTGGCTAGGCCGAAAGGGCATCGCTGATCTGCTATACATGTCACGATATATACAGCACGGTGTCTCCTTAGAGCTTACGTGTTCGTAAGGACAGTAGTTAAAAGTCAAAAAGAGTAATCAGTTTCTTGTGCTTCGGGCTTGGTTCAAAGCACCTCGTAAAAGCAAATACCCAAAAAAGCCAAGCAACGGCTTTTGTTACGATCTCGCATCTGGTGGAGCCGAGGTGGGTCTGGTGGGTCAGCGTCTTCCTAATCCGGAAGCGAACGCAGGCGAGGACAGTCGAGTTTTGCATTTGTCAGGAAGGAACCCAATACACTTCTTTCATTGAGATAGAACTCGCGTAACAGCTGATATCTAAAAGTTCGATACTACTAATCCACCTCGTAAACCAGCTTGAAACCGCTGACCTCCTTTCTCCGAATCATCTCCAATCCTTCTAGGATACCAGGAAACCCACCCGGCATGACCTTGGCAGGGTGGTTCTTGAGCTTGCCCTCGACGATAGAACTCGTCAGCAAAGATGCGCGCATCGGGGTCCGCGTCCCCCCCGTAGGGGACCACCCAGCCACTGCCGCGACCCTTGACGGTGGAGCCCAGGATTCAGTCGGGCTTGACAACCTTGCGAGTGGCCTGCACCTCGGGGTACGGGTCCCGCGCCGTATAGCGGCCGCCAGCGCGGCCAATGGCCTCGTAGCACAGCTTCATGGACGAGCTGACGGTGATGCAGTCGATGGCGTAGGCCAGGGCGTTCTTGGTGTAAGACCTGATGTCCTTGGCACAGTCGGCGGACCGGTAGTCAAATGTCTTCTCGGCGCAGTAGGAGAGGACCAGCTCCTCGTGCGACGGCGAGCAGGTGGCGATGGGCCGGACGCCTGCCAGCTTGAGCAGCTGCAGGGCCATGGTGCCCGTCGAGGTGCTACCACCGTTGACGAGCACGTGGGGCGGGCTGGCGGCCGAGTTGGGCGCGGTCAATGACCCGGGCACCTTCATGGAGCGAAACAGGGCAAGACCTGCAGACGACAGCGACGTGCCTATGCAGGCGGCATCGGTGAAGGACATGTCATCCGGCAGACGCAGAGCCTGGGTGGCCACGGTCGAGGCGTACTGACAGAAGCCGCCGCCGCTAGGTCTCATCCGGTCCATGCTATCTGCGATGCCCAGCACCCGGTCCCCCAGCTTGAGGTCTTGCCTGGTGACACCGGTGCCAATGGCCACGACGACGCCGGCAAAGTCGAAGCCGAGAATGGCGTCGGGCACAGCAAAGCCTTTGGCCATCCTGGAGTCGACGGGCGAGGAGCTCGACCAAATCCTCCAGGATTTGTCGATGTCGCCGCCAAGATGACCGAGCTGCCCAACTCAACCACCTGGGGCGGTCACTACGACCTGATCCCCGCCGACCGTCTGTCTCGCGACATCGTCGGCCACGCCTTCACGGCCTTGGCCTCGACCGACAACCAGATCTCCAGCGACAACGTCAAGCAGTACTTGCACCTGAGCTCCGTCCGCATGGACATTGCCAAGGTTGTCGAGAAGCTGGGCTCGCTGCCCGAGTACGCCCAGAGCAGCCGGCCCAAGATTCCGGCCCACGTCTGGGTCGGCAAGGCCAAGATTGCCGGCTTCCGCTACCAGTTCAGCACCATGAACATGGTCCTGCAGGATGCCGAGGGCAAGGGCCTCGCTACGCTGTCGCGGTAGAGTGTTGACCATTCTATCTGGCGTGTTTGTTCTTGTATATAGCTTCACTCATCACTCTCCCTGTTTTTTTCTCATGTTTACGTTAGCTTTTGCTTTGGCGTTATAAAAGACTTGATACAAACTTTTCCTCTCTTCTGCAGTGAATGCCTTAAAATGTAATGTCTCGTAAGTTCTACATTGCTTTCAAGTTCGACTTTGCTTTCGAGCACAATGTGTTCAATATGATCTGAAAAACTGGAAATATCGAGTATCCAATCCTTTGGCTGCGTGACGGCAAAGACTTTGAACATCTATTCCAATATATTGTCATGTTTCAACTTAGGCCGTGATTCATTCATGTTGCAGGACATGTACAAACACTTTACTGGTGTCATACGTTCTGAGCCGTCCCTTGTCTAGCAACTTGTGATTTCTGAACTAGCGGTACTTTTGACAGACAGAAAACGCGCAGGGACATGTATTCCAAAGTATTCCAAAGTGAATCTAGCAAGGGACTCATGTAGGCAAAAATACCTTCGTAAATTTATGTAAAAACGGTATCGTCAAGACAAATGAAAAGATCTATGTACATCGCCTCAAGGCTAGTCGACTGTGCCCTCTGATGTAGCCACCCAGTCGGATAATCGCCAATACGTATACAGCGGATTTCTATATCTAAGACAGGTAGTCGTAGACGAGCCTGGCCTCAAACCTCTCGCCGTCGTCTTTGGTGACCAGGACCCGCCTGGCGTGGTAGCGAGTGCCGTCGAGGACAATGAAGCCGGCAACCTGCTGGGTGACGACGCCCTTGGAGTCGAGGTGCTCGGTCTTGAAGTGCATGACCTCCTCGGTGCCATCCTCCCAACCCTGGAGGAGGTAGTCGTCGTCGAGGTCGGCGAGCTTGCAGATGTGGGAGCGACCGCGGATGTTGCCGAAGAGGCCGTGGTTGAGCTCGACGGGCTTCCAGTTGAGGACACGCTTCTCCTGGGTGGCGGGGAGGCTGCCACTAGGCTTGTTCTCAATGTCGAGTAGGACGTTGCCGTTCTCGTCCTTGCGCTGGTTGATGATGAGAGTGACGTTGGCCATGGCAATGACCTTGCGGGTCAGCCAGTTGACGCCCTGGACCTTGAGGATCTCGGCAGAGGAGTCATCGGACAGGGTGTTGTTCTGTAGGTATAGTTAGGCTACAGGACTCGAGTGACACAGAAGTGGGAGAATTTGTCTTTCTTACAGCAGCCCAAGAGCCGTTAAGATCCTGGATGGTCTTGGAAGCGGGAGCAGCCATTTTGTCGACGTGTGAGTGGTCTTGCGGTATATGGTTAGGCAAGAGTGGTGAAGATAGAATCGAGGTTTGGTGGTTTTATGAGTGTGAGTTGATTGATTGATTGATCGATTGATTGATTGAATGTCTTGTCTTCTCTCCGAGTTTCTGAAGCTTCCAACACGTTGCTCATATACATTTCGTTGTTCATAGATGACACGCCTTGTTCTGTCGGCACTTGGTACGAAACATCCCACTTAGAGTATTCAGTTGCAGATGGAGTAGCATGCCGCTCTCTAATGGGCGTCAGCCAGCCAATGCCAAACACCACTAGCGTAATGAATCCCCGTTTGCCGCGTCGGGCATAAAAAGCCGGCCATTTGGGGGCCCCATGTCGTAGGGGTTCGACAGGGACCAAAAGAATCCGCCAAAAAGGTGTACAGGTTGAGCGGCATGGCCGCAAGTATGGGGTAATGGTGGATACATGTTTTCGTGTCAAAGCCGCAGTGCCAAGAGTTGCCTCAATTAGGAGCAATACCCGGGGCTACCACAATGATGCTGGTAAAAGGACAAAGACACAAAAGGTACGTAGGCAACAGTTTTAAACGGAGAGCCATTTTCACCCTACTAACTTAAACAGGAGGGGAAGACCACCCCACGACCATGTCCCAAAGGGGTATGCAGGATGTTGGGCTCACGGTACCACCACTAGATGCACTGCCAGTAGACGCTCCGGCAACTTGTCCCTTAGAACCACGATCCGAAGCTCATTTCTTTTTCTCTTCTTTCTTATATCTGATTTTCCCTCTCTTGGCCATCGTTAACAACTCTCTTAATCTCTATCTCGTCTTCGCACTTCAGCGGTCCCCTGGTCACAATCCGCGAGACTAAACATATTTCTTGCCTCCTTCGCATCGCTAGCAGCAGCTGTATCCACTAGAATTGGGGTCCCCTGCAAGCCATGCCCAGGGTCCCAGACGTGCTACGGGACGCCTTTACGATCTGACGCCAAGGCCAATCGAGTACTGACTGGTGTGTCGCGATTCTCCAACATCATGTACGGGCAGTCCGAGAAGCTGCCCATGCATGGGCAGGACCGCATGGACTCACAATCACAATACAAACCTAGCTACCCGCCCCAATATGATCAAACCCAGTACGGCCACCCTCAACCTGGACGTCCTCAGCACGGGGCGTCTCCAACAGGACAACCTCATTACGGACAGCCACAATATGGCCAACCCCAATATGGTCAACCTCATCATAGCCAGCCTCAAAATGGACAAACGCCTTACGGACAGCTTCAGCTCGGTCCCAATCCCCCATACCCCAGGTACGACTCACAAGCTGGGATGACCACCATTGGAGAGCCACTGCCTCTGCCCATCGTGATTCCGCAGCAGCGCCCAGGGTCTCAGGAGCGAGGCTTCATGGCCGCCTATGCGCCATCCCTGGAGTTGTGCGGCATCGACCAAAGGTCGTTCCTGCGCTTCATTGAGGAGACTAACAAGGGCTTGGAGGGCAACAAGTACCTCGCCGGCGTGCAAGTCGTCTCTCTTGGCGTGAGCTTCACTCCCGAGGTCATAGTCATGGGCGTCGCCGCGGCGGTGCAAGCGGGCGCCTGGGTGGCCAACAAGGGCTACGTCAGAGGAAAGTAAGTGCAACAAAAGGACTCTCCTCTCAAGCCACGATGCTGATCAGCCCCTCCGCTTAGGACCAACAGCGTCATGGACAAGTACAACCGCGAGCTTTTCGCACCTCACGGTCTGTTCTGTATGATTATGAAATATGAGCCTGAGCTCAAGGAGCCCAAGAATCCCAGCCGTCTCAAGCAGCTGGCCTCACTGGCTGTCAACGGCTCGAGCAATGGTGGTGGCAGTGCATGGATGCGTAGCCACGTTTCCGGCGAGTCGCAGGGACCTGGCGGTCTGCCTACGGCCGTGGCACCGCTTGTCTACATGGACAACCACCGCCAACAAAAGGAGTCCCTGTCCGATTCTTCGCCTGGGTCACCAGGCTCCAGGAGGGGCGTCGTCCCCGCCGGAGGCAAGACTTCGACCAAGGACAAGGCAAAGATGGCCTTTGACAACTTCAACGACTACCTCGACCGTCGCGCTCGCGCAAAGTACATCGCCGAGAACGGAAACGACGTGCTGAGCGGGCCAGCTGGTCGTGGCTTCAGCAACCGGTACCTTGACCCCAACCATCCGGCCGTCAACGGAGGTCTCATCGGTGTGCTTTCCGGCGGCGTGTTGAGTCCTACCCCGGAGCAGCGTGCACAGAAGAAGGCCAGCAGAATTGATGACGAGGAGAGGAGAGTTCTTGACGAGTACAACGACCGGAGGGAGCGCATCTTGAACGACCGACGCAGCCAATCCGAGACAGATCGGGAGTTGAGGCGGTTGGAGAAGGACTACGAGCCTCGTCTGGAGCAGTTCCGCAAGAATAGGAGGGCGCTGGAAGGTGGTAACAGATCCATCAAGAGCGTAAGTCTAATCCATGTTTTATCCTTCCTGCTGACTTCGTGGTGTTGTTTTTTTGACTGACCGTGGCCTTTTGCAGAATATTTTGTACCTGGCGATTGTCAACCTTCCTTCAGAGGCCACTCTTGCTGCTGCTTCGTCGGAGCTGGAGCATGAATATGGTCACAGTGTCACGACGGAGACGATGCCACCTCCAGCGTACTAAACTTTCATTCATTATATATTCACATGTCTTTCTGGCACTTTCCGTAGAATAGCGGGTGTTATGCGGAGGATTTCTTGATTTTTTTCCGACAGCAGCGCCCATATATAGATATATCCCCTTTTCCCTTTGATGCTTCAAGGTCACTTAGTTTGGTGAATCCCGCAGGAGTCGATATTCCACCCAGTACACCATAGTCAGCAGTGCTTATACTGTACGGATCTACTGTGCTAGATCCTTCCGGAGGCGTGGCAGATCGGAGTGGAATTGCGGCATTTGTTACCCAATTGGGAAAACGTTGGTAGCTGACGCTTGGATCCCACCCGCATTTTGCTTGCGCAGTCCGACACAAACAGGGCTGCCCTGTCTGTCTTCCATGTTCCTTGTTCCTTTGCTAGTACTGATGAGCCTCGTTGCAGTAAGTCGGACGCCATTCATCAGCTTGACAGTCAATCATGCCACCCACACGCATGGCCGCGTCGAACGGTGCTACTTATACAACTTTCTAAACACGTGCATTTCTGCATTTCCCGCCTTCTATAGCTATACTAAATGGACCCATTACTGAACCGTACAGTGCGCAATGTCTGCTAATGCTAGATAAGTGATTGGGCAACGTTGAGCCGTCCCAACCAAGCAATCACGGAGAACGGCTTCGATAATTAGTAGTAGCACATGGCGATGATTTGTTAATGAATGAGAGTTGACATCGTGGCTTTCCTATTCTCCACTTCAACCTTTTCCGCGATCGATTTCCACATGAACTGGTTGAGTCCGTTCATCGATCTGGTAGGATACACCCTCGACATGAGTCCGACT
This sequence comes from Penicillium paneum, assembly GCA_023627375.1. Taxonomy (NCBI): domain Eukaryota; kingdom Fungi; phylum Ascomycota; class Eurotiomycetes; order Eurotiales; family Aspergillaceae; genus Penicillium; species Penicillium paneum. The sequence continues at coordinate 39,547 of JAMAFK010000048.1, forward strand.
GTCGATTGAGTTTCCCAACTCCATGATCGCCGCTCGTGAGACACGTGCTTGTGACACGTCCCATTCCAGACCTCGTCAAACGCGGATTTGAACCCCTCGGCATCGCTAAAATCCGTCCGAATCGGGAATAGCGTCATTTCCCCGCCAGCCCTTCTCTGCGAGTCACGATTGCGGGTTCAGCCTCGTGCGCCAAGTCTTGCGGCCTTGCAACGCGCTTACATTGTCTTTGAAAGAGCTAGCATCTGAAATACCGAGATCAAAGGTCCCTTGCAGGTGCCCAGATGGTCTTGCAGATGACCTTAAATAATCAGGGTCACCATGTGGTTATCGCTGACAGCGTTCAGCTTCATGGCCACATCAATTATCGGGTGATCGACCTTGGTACGGTCAATATCCAAGCTAATGGAGCAATATCTATTAGCCGGATTATTGCTTGCCGACAGTTGTCCCGCTTGCAGGGGTGATCCCCGCCCTCGTGGAGCACTTTCTCGTCTTTCTTCTTTCATTCTTTCTTGACTAGCTGCGACAGCGTCTTCTCTTCTGTTGAAAGTTTGGAGGAATTCAGAGAACTCACCTCGCTACCAATGGATGCGCAAAACGTCCCCAGTTCAATTGTCCCTACAGGTACAGCGGGCAAGGACAAACATCTGGTGAACTCGTTGCTGGAGGAAAGATCGATTCAAAATGGAGACCAAGATATCTTGCACGGAGAGAAGGTGGACGAGGTTCTTGCTGCCAAGATGACGCTTATCAATGATGTGGGAAATCAATATCCTCGCACCATCAATGAGACATGATATTAACCCGTGGCCCTTTGTCCTCTATGTACAGACCATTGATGAAATTGGCTTCACGCCCCACCACTGGAAACTATTTTGCCTGAACGGATTCGGATATGCAGTTGACTCGCTCATTCTCTTGATTCAGTCCATTATTTCGACCCAGGCCAGGTTGGAGTTCAACCCATCATATTCTACCGGGCTCACCATCGCGGTTTATGTTGGTATGTTGGTGGGTGCCATATTTTGGGGCTTTTCGGCAGACATTATCGGCCGGCGGTTTGCCTTTAACTTCTCCCTGTTTATTTCATCTGTGTTCACTATCGTCGCGGGGGCAGCCCCCTCTTGGGTCACTCTGGGATTGTTTGTCTGCTTGAGTGCGTTCGGTGCTGGGGGTAACTTGGTTCTCGATACCACGGTCTTTCTCGAGTACCTTCCTAGCAAGGAACAGTGGCTAGTGACCCTCATGGCGGCATGGTGGGGTGAGCTTACACTCCCCATTATACCTCCTATGGAAAGTACGAACTGACTCACAGCATCTAGGTCTGGGTCAGCTCATCGCAGGTCTGTTTGCTTGGGCCTTTCTTCCCAACTTTTCCTGTACCGACGCATCCACATGTACTCGAGAAAACAACCAGGGATGGCGTTATGTGTGGTACACATCTGGCGCCTTGGTGTTCGTTCTCTCCATCCTCCGTGTGACCATCATCCGCCTTGAAGAGACCCCCAAGTTCCTCATTTCCGAGGGCAAAGACGAGCAAGCACTACACGTCCTACGCAACATCGCCGATCGACACAATCGCCCATGTAGTCTCACTATCGAGCGGCTCCAGGCATGCGGACAAACCGCTCGTCGCGGGGTTCCAGGATCTGCTTGGTTTGCGCGACTCATCTCCCCGAGCGAAGTTCTCTTCCATCTCCGCGGCCTCTTTGCAACTCGCAAAATAGCCCTATCAACGGCCCTGGTCTGGCTCTCATGGCTTCTCATCGGCCTCGCGTATCCACTTTATAACGTGTTCCTCCCCACCTACCTTGCATCGCGGGGCGCAATGTTTGGAGAGAGTAGCCCGTATATCACCTGGCGAAACTACGCTATCAATAATACCTGTAGTATCTTCGGTCCTGTGCTGGCGGGACTCATGTGTCGCTCGCCCTGGTTTTGGGGCCGTCGGGGAACCATGATTATCGGAGCTGTGGTCACGATGGTTTTCTTTTTCTGCTATACGCAAGTGCGCACTGCGAGCCAGAATCTAGGCTTTACGTGTGCTATTTCTTTTTGCTTGAATGTGTACTACGGTACTCTCTATGCCTACACCCCCGAGGCATGTGCTCAGTTCGATCAACTCTGTCATCCTATATCTAATTGCTCGATAGGTCTTCCCCTCCGCCCATCGGGGTACAGGAAATGGTGTTGCGATTGGACTCAATCGTATTATGGGAATCGTCAGTGCCGTTATCGGCCAGGCCGCAAATGTACGGATTTACTCTTGGCTCTACTGGGGAAAATGCTGATATTAGTGACAGACTAGCACGCCCGTGCCGATTTACATATGCGCAGCCCTTTACCTTGTTATGGCGATTATTGCCGGGGCTTTACCATTTGAACCGTATGGTCGGCGAAGCAGCTGAAGGCTCAGCTCGCCGTTTGCATCTCATTGGTATCTAAAATATTTACATTATTACCCTCGCACTACTACATATCATTAATAGACAATATATACCCAGATAGACAGAGCAAACTGTCAATTCTGATTGGACCAGAGAGTACATTTGGATTTGCATGGTGGGATATTTTTTCTATTTGTTTCTTCCTGAAAAGATTTCCCACTTTCGAATGGCTGAAATCACCTAAAAGGACTGACATCCAATCCCTGAACATCAACCATTCTCCATGTAGTCAGAAGGGAAATCTGCTCATCTCTCCATCGCCGTCGCCACCCTTTGTCTGGCGCCATTTTCCCACAGATCCCATCCCAGAGTAAGACTCAAGGTGTCTCTCCACAAATCCTCAGGATCGCCTCCAGGCGGCAACTCCCTACCATTTCCAACTTTCCCATATATCTTCCCTTTTACAAACCGCATATGCCAAGGGATGATCCCAATCTTCTCAAATCCCATCCTCTGCGCAAGTCGAGCACTAGCAAGGTTCATCGTGCTAGCCGACCAATGTACTCTGCGTAATCCAAGGCCCCCGTTCTCCACGGACTCAAAGGCAAGCTGTAGAGCGAGTCCAACGGCATTAGTTGCCACATGGGTTCCCTGGTACGGAGGCAGGATGACAATGAATCCAATCTCTGTGCACAGGTTCGTCGGCGATGTGCGAATAAAGCTCACAGTGCCAGCCAGTTCACCTTCAGAGTCTTCTGGGGACGTTGGCTGTGTCTTGTCTATTATGGCAAAGGCGAATGACTCTGGGTTGGAGAAAGACAGGATATGGCTTGTGGAATTACTGTAGAAGAGGGATTTGAGTTCGTTTGCTGAAGCCGGGGGTAGTAGGGGTAAGTGTGTGTATATCTCGGGATGGGCCGATGATATGCGGAAGAAGGTTTCGCAGTGTTGGTCTGGATTGAAGGGAATGAGCTTTACACGTTCATTTGATGCCTCGCCCACGTGGAAGGGGAAGACGGAGGATGGTGCCATTGTGGTCGATGTTAGAAAGATATGCTTGATGACTTGATAGATCAGTGAGAAATATCTCGGGTTTAGGCGATGGGTAAATTTGCACAAACGATTTGGTCTGAAGATATTGTGTCTTACGGGATGAAGTCGTGAGTGAGTCACCCTTCTTGGCAAATATATATCCGTGGAGGACTGACCTTTTTCAATTTCGTATAAAATTTCTATGCGTCATTAATTGCTTCATGCTGGCCAAATCATTACTCAACGTCTCTATTGAATATCTGCCGCTGTTAGTGGATGGTCCTACGGAGAGTCGGCCGGATATAGTCCGCGAGTACGGCTTCTAAGGTAACCTTTGCGTCTTTCGGTATCTGAATGCTCAATGATGTCTGTTTTGGCTGTGGTCCTCGGCTCGAAAGTGATCTGTGTGACGGGTAAGGAGTACGACATCTGCCTGAAATCAAAGCGCGATGCCAATAGTTTCATTCTTCTTATCATTAAGCTCTATCTCATGGATCATCCAGCCTATCAGATCGACGCCGCAGTCGACGAACGTGGGTCCGACAAAGATTTCCTCTTTGGGACTAGCTTATCGTACCCAAGTATGAACTTGGAGATGTGCGACAAGGCGAGACTTGCCAATCACGGCGTTATTCCTGGGCTATTTTTCAGGTGTCAGGGTCCTACGTTTGTATTTTAATTTCTGGCCATGGCGGGGTGAGTCTATATATGACCCCCCGCCCTCCCTGTTCAAACGGGCACATCCATCTTCAGTGAGCATCACTTGATTCATCCTTTTTTCTATCTCCAACTCTTCAACGCAATCCATACAATGGGTGACTATAAACCAGAACTGGCAGCAGCTTCGGTGCCTACCCCGTCCGAGAAACAGGTCGACACCACTGGCATCAAACCATCCAGCGGAGTCCTTTACCACCAGCTACGAAATGAGCCCTTGAACATTGTCGGTGGTCGAGGCAGCTACCTGATAACCGAGGATGGTCTCGAAATTCTGGATGCGACATGTGGTGCGGCTGTATCCTGTCTGGGTCACAGCGACGAGCGTGTCCACGAAGCCATTATGGACCAGTTAAAGAAAGTCCCCTACTGCTATTCCATGTTTTTCACCAACAGTGCTGCCGAGAATTTGGCAAAATTCCTGGTAGACTCAACTGGAGGCGAGATGTCTCGTGCCTACATTGTGAGCTCGGGTAAGAGATCTGTCCATGCTAAACCAAGATTGGCTACTAAAATCACAATAGGCACCGAAGCTGTCGAGGCTGCTGTGAAGATGGCCATTCAGTATTTCACGGAGTTGCCCCTTCCTGAGCCCCAGCGGGTTAACATCATTTCTCGAAAGTCGTCCTACCACGGAAATACCCTCGGGTCACTTGCTGTTGGACACCACGCCGCCCGGCGGAGAATCTATGAGAGTCTTCTTTCGAAGAATATCCACCACGTGCCTCAATGCTACCCCTACCGCAGAATGAATGCAAACGAAAGCACCGAAGACTACGTCGCAAGACTAGCCCAAGAACTGGAGGACGAATTCCAAAGACTGGGTCCCAACACTGTCTGTGCATTCGTAGCAGAGACCATGCCCGGTGCTGTGAGTACAACCTGATCTCGCCAAGATAATGTTGCTAACTGTTTAAATAGACCCTTGGCTGTGTTCCCCCGTTGCCCGGATACCTCAAAGCACTCAAAGCCGTCTGCGAGCGACATGGAGCCCTATTCATTCTAGACGAAGTAATGTCCGGCATGGGCCGCACCGGAACCCTCCATGCCTGGGAACAAGAAGACGTCATCCCTGACCTCCAAACAATAGCCAAAGGACTCGGTGCCGGCTATGCCCCAATTGCCGGATTGCTCGTCAACAAGCACGTCGTCGACACTCTGAGTAAGGGCACCGGCGCTTTTGTCCACAGCCAGACATACCAGGGACACCCCGTTGCCTGTGCGGCTGCATACAAGGTGCAGCAGATTATACAAGAGGATAACCTGCTGCCAAACGTGCGCGCGATGGGAGAATATCTGGGTCAGCTTCTTCACGAGCGTTTGGATAGTCACCCTCATGTTGGTAATATTCGAGGCAGGGGTTTGTTCTGGGCTGTAAGTATGCTTTGTTCTTATTGCTGGTGTTTTATTAACATGGTTATAGATGGAATTTGTTCAGGATAAAGACACGAAAGAGCCATATCCGCCTTCAAAGGCGCTTTCTCGGACTCTGCACGCCACAGGCCTCAAGCCCGAATATGCGATTTCGTTGATGCCGGGAAATGGGGGTATCGATGGTACTAATGGTGATCATATTATCCTGGCACCGCCTTACAATACTACCCGTGAGGAGATTGACTTGATAGTCGACCGAACTGTTCGGGTTATTCAAGAGGTTCTGGGATAGGGTGTCAGTTGCAATTTAGTCTCTATCGTATCTTCTTACAATCAGATTTGTTGAATTTCTTACTTTCCTAATCAGTGAGAATGAACGAGCTGATACGCATGTTCGACGGGACTTTTCCGCTGCTGTATGGTAATCAATGCCGCGCGGTATAGATCTTCCGAGCAATTCCAAAGAATTCATTGTAGCGACCATTATTCCCCTCATTGACTTCTTCCGGTCATGATATACAAACTAATGTCGAAATATAATTTCCGTGAAAATAATCTAATTGGTCGATTATCAGGTGACTCTCACATAGATAAGGCTGCGGGGAACAGACTGATAGCCTTAGATATATAGCACCCTTACTCTTATTCTTTGTCAATCTCTGCGCATCATTCATTCCGTCATACAGATGGCTGGAAGCGAAAAGTTCTCACGGTCACGGACTGGTATGGCGGCTCATCCCAGGGCGAAGTGGAGGCGCTAATATAAATGTGGGACAGGATGTCTGCAATGCCGAAAGAAGCACAATAAATGTGACGAGCAACAGCCAGTTTGCGCATATTGTGCTTCACGGGGCTTGGACTGCAAGTATCCACTGGGTGTGAAATGGGTTCGACCAAAAGAGCCAATGTCGACAAGACATAAGCCTCGCTGCAAAGACACCCGTCGAGCAATTGAACCAAACATGCTAGGTCAACCTCCGGCTCTTTTCCCGGAGACATGCTTTGAATCTACAGAAGACAAATCTGCCTGGGAATATTGTACGTGGCCTCATTCTGGCTAATTGGAATTGGAATACCTAATCGCGACTACTTGCACAGACGTAAGCCTCGTTTCATCTAATGTCCCCGCTGTAGATGGCCCGGACAATCCCTACCGGCAGGTCTCCATTCCAGCTCTATCCTCACCAATTCTTCTCGAGACTATTGTGTGCATAGCGACAGAACATATGCTCAACTTCGGATTAGCCAGCATTGATCTCGCAGCCAAGCGCCAGCAGCGAATGCTCAGAACACTTGGAAAGAATTTACTCAATATCGATGCCAAGGCCACCGACTCAGGTACAATTGTAGCCAACAATAAGCACGAGCGAGAAGCACTGCTCACAGCCGTCGTCCTCCAGGGGATTGTCGTCGCACAAACAGCAGACGGCGTACTGGAGCCCCATGTCAAATGCGCTTCCTGGCTTATGCAAGCACTAGGCTACTTCGACAAAATACCACAGAACCCCATCGCACGCATGACAGTACAACGCTTCGGCATGGTCGATGTAATGTTAGCCATCTCCCGACAGCGAAGACCCTATGCACCGCAAACATTCATACTCTACCAGCCCGACCAGAGTCGCTGGGACACCACCGAGCCCTCATTTCACAAGATGACTGGATGTCCACAGCCCCTGATGTGCTTTCTAGTCCGGATAGCGCATCTAGCCTGTGACGTGAGTGACGGGCTCGAAACACACGCCGTTCTCAACGAAGCATTCCAACTCGACACCGAGCTTCGCGCCTGGGGATCCGGATACAATGGAGTCCCCCCGGCGCGATGTGAGCGTACGCCCCTGGACATCCTCACCGAGTGCTTTTACTGGACGGCACATTTGCTGCTTGCGCGTCGGGTTTTTCGAGACCAGACGTGCTCGCCGCGCGTGCAGCATTTGGTACATGTATGCTTTGGATTGATGGATCATCTGTCGACGGGGTGTGGGCCGGATTCGTCGTTGCCCCAGCCGTTTTACATTGCTGCGAGGGAGGCTGTCTCCCCTGAGGATCGGATGTGGGTTCGGCAGAAGCATGAGTCTATGACGGCTTATTATCGAGAACAACAGCGGAACTCGGCAATGGAGCTTATTGAGCGGATCTGGGAGACTACGGATAAGCTGCGTGAGTTGGGTAATGACTCCGGTTGGCCCAGGGGGATGGAAATGTCAATTGTGGATAGCTATGTGCAAGCGCTTGATCGAGGGGCTTGTTTCTTTATCTTCTAAGGAAGTTAATATTTTTGGAATATCTTACAACATAGGGGCTCTCTCGTTTTTCTCCGGTAATTATGGATGAACCGGTTCGCGGCGTTGAAACTATGAACTGTCCAGGGGTATTTGCCTAGATGGGAATGCCGGGATCTTGCATGTCAAGGATGGCAGATAATGCACTCATATTAGACTGAAGATTACTGCATGCAGTACGGGGTCGGAGAGGCCGAAGTGAAATAATGTAAAGAAGCAACGTTGTTCTGTAGCGTTGGATGGATTCATGTATTCATGAATCAGGATTATTGAAGATGACTTATTGTACAACATACGGAGTACTCCGTCTAACTAAATCAATGTATATAATAATGTACAGAGGAAGTGCATATCATACCCATCGCAGTACCACAAAACCGGATATGGCGGATGTACGACTTAGGGCAGCGAAGGAGAGTTGCACCCTGAGTTCCATACCGGTCGGGGTCGGGGTCTAGAATGACCTGTCATGTCCCACCGGCCAATCATAATCGCTGCCGGGGCGGGTACCTGAATGTTTCTCCTTTGGCGGTCCGCGGAACTGCACGTGTAACTGCGAGCTTATTGGCCGAGTCCATTGGCTGAGCCCCTGGCACCGTCCACTCGAATCAGGGGAAACCGGCCAGGGGGAAACCATCACATCGTCGCTCTCCGTCCGCCCTCGTTCATTCGTCAAACGCATTGTCAAACGCATTGACTTGACACTGTCTCAGATTCCCGATCTCACGTGGATGTCGTTCGGTATTCAAGGTCTTCCAGTGATTCATTTGACGCCACCATTCCAGCTTTCTGAACTACAGCCTTGCCCCTGAGAGTCACACCGATGCCGTTGGACGAGACAGAGAACGCCGAGTAAGGAGTGGCACTCGTACCCCTCTTCAAAACAATGGATGTTCGCTCTGCGTCCTCATTGCTCCAGGTCGCCGTGCTGCTGCTTTAGACTCATGCAGGTCAACGCAGGGGCCAAAACCAGTTTTCCCTCCACTCCATACATACACTTGATGCACTCGACCCGCGAAAAACAGATATGGATTTTCTGCACACTCGTAGAAAAGATAAAAAGAGGGAAAAAACGTAAGAGAACTAAAAAAAGACCAAGGGAATCGAGGCCCTAACCAGAAAAAAAAACACAAAAAAAAAAACAATGGGGGCCCCACGAGGTGCCAATAGTCCAGAAAGGCTCCGGTGCGTTGTCCATCGACCGGTTCCTGTGTAGTCAGCATCTCCCATCTCCTGATCCGCCTCTTCTGCCCTGCGCTTCTTGTATTCTCATTCCCTCCATTCTTTTCTTTTTCTTTTGCGTCCGTTTCATTCTTTCACGGCGACATTACCTCACTCATTTCTGCCCAATTCATTCGTTTCCTCGAGAACGGTTTGCCCCCCCTCCCGTTCCCGCCCCGTTGATCGATTCAACCTGGGTATTTGAGCATTTGCAGAGACATCTTTGATTCTTCATTGATTACTGTCGATATAGGGAGAATTCATTCCCCTGCCATTCGTTTCCAGCTGCTTTGGCCAGCCTTTCTATTTATCCCCTCTTAACTGGACGCCTCTGCGACGCGCCCTTTCAACCCAACCCCCCAGTCACTGACGTGGACACCCTCGAACGCGATTTGATCCCTACGCTACACTTCCATTCATTTATATCTTCAACCTGACCTTCTCGCGCCTGTGGCTGCTTCGAGAGAAATAACATTTCCAATCCTCCGTCTCCGCACCACAATCACACCTCATTATCTGTCGGCCGGATCGTCACACCTACTTTTTCTTTCCGAAAATAAACAATATACGCACCCAACATATTCAACAGCCTGAACACAATTCCAATTTTGTGCGATATATTTTTCTACCGAACATTATGTCTTTGTTGACAGAAATGCATTACCCGCCCACCGGCGCAATTGCGCCCTCGTCTTCCTCGCCGCCAGCCTCCACGCCCTCTCCGTCGACCTCGAGTGCTACAACGGCCCATTCATCAGTTACACGCCGACCTCCTCGCAAGAGCACTCTGACTCAACAGCAGAAAAACAACAAGCGTCAACGCGCAACGCAGGATCAGCTTGTCCTTCTAGAGATTGAATTCAACAAGAACCCAACCCCCACTGCGGCTACCAGAGAACGTATTGCTTCAGACATTAATATGACCGAGCGGTCTGTGCAAATTTGGTTCCAAAATCGGTAGGTGTTACTCGGGTTTGTATTTGTATTTTTATCTTTACTGACGCAAGGTAGCCGCGCTAAAATCAAGATGCTGGCGAAAAAGAGCATCGAGACCGGCGAAGGATGCGACTCTATCCCAGAATCCATGCGACACTATCTCGCAATGCAGTTTGACCCGAACAAAGCTGGCGCAAGAGACCCCTTTGGACGTGTTGGCGCATATGGCCAGCCTAGCATGTACGCAAACGAGACCAGCCCTTCTGGCAAAGTCGGTATGTTGATAGCTTCCTCTGCTCCATCGTCCATTAGTTGATTTGTATGCCTAGTAATTTCTCACTTCACCTGTCGTTCCTTGACTGTCGGCAGCTGGCGGCGCATTGGACAAAACGCCATGGACTTGGTCGTTTTCTATTCCCCTGATAAGGCATGCATGACTTACTATATCAACAACGATGCTGCCGGCTATAAGATCGAGTATCCGTTCGCCTATATCAAGAACATCACCTTGGAAACTGGTGATCCGAGCCCTGGGCCGAATGGGGAACCACCTCGCCCAGGTGGTCTGGTTGTGGAGTTGAACCGCCCGCCGCACTTTTACATGGACTCGTCTAACTCCGGAGGGTTCTACCAATGCGGGGATTTCACTGAGGAGCAACAGGCTAGTCAGATCATGGTTCATCACCTGGGAGGCCATCCCAAGGTCTTGAGCGTTCAGCTTGCCAAGCTTGTGTCGTTGGAGTCCTTCCAGAACCGCCTGGCTTATAATAACAGCAGCTTCACCGTGCCAGCTGCCATGTCCCCGCCGTTCATCCAGCGTCCTGCATCTCAGCCTAACCAATTTGCTGCTCCAACTTACATGAACCTGTACCAGGACAGCAACCACTTGGGCTTCAACATGCCCGCTGCTCGTGGCCACAAGCGCCAACGAAGTCGTTCGGTACCTGTTGCAGTTGATATCTCCACATTCCAGAGTCCCATGTCTTCCTTCCACGTGCCACCTCCACCCCCATTCAACCACACCGAAGGCATCTACGCACCCGTTCCACAGTCAGTGCATCATCTCCCCACCGACCTCCGCATCGATACCCAAGGATATGGGCTAGATTTCCACACCAACCCCATGTCCGCGACGACCACCGGTTCGCCTCCCGACTTCGCTAGTCCCATGTATAGCAACGCCGGTCAAGATGAGTCCACACCAATCGCCAGCATGGCCCCTCAGTTCAACGTGCCCTTCGTCTCGGGAGGATCAACAGATGCCTCGGCAATGGGCTCTCACGCACCATCTCCTTACTCCAGCATGAGCCCTGCCGATCCACTGATTGCAAGTCACTCGCCGCCACTATCGAGCATGTCGCACGGCTCGTCCGATATCTACGGTTTCTCGCACGACCAGCAGACTAGCTTCGATGACGGTCTCTCGATGAACGATATATACTCGAAGCATCATGTGAACTATGGTGTTTCGCACGAAAGCCCTAGCTTCGAACTGCCTATGCACGGCCTCTCTGCTCACCCTTCTCCCGGCATGGGTGATTATTCCCATGGTATGGCTAACCTGGATGAGATCAACTCGCAGGGTATGCCAACTGGGCCATAACCACGAGTGTGGTGCCCCTCGGATTTTTTTGAATTTGTGTTTCTCCTTTGTCTCTTGATGTTTCACGGCCTTTTCTGTGCATGCGGCGCTTATTTGTCGATGGGTTCTTTGGGGTTTTTTTACCTTGGGAAATTTCTTAGTTGTCCGATATCAGCCTAGATCGAGTTTCGGTGTTTTGAAACACTCACTCGACGGCTCTTTTCGGATGATTCTCGTCTCGCTGGCGATGGCTAGGGAAGCGATTTTACCCTTTGATGTGTTTCTTGCGTGACATACCCTTGTGTCTTGTTGTATTGATTATACCCTTTCTATTCTGGGGCCGGTCCTGAAGCGATTTTTGTTCTTTTTGTTTCTGTTTACCACAGGACCTTCTTCTCTTCTTCTTTGCTCCCGGTCAATTTACCATTCTTCATGTTCTTCTGATTTATGACCGGGATTTTACCATTCTTCTCGTCTTTCTCCATTTTCCCTTTTACATTTCTCTTTTACGTGGTTATGCCAAACAGACCGACTTGGATTGCGACTCCATTCCCCTCCATTTCTTTTATTCTCTTTTGTGTGAATTTCAAGGCTGGTGCTAGACTTTTGTCTGCCCTGCATTCGCTGTGATTACAATGGCCCGTTTTCCCATCATGGGTCTGGAGTCGAGTTTTTGCACATGAGCTTGTTATGTCGGCACCTGTTTGGGTCAGACATCCAACCAGCGCCGATCCTTTGGGCTGCGCAGAGTTGTGATATCTTCTGCCCGAGACCATACAAGTAGGACAGCGCTGGGCTGGCGGTATATGAGTGGGATTGACGCTAGGCTCTGAATAAATTCATTTTGTGTCACAGCTCTATGTAGATTGTAGCCGTAGTTCAGTCCCACTATACTGGACACTGGTAAACATATACTAGTACAACTTATACAAGGGTATCTCAAGTCTTATATCCACCCAGCACACGCCTTACGACTGCTTCCGCTTCTCCCACCCCATCGGCAAAGGCGCCTGATACCCTCCCTTCACCCTAAGGAACCACTCAATCCAAACCTCCATCTTCTCCAAAACATTCCGCTCCGGCTTCCCCTCCATCCCAACGTCAAACACACCCTCCTTACACCAAACACTCCACGACCCCATCATCCCCGCCATAAGCACATCAGTCCCAAGCCGATCCCCAACAACAGCAATCTCAAGCGGAGAGTCAACAACCCCCCTCTCCCGAAACCACCGCACAACTTCCTCACCGCAGAAAGGCTTCTTTTCCGCGCCCGCCGGCAGCCGGAAAACAGGAATGCGCAGATGCGCCAGCTGCGCTTCCAGCTCGGAGACCTCGCCGTCGAAGCGCGGGTGACTGCCGGCGCGGTTCGAGACAATGAGGATTGAGTCCGGGTGTGTTTTTTCGTTGAAGGGGGATGTTGGCGAGGTGCGGAGTGAGGAGAGTTTGGCTAGGATCTGTGGGGGGAAGATTGTTGTTTTCGCTGCGCAGAGCGTGTTGTCTTTGTCCAGGACTAGGGCACGGATTGTGGGTGTCGGTATTTGTGTTTGGGGTCCTTTCTTAGCGTTGACCAGGTGTGGTCCTAGGTTCTCTGGGAGGTAGGTAAAGGTTGGGATTGTGAGGTGTGGGAGGAATTGAGTCGGTTGTTTGAGGAGGGTATAGACGGCGTGGTTGAAGCCGCGCAGGTTGGAATTGGGTGAGCCGGCCATTATGTCGGGTTTCGGATTTTGATGTACAATTTCCCGGAGGTGTAGAGAGCGTTATTGAAGGCACATCACGGGTGATTCTTTTGTGCCCTTTTTGAGGTTGAAGTTGTTTTTTTTTTGGTCGGGGTTGGAAGAGAGCCAAAGCGGAGAGCATGAGCTTAACCGCAAACTTCGCCTTTCTCTTAACCTCCACTTCACCGACCTCGTCACTGTCCCACCATCTCCCCACGATCACCCATTGCCTTTATTCGTCCCTTTTTGGTGCGAAGGAAGCTTTCGGTGTTTCTGTTCGACTTATCTCGACCGTTTTCCTATCCTTGTTCACCGCGCAGTCAAAATGGGCAAGCTCACCTCCACGATCGGCATTCCGATCAAGCTCCTCAACGAAGCGCAGGTGCGTTATATCTCCCGATATTGCTGTCTAGATTGTTATACAATTCTTGCATCATATCGCGCGAAAGAAATCATGCACAATCTCGCGCGGGACAGAGGGGCTAATATCGTTTTTCAATAGGGCCATGTCGTGACAATCGAAATCACATCAGGAGTCGTCTACCGGGGGAAACTTTTGGAGGGTACGTGATTCATTTCTTCTCGGGCTTTTTGTCTCTATCTAGAGGTCAAACAAGCATCGGGAATGTTTCTCCCGCGCGGTCACATATTACATACTGACTGCTCTTTCCTACAGCCGAAGACAACATGAACGTCCAGCTCAAGGACATCACCGTCACCGCTCGCGACGGCCGTGTCTCCCATCTCGACCAGGTCTACATTCGCGGCAGCCACGTGCGATTCTTCATCGTGCCTGACATGCTCCGGTACGTTGAAACTCAGATCTACAGCTTTCACATCGCAATTTGCGATTTTGCGAACTGCGCATCTCCAGTTTCACCTTTGCTGACTGTTTTCTTTCTCTTCTAGGAATGCACCCATGTTCCGTACACGAGGCCAGCGCGGGCGCGGTGTCGGTTTGGCGCGTGGTAAGGCTACGGTGCAGCGTGCGCGTGGCCAGCGCGGCCGGGGTTAGACGTTGGTATCTGGAAGGAATGAAATCGCAGTTTCAAGGCCGAACAAGTTCAAGAGTGGTTGGCGTTTTTTTTTCTTTGTTTTCTTGGGATTTTCTTTTTCCGGCTTAAAAGTCGTAGTTACTTCTAGTCCTAGAATTTCTTCTTCGGGAGTACTTCGAGCCTACTGTCTTCTTTGCCTTTGAGAATACCGCCACTATTATCCCACAATCGAGATCAAGTGCTCGTCATGTTCGCGCTCGAAGGCAAGCTCCGGGAGTGGTACATGGTTGTGAAAAGTTATCGACAAATGCCTGCCAAGTTTCAGATTAAGATAAATGATGCGTTTGAGACCAACGGATCAGCGGCAATATCTTGCACATACCCAGACATCTTGGAGGTCTAAGAGGAGTATTGGAGGCGGATCCCGACGAGGAGTGGACTGAGGATGAAGATATAGCGTTTAGATCGATCAAGCTGCCCTTGAATGTAAACCTGACTCCAGACCTCAGTGTCTGGGAAAACCGTATTGCTTCTCCATTAATCCTTCACCTTCATGGCAGTCTACAAAAAAACTAGCGAAGAAAAAGCCTGTTAAATCTCTGAATTAAAAATGATTTTGCGAGGTAAAAAATATGTACTGCACCTCAACCGCTAGCAAAAAAGGGGAATCACACGCACAAAAAAAGCCAGACTGCGATGTGAGTCGGGGTATCTTATAACTGACGGCCGACTGTGCAACAGACCGAACAGCGAACAAAAAGGAGAGACCACGGATTGTGGACGGGAAAAATCAAACCAACGCCCTTCCATGCCTGAGGGAATCGTATGATAAGTGAGTGAACAGGAATCGCAGATGCAATCGCTATGAGAGAGAGACAAGGGACGAAAAGGAAATATAACAGCAGGAAAGCAAAAAAAAAAAGGAGAGAAGTCAGTTTCGTCATACATATACGAATCTTGAATCTTGAATCATTTGAGTTGACCCTTGCGCACAGCACCATAGCCCTTACTAAAGAGCTCCTGGATCTCAACCGAACGTCGAGGCCTATGAGGGTCTTCGGGACAGAAGAGGCCAGATCGGCGACCACGGTTCTCAGCATCATGACTCGGCACGCTGCTATTATGACTAACCGTGGCGCTGGCAATATCGATCTCGACTTCCTTGGTATCCATGACGCGGGGGCGAGCGAGCAGCTCGCGGACCTGGCGTTCGCGGGCGTCCATTTCAGCCTTCTCGGCGTTTTCGCGGGCGATCTCGAAGCTTGATCTCTTGGTACCGTGGTCCCAGCCCTGCTGGAGCTCTGAGGCAGCTGCTTCTTCGAAGCGCTTGCGGATTTCGAGGTCTTGTTCGTATTCTTGGAAGAGGTCGACGTCTGTTGGGAAGAAGAGGGCGCGGAGGGTTGAGACTGTGAATTCGAAGAGGAGGACTGCTGAGACGGCGAGGAGGAGGACGGTCCAGAAGAGCAGGTTGTGGCCGGAGTGATGGATGAAGTTGGACGGGAGGAAGTAGATGCCTTTGCCGGAGGACATTGTGTATTCACGGTCGAGGATCAGGTCCCACATGAACCAGCCGCCAACGGAAATTATTATTACGATTAGCGACAGGTAGGTTTTGTTGTGGACTTCCAGGGCCTGGAGTTTCACGTTGATCACGATGATGCATGCGGAGAAGGTGAGTAGGCCCATCGAGAAAATGTCGTTGTCGCTGGGGTTGATTTTTGCTAGGCCGAAAAGACTCCACATAGTAAAGAAGATTATCACTGCTTCGCACGTCGCCATGAACGCCCAGCCTAGATAGAGCCGGATATTGAAGCCTCCGTGCTTTTGACCTTTGGTGTAGAGCTCCGGCACGGCTAGTAGTGTTGCTGCTGAGAGGTCTTTGGTGAAGATACCCAAGAAGATGACAGCGAGCGAGGTGAACAGAGTGTTGAACATACTCAGACTCCACGGCTCGTACAAACTGGTGCCAGTGTAGCCGTTCCAACGCTGGTACAGCGCTTGAGTCAGGTAGAACAGCATTTCCTTCCAGAACGTGCCGAGTGTATACTTGCAAGCACGCAAATAGTTCCACCGGCCGTGCACAAGAAGCAGCTTGAGAAGGAAGCGGAACTGCGCAATCGAGTAGTCTGAAATACGTGCTGCCTGCAATCCCTCCTTTCCAGTGATGCCTATACCCACATGGGCCTCCTGGATCATGGCGATATCGTTGGCGCCATCTCCAATGGCAAGCGTTATTGCGTCGGTGAGCTGTTTGCGGATTGATCTCACCAAGAACGCTTTTTGCTTCGGGCTCGCGCGGCAGCAGATGACCGAGTCTGCCTTGACAGCCAGTTGGAAGAACTGCTCACGCACCACCTCATTCGCTTCGATCAACGACAGCGTCTGGCCATCAACCACAACCACAGAATGCGCCACGCGGCCATGAGTAATCTCTCCAATAAGATGCGCGATTGCCTCCTCAACGTCGCCATTTTCTTGATCCAAAATCGTCAGTGTCGAATACTCCTTGACAAGACGACACGAGTGGCCGACATTGATAGCAGTCTCCCGCTTATCACCGGTCAGCATCCACATCTTGATATTGGCTCGTCGCAACTTTTCAATAGCCTCTGGCACGCCCTTTTGCAGCTTATCCTCGATAGCAGTGGCACCAGTAAGCTCCAGCTGCTGCTCAATCTGCTCGCCAGCGTCTTCAATTTTCTGCTGCCGATCAACGAGGCTAGTGCAAGCCTCATTGTAGGCAGTCTTCCAATTCGTGTAGGTTGCTTCATCCAAGAATCGGTGGCCGTACAACAAAGTCCGCAGACCGTCAGTGGCAAAGTCATTTAGATGCTGGAAGCAGCGCTCGAAAACAGCCGCCTCGTTGACAACCAATGCCTCTTCCACTAGATCCTCATCTTCTTCGCCATTCGTAGAACTTCCAGAGTCCGAGATTGCAGCGGAGGGTCTGCCCATCTGCGCCGATGGCCGAGGGCTGTAGTACTCACTATCAGCCTCTCTGTTCAGCATACCCCCATCCGTCTCCCGGTCGCGCAGCCAAATATCGATACTAGCTCGAAGAGCAGAGCCCTGTTGGCCAGTGATCGACGAACGGCGACGGCCGAAGCTAGGCCGGCTCATACTGTTCCGAACACCACTGTTCTTCCGGCTGTGGTGCTCGCTGTTACGTCGGATCACCTGGTTCACCTCGGCAGTCTTGCGTCTGCTTGCACGGCGCTCGATGTCAGTTGCCTTCTCACGTGCCAGATCGGCTTGCTTCAGGAGACGCATCAGTGTGGTATCGGCGCCCTTGCAGAATAGGCAAATGCGTTGGTCGGGCATACGCACGACGACTGACATGCGCTTCCGCGCGCTTGAGAACTCGATCACGTCCATGATCTCGTAGACTTCGTCGCTAGTGGCTTCGTCCGGTCCGTTCGGTTGTGTGCGGACGGTCAACGTGTTTGATTGGCGATCCACGACGAGATATCCGAGTTCCTGCGCTGCAAGAACAAGAGCTAACTCATCCGGGGAGGCAGCCTGGAAAGTGATGTTTCCGTTTACGTCTTCTTCGGGAATACAAGTGTGACACAGTGCCATGGACAGAATGAACATTTTCGCCTTTCGGGCAAAAATGGTGTACGGCTTGCGTTGGATATATTCGAGCATCTCTTCGGTGCGGTACGTAGTAGCCGACCGGCCATACGGACGGAGAGCATCGAGATGCCCAGAAACATTCGACGGACGAGGCATCTGAACCTCGGAAACATTGGACTTGCGGCCCATTGCCTTTTTTCCCTTTACGCTTCGCTTTTTGTGGATCAACTTGGTGTGGTCGCCTGCACGAGCAGCCTCTTCCTGGAGATCCGCGTCATGCAACCATGCGGTTCCAGCCACACTCATCTTGCGGAAGCGCATCGAATTATTCGTCAGGGTACCAGTCTTGTCAGAGAAGATGTAGCTGACTTGACCAAGCTCCTCGTTGATAGTAGATGTGCGCGCTTCAAGTGGGGTGTCGGTTTCAGGGTCGTACATGTCGATATCGTTCAAGAGCAGCATCTGAGCAACTTTGACAATTTCCATACTCACGTACAGGGAGATGGGAATCATGGTGTTGAACATAATCAAAAATGAAGTGAAGATCGGGCCGTAGGAGACACTAGCATCTTGAAGGTACCAAGAATGTTGCTCCACGTCGCGAGACCAGAACTTGTAGGCCACGGTACAAACAATGGCTAGGATAATGACCAGCACCACAATCAGCATTACCACGCGATTAACCTTGTGCTGTAGAGCGGGCCTCTTGATTCGCGGGTTCTTGTTGGCGTTCATGCGGATCTTGCACTCCTCACCAGTATATATCACCATACCCAAAGCGCGGTCAGTGTTCCGGAGGATGCTGCCGCGGTAAACGATCTCGTTGTTGGTCAAGGGCAGTTTCTCCTGGCCATTGACGGTGACGTGACCGTCGAATTTATATAGATCCAAGTTGGGGTCCTCAACGACGAAGTGCAAGGAGTTGCTGTTGATGTCCTCCACGGTTGAGCACAACTTAGACACAGGCTGGCAAGGCTTCTTATTCTTCAAATTTGTCTCACCGTCAAGAGCCATGGTCTCAATGTAAGCGACACCATTGGGTCCGCTGGCATGGAGGAGAGCAATATCAGCGGGAATCGGCTGGTCGCGTTCAAGTTTTATAACATCCCCAACACGAATTTCCTCACACTTGATCCGCGCCCAATCTTGGGCATTGCTTGAAATAGAGGCACCGTCATGGATCGTTCCGTGGCCTGGACGGAGCACCCAAGCATCACGATTATTCTCTTCCTTGTCCAAGCGATACCGGCGCCAATCATCAAATCCCTCCTTGCCCATTGATATGCCAACGAAGATCAAAAGCGGAACGATGGTCGTGTATGTTCCAGTTGTACTCAAACCAGGGATCATCTGCAAGATCGCGATAATCAAGAAATAGAAGTTGGCAACTTTGGTGAATTGGGCCAACAATTGGCGGGGGAAGAAACTCCAGAGACTGTAACGACTCGAACGAATGAAGTTACCAATATAAGGCTTCTGGGTGCGCTCATCAATCAAGGAACCCACCATAGACGGATTCAAGTCAATGTGGCGCCCATCCTTGGTAGGAGGGATATCCTTGATTCGTAGAATGAATTTCTCAATAGATGTCATGAAAGCCTGGAAACGCGCGACTGCCACTGCAGTAGTTGCCTTTTTCCGGAGCCACTTCTCATGGGTGACAGACACGGAGAACTGTTCCTTGAGACCCTTGTCCAATGGATCAGATGAGACACAAGGGGAAGCATCCTCTGTATGGATCGAGTCGAGCGTCGCCGTCGGCGCGACACTCAGAGCATGCTTCTCATCGGCGACAGTGAGCGTCTCAGCAGCCGAGGACTGTGTGGGAGTCACATGGGACAAGGGTTCCTTCGCCTCACCCAGCTCAGCTAGGGCGAGATCGTCGTTCTCCGTCGAGTTGATTGTCTTATTAAATATGCTGCGACGGAGCGAGTATCCACGATTTCGCGACCGAGACCGGCCTACGGACTCAGGATTTGACGAGGGAATGGGAGAGAGAGTCGCATTTTGAGTCGCATTGGGAGGTGAGAGCGGAGAGGTGGGCGAGTGAGCGGGTCGAACAGATTGAGGCGCCAGCGCTGTTTCGAGGGTCAGGCTGCGGGGATTGGGGCGACGGTCCCAATTTGTCTGCCGTTGTTCCTCAATCGACTCGCGATCGAGATCGGTTGAAAAGCGTACATGTTGGGAGGAAATCCGCCGCCCGGAGTCGGAAACTGTGCGCGACGACACATGAGATGGGCGTCGGAGGACATTGTTCTGCTCGGGTCGGGTGCCCTCTGTAGCTTCTGTATGTTGGTCGTCGGACATGACGAATTCCAGGCACGAGGCGCGGGACAGACCCCGACGATCTCGGTGATTCTTTTCCACCAAGATTGTTGAATCCTTCCTCTACTAGCTTCCACCCAGGCGTACGCTGTAAATTGAAGTATTCGATTGCACACGCCGATCAGTTAGTCATTCTTCTGCTGTTCTTTTAGCGGGGAAAAAGTGTTCCCCTTGTCGTAAAACGAAGGTGTTGCGAATGTGGAGCAAATGAAAGTACTCCCGTCGGACGCAAGGATAGAAATGAAGGGCGCAATGATTGTGTCCTGTAGAGTCCAGTCGAGAAGAGAGAGAAAAGAGGCCCAGAGGCTAAGAGGCTAAAGGGACTAAAAACCCAGATGGAGGCCAGGAGTAGCCAAGACCAAGTTTGGAGAAAGGGTAACCCCAAAACGGCCTAGTGTTCCAACTATATCTCGAAGGCGTACTCGATCTGCGATGATAGGCAGACGTATAACGACAAAATCGGAGTAAAGTGGACATTGCAGCAACCCAAACGTCTAGAATATCCAAGACCTTCCCAATAGCAACACCCGTTCATGGTAGAGTCTTAGGCAACGCGTAAGATGCAACCATACAATATCCCCGCCAACAGGCACAGCCCCATCCAGGTTAAATTAAGAATCGTCGAATCAAATCGAATTGTTCCTCGCTGCATTGGGGCGACACCCAAAGGCCCGCTGGGTCCAGATCTGGTTGCCTTTCTATTGGTCGGCCTCACATTCCCAAGACCCTGCAACCCCATTGCAGATGGAAAACGGAAAAACTTGGAGTATATAGTGACTTTGCCCCTCTCTTGGCTAATCCATGTTACTATCCAAGTCATGTACGACCCTCATGCGTATTATGTGTATCCCCAGTGTTTCTGCAAACGTAGGTTTTACAACTCTTGAACGCCCCAGCGAACTCGTGGGTTGATTCGTTTGATTGTAGCCTTGGCGGGCCGTAACCGTGGAAGGCATGGACATCTCCACTTCAAATGAGAAAACAATGATATTTAAGTTAAAAATTGGGTTCAACGCGTTGGAGGCTACGTGGACTAAAATGAAAACACCCCACAACCTTCCCTCAAAGCTGCATGGCGAAAAAAGGGAAACTCGTAAGCCCTATGACGTCATGCTCTATCAATAGCGTGGCGGCTGTCCGCCATACTGGTAGCCAGGTCCAGGCTGTGACCCATACTGAGGTTGCTGGCCATAGCCACCGCGCGGGGCCTGCTGGGGAGGCTGCTGTTGGTATTGACCACCCTGCGGTGGGTAGCCGGACTGGGAACCGTACGGAGCCGGTGGCGCACCAGGGGGTGGACCATACGGAGGCTGAGCTTGGCCCTGAGGTGGCGGGGGTTGACCGTATCCTCCTCCGTACTGGCTTACCGACGCAGTTGGAGGTGCACCACGACGTTGATTGGCTCGTTCATCCTTGGTGTCGTAGGAGGAATCAATAGCGCCGAGCATCAGTTTGGCACACTGGAATGACAGTCAGTTTACTAGTATGCGATGGTAAATGTTATAGAACGCTAACCCAAAGCTCACGAGTAAGATTCACTGGTGGGTTAGCACGCGACATCTCATCCTGTTCAACCTCAAAGTCTAGAACACCACATTAGCTGGATCCATCATGAAACCATGTGTAACTTACTGGAGGTACAGTCGATCAAGTGGCCGATGTGAGGGTCCTGGTCCAGAGATCCCAAGAAGTCGCGGGCCCGCTGATCAGTTCCCACCTGCGAGAACTGGAAGGATACGGAGCCAGGTCCATAGCGGGTCCGTGACGTCTCGTCCACTGCATAGCGAATAACATCTCCGACGGTGCCGTGAGGCTCGCCAGCAGGCTGTCCGTCGGTGATGGTGATCACCAGCACGGGCTTCTCGAGACGATTGGCCCGGGCGGGCTGAACGACCAATGGGTCAATGACCTTGCTCTTCAAGCTGGTGCCCAGGGGGGTCAGGCCCGAGAAACGGACTCGTGACACTAGACGATTGACATCCTCCGCATCGCGAATGCCATCGCCCACCTCACTAGAGTTCATGAATCGGACAGAGATACCGTCCTGGTCGAAGGTAGATGCAGCAGTAGCTACAATACCAAGAATCTGGCGGAGTTGATCCTTTCGGAGTCCCTTCTCTTCGAATTCAATAGATCCACTGTCGTCAACGTACAGAACCACGTCGAACAACGAGAGCTTCATGACATCGGTCGCCACCTCCATGGGCACGGCCCATTCCTGAATCAGCCTATTGAGCTTAGCCGGTGCTTCGGCGGCAAGCGACTGAACAAGTCGGTCCAGTCGCTCCGGGGGGTAGAAGCTTTGAAGATTCTTCTCTTGAATCGTTGAAATTAAAAGCGATCGGTAAGCTGCGACCTGCTGCTGGGTAGCCGGGGGAGCCTGAGGGCCGCCACCGGGTGCACCATACTGGCCTGGTGGACCACTTGGTGCGCTGTACTGGCCTGGTGGTGGTCCACTTGGTGCGCTGTACTGGCCTGGTGGTGGTCCACTTGGTGGTCCAGGACGGCCCTGGCCACCGGGGTATGGAGTTCCCTGAGAAGGATAGGGCGCTGCCTGGCTCTATTTTCCGTTAGCATCCTTTTCCAACCATTGAGCGTTCAACGAGAATCCAATGTGATCAAAAATGGAACAGAACTATGCAGTGATTCAGGGTAAAGGGTATTTTGTACATATGACGGCTGCTGTCCAGGATATGGTTGTTGTCCGGGGTATTGTTGTTGTCCAGGATATTGCTGTTGTCCAGGGTATCCTTGTGGAGGCGGTTGCTGTTGACCAGGGTATGGCGAGCTGGGAGAAGCATAGGGCTGTCCCGCTTGCTGACCCGGGTAGGGTGAACTAGCAGAGGCATAGGGCTGGCCTTGTGGTGGGGGTGGAGGCGGGCGGCCATAGGCCTGAGATTGTTGAGGTTGTTGAGCTGCGGGGTAGGGTGTGGATGGCGGAGGCCGGGAATAGGGAGATGACGGATTGTTCTGACGTTCAGATGAGCCGCCGTATGGAGGATAGCCTTGGTAAGGTCCCGACATGGTTGTTCCAGAAAAATGATGACCGTGGAGGGGTAAATCGTGGAAGTGGGGGAAAGTAAAAAGCAAAAAGAGTTAAGAAAAAAATATCACATACCGATCCCTGAGGTGCCGGCGATCCTGAATAAGCCTGGTATTGCGGCTGTTGACTCTGCGAACGTTAGCACTTTCCTTTTTCGATGACGTCGGAACTGCGAGTCATAGCAGAAACAGGCACATATGACTTACCGGTACGCCACTCTGCAAGGCTGCAGGAGGACCCCCAGTGTAGCCTGTTGGAGGGGCACCTCCATATGAACCACTGCTGGCCATCTTCTCGTTATTCTGAGCTGCGGCAATTTTCTGAGCAAACTAAAGATGATGGGTCAGATTGAGGGGTTCTCGGGGAGTGGTAACTAGTGAGAATAGGAATCTGGACGACTTACACCCATGATGAATCGGATGGAGCAAAGAGGAGATAAAGTAAGGCACAGGCAGAAGTTCCAAGGGTTGGAGTATCACAAGAGTGGAATTCCAAGGTTCGGTGACGTTGCCTGATGTGGATAGCGGCTGAAGAGGGGCCAAGTGAGGGTATACTCAAGGTACCTCGGGATACTTCGTCCCGACCTGCTTTTACTAGAGATTGAAGTACCTTGATGTATCTCACATGAAGTCATTCGGTCGATGTATACGCAGCCCTATATATATTACGCCGGATTTTAGGCGGCAGCCATTTCCCCCGCGCCGCTTTACGAGGGACGTCTTGGAATCCCAGCGATTTCTGCGAGGCAGATGATAGAGATTAGTATTACCCCAGTCAGTCCAACCCCGCTATATCCGAGTAACAGTGAACCTCAGGTTTCAGTTCGGGGGCGCAGTCATGGTTCTTCCGCAGAGTCACTAAACCTCTACTAAACACAGCTTAATCATTATGTTTACTATTGCCGCTATTTCCGAATGTAATGTGAGTGATGTAAATATAGGCCACGTGGAAGCAAAGTCAATCATGACATATAAGCCCCCCCGTTGGACCCAATCAAATCCCCATTCACCCACCTAGAACCTTCTCCCGAAAGCCAGGCGACCACATCAGCAACATCTCTTGGTGTCCCGAGTCTCCGCTCGGCGGTAGCAAGACCCTTGGCAGCGGCCCTCGCATCACTGTCGGGGGCGTCAGGTGTCGCTGTGGGTCCTACCAAGACGGCATTACAAGTGAGATGATACTTGACGCCAAGTTCTCGAGCCCATGTACGGGTCAAAGACTCCAAAGCGGCCTTGCTTGCTGAATAAACCCCATATCCTGGGAAATTCAACCTAGAACCAATTGAGGAACTGAAACGAATGTTAGTGGTTAATGCAGGTGTGAAGGTAATTAGTCGAAACTACTTACATGTTGATGATTCTATTCCCATGCGGTCCTAGATGTGGAAGCAATGCCTGGACCAAAAGGATAGGAGCTCGTACGTTAATGTGCATGATCCTAGTCTTGTTAGCAATCTTTAGATCCCCACGAAAGGCCGTGAACGGAAAGACTTACCTCTCAAACTCATCTTGATCCAACGATTCTTCCACGCTGGCGGGCGTTTGAGCAATGGCCGCATTATTGATCAAGAGCTCGATGGTCCCGACCCCAAGGCCGTGAAGAGCCTGTCTGACAATTGATTCTCCACAGGTTCCCGATGATAGATCGGCTTGAATTGCGCAGCATTTCCGACCTTGGCTTGTGAACTCGGTAACCATTTCAAGTGCTGTTGATCTGGAATTACTTGAAACGTAAACCAAAGCAACATTCGCCCCGAGAATAGCAAGCTGTCGGGCAATTTCCTGCCCTATTCCACGGGTGGCACCAGTAACGATGGCAGACTTCGCTACTAGTGGTAGATTTGATGGGATCTCTGCAGAGTCAGACATGTCTGTAGCAACGAAGAAGTACGTGTATATAAAATATGTAACCCGAAGTCGTAGATTAACATTGAACGTGATAAACCACGTTTCTTAAGCTCTTATTATGTTTTCCTATGAGTTTGAACGGATCGGGAATTGAAGTACCGGCCGGCAGCGGATGAGTACTCGGGCTTCGGGCCATCCGGGACCTGGCCTTCCGTACTCTGAGATTGACAAGCGACACTATAACTGAATGACTACAGTATGTTTCTAGTTGTTCACTGCGACACTTCTACTCTTTCAAGAATATTGGAAGCCGTCGGGTTACGGCTGTATCTAACCCCTACAATACACAATATAACTAGTTCCGGGGCGTACTGGATATAGTAAAGTTTGACCGCCTGCCGTACGTCGGGTGGATATTCTTATTCTTGTTCTGACATCCTTGCATATCTACTCTTACAGAGATCGCTCAAAGGCCTAAGGTATGATAACTAAGGGGCTGTTATTCTAGATAAGTCTACCTACGTCGGGAGTATAGCCCTTCGTCAGTATCGCTTGATGCCTTTCATTTTCAACCAATATCGGTCGTACACATAGCATGAACCATCCATATCTATATAGGATCGACAGATAATCTGCGACCGTTTGTATGAAGTATATCAGATCTCACCTGCCATGGATCGAATCCGGGGTAAAACTCAGACCAAACTATGAAATGTGGCTCTAGATCACAGGACAATGATGTCACAAAGTTGGCATGCTCCAGGGATGTCCTGCCCTTGAAGCCGATAGTGGCACATAGCTCACAGTGGCACCGCCGTATCTTCGTTTGATCGTTCCGATATCGTGTCAACGAGGTATCGCTCTTACTCTGATTTTGGAGCTTTGCTCACTTTCACATTCGCAACTCCCTTAGTTTCTCAGTCGTTTAGCTTAACGAATTACAAAGAACCCAATCATCTCTCTCTCCGCTTCCCTCCATATGTACCCATCAGATCCGCAGCTTCCTACCCTTCCGCCAACATGTCCACCCCCGTCCTTCGCCTAGGTATCCTAGGCGCCACGAACGCCGTGCAAGCGACCTACCTCCCAGTCCTCTGTTCCCTCAAAACACATTACACCCTCACAGCCATCTACGACCCCAACGCAGAAATCGCGAAACAATGCCAATCCCGCTTCGACATCACCTACAGCACAACAGTCGTCGAAGATGTTCTGCGCCATAAAGAAGTGGACGTCATCCTCAACCTCCTCCCGATGGAGTACCACGAGCAACACACCGTGACAGCCCTCGAAGCCGGCAAAGATGTAATGGTCGAAGTCCCCCTCTCAATGAGCGTCTCAAGCCTGCGTCGCATCCGCGAAGCAATCAAGAAAGGCAAAGCCTCCCGATCCCTCGACGGCGCCAAAGAAACAGACCGCCCAAAGGTATTCATCGGATGCGCGCGCCGCTACGCCCCCTGCTTCACGGATGTCTTCAAGAAAGAACTCGCCTCCTTAGGCCGCATATACTACGCGCGATGTCGTCATATCGCCGGCCCGATGAACAACATCGTCGTGCCGGCCTCGAAAGATATCACGCCGCTAATGAAGCGCAACAATAACCCAGAGCAGTTCCACGCGCTGCTGGAAGATGTCTTCGGGTTGAAAGAAGACCTCACACCCGACAGAGTCGCTTTCTGTCGCTACCTCGGCATGCAGGGTTGTCATGATCTATCGCTGATGCGCGAGTCGCTGGGCCTCCCGGATGATGTTGCTAACGTCGCTATCACGGACCCGTTTTATTCGGTCATTTTCTACTATACGAATTCCGCTCAGAATGAAGGTCGCCCGTTCACGCTTCTCTATGAGGCTGGGGTTGATGCCGTGCCTCGCTGCGATGCTCATTTGACTGTCTATGGCGCGCACAAGACTCTCAGTGTGGAGTATGACTTCCCGCGTCCGGGTGAGAAGATCAGTACTGGTACCTATGTGCGGGTTGTCGTTGAGGAAGCGGACGGGACGGTGGGTACGGATAATGTCAATGGACATCAGATTAACGAGACCGAGAATGCTGTTCCTCGTCCTCGTGTGAAGCGCACGGAGACTGTTAGTACCTGTGACGAGGCGTATGAGCGTGAATTCATGGCTCTGTATTCTTATTTGGTTGGTGATGGGTCGGCGGCGAAGACGACCGCTGATGACGCTGTCATGGACCTCCGGCTGCTGATCATGATCTTTGACCATTACAACCGCCAGTGTGGTACCATTCGGACTCCGTTGGGTTGAGCGGTGATTGCTTACCAGGCGGTTTGAAGTGATAGAAGGGTGTTGTTTACATTCGTTTATCGCAAATATCGGAGTCTTAGGGGTTAACAAAACCAGTGGGATTCATTTTACTACCCGTCTCGGGTTTGAGACGCCCTTCAATAGGAAATACAAGATACATACCTGTGTTCCACGTATCGTAGGTAGCATTCAAGCTATGATCTCTATCTGAAATTACTCTATCGCTTGCCCTTCTTCTTATTCTTCTTGGCATTAGCGCCACCACCGCCTCCGCCGGACTTTTGCGGTTGCTGGGCGGGAGACTCTTCCGCCTTCTCATTGACAGGACCACCCTGCGTGAGTGCTGCAGCACGCTGCTTACCCTTCTTACCCTTAGGCCTGTAAGAAGAGCGGTCACGCACAGGCAGCCAGCGCTCGGGGTCAGGCTTCTTGGCAGGATCGAAGTCCTTGGGTAGACGGGACTTGCGGACACGCTTGTTGGCGCGCTCGTCGGCGCCAGCAGCGGTGCGCTTGCGGGCACCAGCAATGGCAGCAGCGGCCGCGGCAACCGAGGAGGCGGAGGGAGAGATGCCAGCAGATTCCAGAGCTGAGACGTCGATGTCGGCGATCAGGTCGTTGACTGTCGGCAGGCGGTCGAGCTCGGACTCAATCTGCGCATAGTCCAGTGTTGCTTGTGAGGCGACATAGCCGGCGATGGCGACGCGGTCATTGGGGTCTTGCTGTTGCAGAGCACGGAATATATCACCCGCTGTAGCTAGGTCGGTGCGGTCTTCGGACTGCAGAAGGGAGGCGGCTGCTGCGCGGAGTAGGGACACGGAAGGCTCGGGCTTAGTGCGCCAGTAGGAGGCGGCTTGTGCGAGAGTGGTGCGGATCTGGATAATGCGGCCTTCGCGCTGGTACAGGGAGACAAGGACGCTGAGGAGGCCTGGGTTAAAGCGGATGGACTCGTTTGAGCCCTCAAGACTGCCGAGGGTTCGTTCCATGGCTGTGATAGCAGAGGTGGTGTTGCCGCCGCTGACATAGAGCTGTACCACTGTCAGAAGAAGGCCGATGTCTGTAGGCCGTCGCTCCAGCAATGGGAGGATCTGTTTAAGGGCTTTAGGGCCGGTTTCGCCTTGAGCGTGTGCTGCGGCGTTGAATACAGAGAGAAGGTTGGTGATGGCGTCGGTGGATGGACTTGGGCGTTTTGACTGTGCCTTAGCTGTGGACCGGATTATACCATCGTATTTTTGGACAAGCAGGTCGGCGGCGTGCGAATTTCCGACCACATCACGGTCCTGGTATTCGAATAGCCGATCATTATTGGTGGCATCTGGGGTGTCGTGGAGGGCCTTGTATAGGATGTAGGGATTGACGGCAGTCGGGCGAGCGAGGACCATGTTGGTACGGGCAATCTTCTTAGTTGATAACTCGGTGATGCTAGGAAAGGATGTAAGCAATACGTTTCGAGCTGGTATGATTAAACGTACTTTTCAACGGGGATATCTTTGAGAACCGCCTCGGCCTCTTCCAACTTTCCGAGTTGAATCAGGACATAGAGTTGTTGCACTGCGATTGGCAGCAGCTCTGCGGCCTTGTCTTCAGGTGAAAGTTCCTCCGATGTCCGGCAGATATCTATGCGAAAATGTCAGTCTGAGGCCTAGTTTTAAGCAAGACGGAGACATGCTGACTTTGAGCACGGTTGAGCAAGATCTCGCTCTGCTTAAACTCCCCCTTTGCAATGTTCAAGCAAGCTGCGTTGTAGGTTATTTCGAATGATTCCAAATCCTCCCTCGACAATCGGTCGTGGCGCACGAATTCCGTCTCTCCTTTCCATTGAAGCTGGGCATCGGTAGCCCACGAATTGATGTTCAGGTCGTTGACCTCGCGTTCGAAATCGGTCGTATCTTTTGAGAGTTGTTGATAAAGCTCCGCTGACCGTCGGAAGTGTTCAGTACGATAACGCTATTATATCACGACAGTCAACATTGATCCTCAAGCAACAGAAGGACAGATGGGGAATCATACCACTTGTGCCTCGAGATGACTAGCACCACGCCCAGAAGCTGTGCGACTCAAGGCTTCTGTGGCTTCTTCAAGCTTCCCGCACTTGTATGATGCATAGGCGTATTCCAGACCTGCACTCTGCTTCAGCGCATCGCCTGCGACCTGGAATGTCTTGAGGGCTTCTTCGTAACGGTCGAGTTTCAGCAGAGCAACGACTTTCATGTGCTGCGCTTGCAAATCGGATTTGGATTTGGCGAGGACTGCATTGCATGACTGGAGGACTTCCTCGTGGTCGTCAATCGACGCCTGCTGTAATAGCGAGGCCAGCGATTGCGCAACCATGGCGGGGGTCGAGAAATATGGGGGGTAATTCGCAGGCGAGGAAGACGGTAACTTCAATATCAGATATAAGATACAAGCGCTTGATTCATTCAAAGAACATAGTGGCCGATTTCCCCAGATCAACTGATATCAAACTCCAATGTGCGGAACTGGTCTTTTCCCCATTGGGGGATTTCTGCGCTCAACGTTATGTGCCCCGCCGTAGCTCACGTGTCCTATATGATCCTCCAATTTGACATCGACAATTCCACGAATAACGGTGACAGATCTCGAAGGACTGGAGTTTGTAGAGCGTGTACTGGGTCAAAACTGCATTTAAGCCAATTCTCGCAGAGTAAGCTTGATATATACAGCGTTTGAGCTAATTTCCTGGTACTTCAATTGCACAAGGATTGTGACACCGGGGAGGAACTCCGCTGCTGGCCCAATACTGAGAAGATCAATTTACTGCTAACGCTCTATGTGATGGTGGTATGTACTTGCCGTATTAAACAACACGCAGACAGACAGATTCGATGTAATTAAGGTTATAGAGTCAGGGAATTTATTCTAAATGCCTTGTTCCCACCTATTAGAACGCCTTATACTTCGGACATTTGTTTATTTTCCATCTTATTCCTAGGCCGATTCATGTTCGTAACTCGGGAAATGCAGTATAAGCTGGACGGTCCCTACGATTAACGGATCCGCCGTTGAGAGGTGATATAAGTGAATGTACTCCGTATAGGCGGCAAAATCTAGTCTTAACTACGAAGATCCACTTTATATCAAATGAGATGGCAATAAGACATATGTTCTTGTAAGCTCCCTAGGTGATTCAAGACAGCTAATGGCTTTTTCTTTACCCTTGCTCGGATCGATCTGGCAACGGTATCGACGAATATGTCTGTTCCGATCCCCTTTTTCGGTTGGGAAGAATACCTAGGGCTAGCGACGTTGAAAGGAGACTATCTGAGCGACCAGGAAACCTCTAGCTGATTGAAGCGTAATGTCTCCTCTACGTTGGCCACCAGCTATGCATTCTCGGGAACATAATGCCGAGGGCGATGGGATCCGAAGAGGAACAAGGAAACGATGCGCGAGGCAAACTAGGTTTCGTTTTCGGGTCTACTCCCTATTAGAATTGGCATTGTCATCGATAGCTGGTCGGCTCAATCCCACATGATATACAGTACAAAGTACCTATTTGCAATGCCGCAAAGATCTTCGTAAGATAGTAAGAGGCATGAATATCATCTTCAAAGTGGGGCGGAGTGGGTGAACCAAGCTGCGCAGGGTCTAAATGTTTATATCGCAAATGCCAATTGCTATCGGGTACCATAATGGCCGTCCGGAAAATACTCCGTTGTACCCCATTGTAGTGCTTATCTAGGGCCAAATACTCCGTAATGCCTTGGCTGTCAAAGCCTGGACGGAGTACTCCGTAGGACACGGGTAGAGGACGCGCGGATGTGGGGACCGGAGGGATCACCGACGAATGAGAACAAGTGAATCATTCTTCAGGATGTCTTGGCATCCGCACTGTTGTGGTCTGCATTTCGTACACTTCGGGAATGAGCAAACCACCAAGGTATACGAGGTAGATAGTAGTATGTATGGAAATGGAGAAATTTCAATACAACCATGCTTATGCATGCTAGAATCTTTATACTGTCTCTTTCCCAGCTCGGACCGGGTCATAATCTCCGAGTTACATTGGACTATACGAGCGCACGTGACTTCCGCCAAAGACACCTTGAACGTCATCGACCATGTCTCAGACCCCATGGAACCATGATCGTCCGTTGACCCTTCCCGTCCTTTCAGTCTGATTTTCTTCCTGTTCCTGTTCCGCCTCCTCCTCTTTCCTTTCCGCTACCTCTTCCTCTTCTCCATCCCCCGCCAACCCGCCTGGACATATTTATACTGCACTCCATCCGCCTGCGACCGTGGGCCCTTGATTGTGTTCTAGACCAAAACTCTTGTCTCCGCAATGCGGTAGAGCCAGACGCAATCTCACAACACAAAATATGATATTCAGCGCTCGAGATGGGTATGTTCTGGGGGGGTCATGGGCTTGGAAAAAGGTGCTGCGGTTTGGAGTAATCTTCTTGTTTGTGGTAGGATTTGCCGCTGTACTATGGCCCTCAGTCGAGCCAGTGAAGATGCCGCTAGAGACAGCTGCCAACATCACAGTCTCTCCCGATATCGCGTGCGATCTCGACTACGATAAATTGGCAAGCCTGAACGTTCTCAAAGTCGCCCAATATACCCGCCGTGAAATCATACTCAATATGACGGACGAACCAGTGCCCTACACGCAATGGCTTGAACAGCCGTTCTTTGAAACGCGAAGGGCTACTGGGGAGGCGGCGGACAGGTGCTCAATTCCCACACCAGTGTCCTTGCGGGTCCCCCAGCCTCCGAAATTGGCGGACGCATCACACATCGATTTTGGAGTCGCGACCAGTATCGAGCGATTGAATGAATCTTTGAATGCATTCGCTCACTGGGCTGGATACTCGCGCTGTCGCATTTTCGCACTGATCGAACCGGATCGCTCGGAAACCGGAACGCGGGATGTCTTGGCCAAGGCCGACTCTCTAGGGATCAACCTCCACATCACAGAGGCGGAGGATGACTACCTCAATCGATACTTCGCACTCATCCCTCTATTGAAGGAGAATGCTCGGGAAACAACCCGGTGGGGCTGTATCATCGACGACGACACATTTTTCATGTCGATGCCGAGACTGGTGGATGCGCTGGCTAAATATGACCACACCACCTCCATGTATATTGGCGGATTATCCGAGTCTATACCGCAGATTGCAGCATTCGGAATGATTGGGTTCGGAGGCGCGGGCGTCTTCCTATCCAAACCCCTCTTGGAAGAAATGACCAACGTGTATGATAAGTGCTCTGCGATGGATTTCACAGGTGACCGCCGCATCGCCATCTGCGTCTACCGCTACACCCAGACCCGGCTGACGGTGGACCACCGTCTGCGACAGTTAGACCTGATGCACGACGCCTCTGGATTCTTCGAGTCCGGTCGCGAGCCCCCGCTCACGGTGCATCACTGGAAATCCTGGTTCCACGCCGACATGCCGAAGCTAGCGGTGATCGCCGAGCTATGCGGCGACAGCTGCCTTCTCCGCAAATGGCACTTTGGCGACAGCTGGATCCTGACGAATGGGTTCTCGGTCATCAAGTATCACTCCGACCCAGATAAGGACGACCTCGCCATGGAGCAGACCTGGGACCCTCACAATGGCGCCAATGACGAATCTTACCTGCACGAATTGGGTCCGCTTCGACGCAAGGATGAGCTCAAAAGGTCCTTCCTGTTGCAGGACGCCGTCCACGAGCAGAATGACCGTGTCACTCAGTGGTATATCATGCGCGATGAGAAGGACGGTGATCAAATCTTGGAGCTGTCATGGCGCAAGGGATAAATTTTCTTTTTTCGTTTTTGCTTTGCCTTGTACATGTACACAACGTGTACGGGCCTCTTTATACGGTCTCCGGGCCACGGGCGGTCTGCTAGGTCAATAAGCCCACTTTCAGGCACATGGGCGCATGGGTAAAGGAATGCCACTATACATGGAGTTTTGTTTCGTTGTTTATAGATGATAGATACACCTTCTGTCTACTCTAATGAGTTGAATAATGTGATATGGATATTTTGGGTTACCTCTTATGCTTCACGATTGTAGCAATTGAAGATATAGTTTCGAGGAACGACGTTCTCGAGTACAACATGCTGCTTTGTCTTGGCAGTACTGGAGACAATATCTGCAAGGCACAGCCTTAAATATGTCTCGATGGAAGATAAGTATGATGGGTGGTATGTACTCCGTAGGTTAAGCAAAGAGCAAGCAAGAGGCAGGGGAACAAAAGCCCTTTCCCGGATACATAGCATCCGCAAACCCATGGGGTACTGTCTGACCATCCATCAATCGGAAACAATAACGTTCTAGTAAGATAGTACAAAGTACGTACAATAGTACGGCATATGGAATGCCGTGACCCAGCGAAGATCCCATGGAGCCCCTGAAGATCGATCGGCGTTGAATGTCGATCCAATACGACGGATGTGAGACCAAGTGGAGTAAACAGTACGGAGTTCAATGTACGGAGTAGGTGATAAGCAGTTAGGACCATGGTGATCCGGAGCAAGTTGATCTTTAGGGAGGTGGAGAACGGAGACGACCTAATAAAGACGTTTGCCACTCTACAACTGACAGAAGTAGACTTTCTTTTTTATTGGGCACTGGAAATTGATCAAACTATGATTTGGAATGTGGAGATTAAAATATCGAATACTAATCATATGTATTTGGCTCCATAACTCAATTGGTGAGAGTATGGTGCTAATAACGCTAAAGTCGAGGATTCTGGAATCACGGTTTCTTTTTTTGTTCCTTTCTTTGCTTTTTGTTACTCTATAGTTATGAATTCTTGATTTTCAAATAAGAAGCGAAATGCTCGACGTGCGGGGGAAATCTTCGACCGGAGCAGCAATATCTGTTACGACTCTATAGATCGTCAAGTTTCTTGCTTACTCGCTTCCTATTTGCATTGTTTACCTATCGAAATGCATATGCTTATACGCCTGTATAGGGGTTTCACCTTTCGGTATCATCCTAGTCCAGCACCGACCTTCCTGATCCGAATGAAAGGCACAGTAAGCCTTCACCATTGGGTATTGTAGGTGTGAGACTGCACTGCTTTTGAGGCACTTGGTACACTGCAGCAAGCCTATCTAAACTCCATTTGGCCAATGAAGTTTATCTATAACAAACGAATTAACATTCAGCACGAAATTAACTCCGAAGTCGTCAAGGTCATACAGTAGCTCGGCTGCTATAGCCATAATCCCTCGTAGGGCAACGATAATAACAATGACGATGCCATGGACCCAAATACGGCTAACGCTAACGTCGGTAGAGCACAATACAAGG
The DNA here is from genome assembly GCA_023627375.1 of Penicillium paneum. NCBI lineage: Eukaryota > Fungi > Ascomycota > Eurotiomycetes > Eurotiales > Aspergillaceae > Penicillium > Penicillium paneum. The sequence goes on from JAMAFK010000048.1 coordinate 74,121, forward strand.
CTATAGTTGCGCTTAAAAGCGAGCGATAATGATAAAGATTTCGATGAGGATGATATCGATGGAAATTTCAGAGGATGAATACCAGCATGAATGATAGAGATCAAGTATATAGAGGGTCTATAGGAAGCTGGAACCCTCTACTTTGAGCACCACACTCTAACCAACTGAGTTATGGAACCAGTCATATATTGATGTTAAGAGTTTCCATCTACGAACTACTAATTGAGGAGAAAAATAAGCTACATGAAATTAGCTTCTCTCTTCTCGCTTTCTTTCGAACCAATACGGACAGATTTGTTTTTACTTTTCATTAACACAGCACTCACAACACAACCAATGCGAGCCAAGCATCTCACGAGAATATAATGGATACCCCTCGTGATGATTCATGAAGCCCTGCCGGCTTACATGGAATATTTTTCGGAGAGACACAAGTACCTGTCACTTTTTATCGTTTCCGGAAGACACGGTCTACTCTATATTGATGATTTCGATATTAAGATTGATGCGAACGCTCTATCCACTGCTGGGACTGAAGAGACGAGTGTGAAGAAACAGTCTGTATTCAGGGTATAGGTCGACTGTTGGAGTTCAAGGACAACTTTGACAACCTTCTTGGTGAGCTCTTTGATATGGAAGAAGAAGGGCCTGAAGAATATGTATACGTCAAGACCATCGATGTTTTGTATTTCCGGACACAGCGGCAGCCCTCCAACTTGAGCCGAGGCCCTTCCCGTTAAAACAGCCGAGGAGCAAAGAGACGAAGGTTCATATCGAGGAGCTAGAGATACATCGGCAACCGAAGCGTGGTGTGAGTAAGATCAGGCTGCTCAGGTGACGCTTAGTGTGCGATTCATCTGGCTTAATTAACTATGCAATGACCAGGTGATGCGAGGTCTGAGCGCGTTCGATGATTATGTAATACTCAGGGGCGTGCTCAGTGAGCAAAAAGCGGCACGGAGTGAGCACTGAAGCGGAAAGGGAAAGCCATCTGGGCCTAAACTCCGGTGTATGTTGTATGTTGTAGGTGGCATTAGCCCACTCTTAAAGCGGTCAACCTGATCATCATACCACTTCCTAATTAGTCGCGGCTTTGGATCCCTGTGGAGGTGAGCTAATCCCACCTTCGTACTTTTGTCGTTTCGGCAGGCGGAAATATTCTCGGGTCCCATAAAACCCACTTGGACTAGTAGATACAACATTGCCAGTAGAGTCCATTTCTCAGCGTGTACTGTCATATTATTGTAGTCACATAATCTACATCACAGTCCTCAAAGAATACCTAAGCAAGTCTTGAAACTAATAGGTCTTCATTATCTAGACGTGAAGCTCAACTGACTACAACATACAGTTTACACTCTTCTAAAATATATATCTGAACCTTGACTAGCTAATTGATTCTTATCTCCGCCACTTTAGTGAGAATTGAATAATTAGAGATTCCAATGAAGCGCTTCTTAGAGACGTAGCTGGAGATGACCATTGAATGACTAGAGATTTTGGTAGTTATAACTTGTACCTTAACACATACTAGAAATTGAAATGGAATTGAAATGGTGCCCGCCTGGCAGAAATTGACGAATGCTAAATACGAAGCAATAGAGTCTAATATTGATAGTAACCGACAACATGAATCAAATTCCATCAGAGCCAGGCACGCAATTTTGAGTCTTCGGAAGCCATCCGAGACTAGACCACGAGATGGGGATTCAAGGACGTGTTGTCTTGGTCCACGTCGCCCGTATCCATCTACAACATCCTCCCGCGGAGTACTATTTCCTTTATACCGAGTCGTCTCCTAGTGGAGCATGGGGCAACGCAATGCTTTAAGATCATCTGCATCAGCTTCTACGCCACCTGTTTGGGACGGAGGATTTGGGTGTCACCAGGATTCTCTGCAGTAAGCTCGCACAGGCTGAGACGAGCTAGTGTTGACTTATCTGTGACTATTTACCTTGGCGGGATGAGAAAGGCACATCAGTGGGCCAGTGCTCAATTTCCCCGGGAGATAGGTGACATCAGAGTGGAATCTGCGACACAAGAGACAGAAAAATGGGCCTTTTGGTCATAGCGTTAGCGGCTGTTCCTGGATTTTGTGGATGTTTGGTTTTTCTTCTGGGTTACGGAGGTCGTACAATAAAATAGGGCGTGTCTGATCTTCCAAGGTCGATGTGCATATGCATAGACCTAGTTACCCCCTAGGCAGCCCGGGGAACCTTGGAAATGCATCCTAATTTGTCAGAAGCCAATCTTGCAGCGTTGACCTGTACAGGACATGCTCCATCCTAGGGGCAGGCTACAGGCTGAAGGAAATGTTCTACTAATAGAAATATGGAGACTAGCGCGGACACGATACACCAAGACACGTCTCAGCCACAACCATGTGGGAATGGCCCCGTGTCCAGCCATCCAATGTGCGTCGGCCTGACCCGCCTTGGTTCGATTTTCTGTTTATTGGCGATTGCGTAAAATCAAGGAAACAGTAACGGCGAACTATAATAAATCATCTTGCCAGTCATTGGTTCATTAAATCTTGAGAGGCCAGCGCCTTGTTTATTCGGCTTATACGGATCTGCATGGTACAAAGCATTGTATGTTGTAGAGGAGATAATCTCCGCAACTCCCCGCAGCACCCGGGTTAAGACCAAACCCGGCAAGCGCAAGTGCATATGCAGGATGTGCCGTCACTTTCGTCACAGCCACTAGGGTGTGCATTAGCCCGGCGAGGGGCACAGAATGGTAGGTGTGTGTGTGTGCAAGAGAGCGTGAGAGGATAGACGATCACGCCAATGAAGAGGAATAGCCCTGAAAAGTCACCTGGCAAGATATGACTGGACCAGTCATCGTGGTGCCCAACCCCCCCTTTTTTTTCGAGTTTCAATTTGTTTTGCCTCTAGGCAAATATATGGCTCTTTTATTTTTTTTCCCTACATTAATTCCTCGATGTGAAGGGTATAGTGCACAGTCAGGGATGATCTCCTGGTAAGGCTCCGAACCGTGCGCAGAACGGGGCGCCGCGCATGTCTGGTTGATTTCCTTCTACGGCTTCCACGGCTTCTACGGATGTTCCAAAATGCTTCTGGCGTCCTTCTGGAAGGTCAGGAGAAGGCTTGGCAGAGCCATCCGTGCCGTCCACGGGTCTTTTTGTGGCAGTGGAGTGGATTCCCAGAGGCTGAAGCCAGGCCCCGGAAGGGAAAGGGGTTGAGTAATTACCGATGCAGACCGGATTAGATCCACTGCAGGATCGTCAGAGTCCACGTACCTAAGAAAAGACGAGGGGAATCAGAGAGAATCACCGAAAGTCGAAGTCGGGTCGTGCTACCAACGGTGTCACCCATATATGCTGCGTGAGGTACGGAGTACAGGAATGGTCACCGTCGTGATGGCGGAAATATTCTAGAAGGTGAATCTCGATTTTACGATAGAATCGGCTAACAGCCGGGTAGATTATCGAGGTAATCTCCTTCACATCGTATAAAAATAAGTATATCACTCAATGTGTCGCACCATGAGAAACTTGCATGTCATCGTTGATTGAGATCTCCTGTTTCTTTTCCTTGCCTTTTCCTGCCTTCTTTTTTTCTTTCTTTTATTTCTTTGTGTTTTTTATCGTAATCGTAACATCCGGATGAGAAATGCGTGTATTTTCTATTTCGCTTCAGGGGTTGTCAGTTGTAGTTCGGCCCCTCCCCCCCCCTTTCATACTGTATATGGGACTCTTAACGCATTGCTACACCGTATATTACAACGTTGGGACTTGGTTCCCTCTGAGTCCGATCCTCTGCTTAATTTGAGCCATGGTCTGGGAATTAACACCGCACTACAGGGTATATCTAGAGATAGATTTCAGGAGGCTATATCGAGGCGGATAATAATAATAATAGGGCAACTCAGGTTCGGATCGGCCTTTTGGATCCATTTCCACACGGGGAGAAGGGCACGTTGTGGATCCTTCTGGTGCGGTCAGGTTTCCTTCTAGCGGGCTTCGCTGGGGCCGACTAGGAAAACTAGTCCTTCTAGAAAGGGAATTCAGCTAGGAGAGGTCTGAATGGATTGCAACTTATATAGGAGGATAACCATGGAATGCATATGGAAATGCCATCTAGTAGCAGACGTTCGATGTGAAACCTGGATGATACACGAATAGAATACGCCAATACTAAATCGACCAAAAATAAGTCCAGCCAGTCAAGTAAATAAATGATGTACAAAGATGCAAGAGACAGTGGCACCTACCACACCTAAATCACCTAAACATGTAATAATCATAATATTCCGATTTCTCTTTCCCCCCTTTCTCATCTTCTACTTTTTAACCCTTCGCTTCCCTTTCTTCTTCTTTCATTTTATCTCCAATCTTCTTGATCTCTTTGTCTCTCTACCTTCTTACCCAACCCCACTTGACCCGGCCGCAAATTCCTAAATTCGCTCGAGCCTCTCTTTGTGTCGCCTTCGACTCTTCTCTATCATATAGTATCTTGAAAACCCCAAGCTTCGTTGAAAAAGGTGTGTTTTCCGCTTCACTCCTTGCCTTCACCGCGATTTGCCAGTGATGACGCATCCCGCCTATTCGCCTTGGCTGCCCAACTCTCTCCGCCATGCGCTGTTATCTTGGGTTTCGTGAACACGGACAATTTCCCCATCCGTGCTGGTCTTGCAGTCTGTTTTTCATTTTCCTGGAACTCAGCGTTGTGACTGGTCTCCCGTACCGAGGACCGCGGAGCACAGACGAGAAAATCAGCTTACAGCACGGTGATGGGAAATGCTCAACATCGCAACCATCGTCTTGAGATTAGTTTCATGCTGACCATCGACGTTTCTTGTCTTGCATAGGAATCTTCACAGGGATAGTTGACCTATCTTCTTCCACCTTCACCGACAAACGACCACGCGTTCCGCCTTGAGCCGACCACAACATTATTCTCTGGGGCGAGCTTGGCTTTTTGGCAGAAAGTCCATCGTTCGAGACCTCTTACGCAACCTTGCATTCCACTGCAGAAAAGTGGAGAATTTACCCCGTCGCATTCCTCGCTGAAGGACTGTCCAACACGATTCAGGTTTACGCAGGGTGAGTTTCTGGTCTGAGGTCTTCCTATGAGCTGCGCACTCGAGGAGTTTTTGCGGAATCGAGCTCGATCTACTGTACCGAAGATTGGTTCTAATTGTATCGTGACTTGCAGAGCTTGCTAGTTGTGACCCGAATCTCCCACCCAACGGCCTCCGCTGTTCATATCCATCCGTCCTAACGCGTCACTCCCAATCCAATAAGCTATCGGACTTCGTCGGAATACTAGTCGCGCGGAAGGTCTGCCGAAGGACTCTTCGAAAGCAGTCCTTGACCGCGGTCCCTTGGCTACTTGCTGGGTCGGGTCATGGACTTCACGACCATCCTGAACAGGAAAAACTCCGCTGCAGCCGCCGCCGCCGCCGAGGCGCAGTTACAACAACAGTACTTCCAACATAGTGCACAGTTGCACACCGGAGCTTCACCCACAATGAAGAGCGAATCAGGTGGCTCGGAAAACCCCGTCAATGTATATCCTCCTCACGGTCCCCCGCCCATGCAAATGGATGGTGGACTTTCCGATTCCTTCTATTATTCACAGCCTACGGGTTCAACTCCTCGAAACATGGCCTATGCCCCTGCGGGATACGCTGGCGATCCCCAGATGCAGCAGGAATCAGCTCCACAAGGAAGAGCAGGGATTGAACCACCACCAAAGACTTTCCACTGCTCAACCTGCAACAAGGGCTTCGCACGGCGCAGCGACCTTGCTCGACACGGTATGTATCCTTCAGAAGTTTTGGAGATGCGGCCGCTAACGATTTACAGAGCGTATTCATACAGGAGTTAGACCTCACGCTTGCGAATGGCCAGGGTGTGGAAAGCAGTTCATTCAACGCTCGGCTTTGACAGTACACTCTCGTGTACACACCGGAGAGAAGCCCCATATGTGTGAGAGATGTGGCAAGGTGTGTAACTTTCCTCTTTCTGTTCTGGCTCAAATCTAACATGTATTCAGCCCTTCAGCGACTCGTCTTCGCTGGCCAGGCATCGCCGCATTCACTCCGGCAAGCGACCTTACAAATGCCCGTATGCCAACTGTCAGAAGACTTTCACGCGTCGCACGACGTTGACACGCCATCAAAATCACCACACCGGGACTATCGAAGAAGCAGCTGCTGAGACAGAGGCCCAGTTGCGGCAAAATAAGGACCGTGGGCGTCCTGGCGAAGGAATGTTTTCCGAGCACGCCTCCATCCATTCAACCCCGTCACCCGCGCATCACCCGTCCATGTCACCTGGTGGTGAGCTCCCGCCGCTGAACATGCACCGCTCTGCCGGCGACTACTACATGGGCAACGGCCCTATCCCGCCTCATGTGCGTGGGGATTTCCCCCAAGGCAGCCCCCGAGTTTCCCCGACTGCGACATCTCCTTCGTTGTCCAGCTACGGCAGTGCGCCCCACGCCCGGCCATCCATGACCTCGCATCCCTACGGTCTTCCTCAACCTCTTGAGCCCCCGGCCAACAGTGATCACCGTCCCAATAGCGTGAATGGCAGTCCACACATGACTAGTCTTGGATGGGCTTCGCCTTCTCACGGTGGCATGCCATCGCCCGGATCGGCCAACGATTTCACTTATCCCGAGCCCACTGGCCCCGCGTATCCGACATCGATGCCACCGCACATGTATTTCCCCAACTCTACTATTCGTCGGCCTACCAGCACCGAGCCGGAGAACTACGAAATGAAACCTCGAGGTGACCACACATGGTCTACTGCTGTATGATTCACAACCAACAAAAGTGTCTCGCTGCAGCTTGAATTTTCCGTTATTTCATTTGTTTAATAACCTCATTGCATAAGCCCTTGATTCCCACGAGAGAATACATCTATGCCTCTCGATTGATTTCTTATTTTCCTTTGTTTTTCATGCATTTTCTTATTCCGTTTGTATTTATATTGATGGGAAACCAGCGCACTGGAAGGAGTCGGACGGTCTGATCGTGTTTCAAATCTGCGATTTATTGTTTTGTTTCAAGATGTCATCTTGCGCTTGCAACCCCATTTTCTTTTGTTAAATGCTTGCGGGTGACACTACCGAGACACGATCAGATGAGGAACTGCATCCATGGAATAGATAGAGGGTTGGACTAGGGATTGTCTTGGGTATGGATGGGTTCGGGAACGGTTCTGGGTTTGTTTTAGGGAGACTCCTGATGCTGGTGCTGGTGTCTGGTTAGGATTTATTTAGTTATGCGTGCTTGTTCTTTTTGCTTTTTTCATTGTCTTATACATCTAATCATTGTATTGCTTTATGTTACCATTACTCTCTTGACTGTCGCGGTCATTTGCTTTTCCGCTGCTCTCTGACGATTAACATCTTTCAATGAGATCGTGATCGTCGTTTGCTAGCGTTTGCACTTCTGTATGATAGATCGATGATATTGGATTGTCGCGTTTCTTCGATTATACGAGCATTTCTCCAAGGTTGCAGTCTCCTCAGTTGTACTTTACATTTTTGAATTCGGGAAATCGAGACATGTCTCCAGCGCAGCAAGGTGATGAGGAAGAACTCTAGCAGGTGAAGCTGTGATCTACTAAACAAGGAAATCCGGGTCAAAAGGTTCCCTCTTGCCCTTCTCATGCCCGAATCAATCCCAAATTATAATTAATATAAGACAAGATTCGTGAGGTGCTACGTGTGAGAGCTAAGACTACGCCCTGGCATGAGGCATAAGAAGAGTCGTGTAAAACCTGAAGCTAGATAGTTCATTAGTCTAGACTTGGTTTGGTTCTCACAATATTTGACGAATCATATACCTCTCCATAGTGAAGCTACCTCGCCTTGCTGAGTATATGTCCAGATCAAAGATTAACTAAACCAGAGGCCGAGGCTACGGCGCTCCCTATTTTATCTCATACATTGGGCGTGGCAGGTGTGCCAATGAGAGCTCGTTTGGTACCGCGGAGATTAGAAGATATTGGCCGACTACACACATGGGCAAGACCCCTCATTTCACCTACCTTGCGACGAATCATCATATAATGCGCTCACACTAAATGCAAGGGCCGGGCTTTTGTACTTTTGTATGTATTAGTGGGAGTGCTCAGCCTCACTTTCCACGAGAAACCTTTCAAGACTGAATTTCTGATGACATGAGGTGTGCAGGCTCTTCCTTCTGCGCCCTTTGTCCAACTGGTCATAGCTGTATATTGAGAGCGAGTATTCATCTGAGACTTGTAGTTATACCGTCGGGTTTTGAGTGGATCTCAATAAGACAATACGAACAGGCCGAATCAATTGGGACTATGCCGGCTACCACGTCTAAGAATAAATACTTCGCTCATTACCATGCGCGTAACGCCTTAAATCATGCATGTCATCTTATATCTCCTCTCATTCCATAGGTTCAGTATTAGGGATTTTACTTTGTCAATTTTGGTTGCCATACGAATCCCCTGCCTCAGTTCACACTACAATATGGAGCGCACTAAGCCTGCAGGTAAGTTCTCACCCTACCATCTGTTCAATATTCATGGAATATCAAGTTGAACCCTTTACTTAACAGTTACACCCGAAAATTATACCCGAGCAATTATCTCCCTTTCGAGGAGATTTCAGACCACCTCTGTCTTCCCGGGCAACAATTATCTCGATATCAAAGAATGGATGATCCAAGACCGTAGGATCTTCAAATCGGCAAAATTAGAAGAGGATGCGTCCAGTTTCGCCTCCATTTTCGACTCGAAGTCTGAACAGCCTCACGAGTTAGTTGTGGTATACAACAGCGACGGGGAGAGAAAGTGGGATGTACAACAATATAGTCAAGAGCAACATGAAGACTTTCACTCGGATACTTTCATTCCAGCAGAAGGCACGGGACAGATGGTTTTTATTCGAGGGTATATATCACCATCGTGGGTGTCGGTGCTTGGGAGCAAATACAACATTGATCCGGAATTCTTCAGGCGACACATGGACTTTCTTTCGGCAAACATTTTCAGACATTCATTCGGCTTCCCATCACTTGCCAGTTCTTCCAATAACATATTCAGACTTTGTGTTAGCACCCTTCTCCATCGTGATGACTTCGGCGGACAGGATCTCCAGTCTCAGCGGTCAGATCAATCCACCGAGCTCGAAACATATAAGCTGCAACAGCTGGCATTTATTAAAGTTCGCTGCGGAGATTCTGTGGTACGCGAGTACTCTACCGTGTGCTCATGCTTCTCTGTGATTGAACAATGGATCTCACTTTGTATCACAAAAACAGGTAAAGGCTGGACTGGTAGGTAATTTCTGCTTTGTACCACGAAAGATATTTGCTAATAGGCGCTTTTAGTCATTGCCTGGATGGATCAGGGTAGACCCCTGGAACAATCTCCCCCGGGACCATGGACAACTCACATCAAGTCCAATGCTAGACCATTTCCTATTCTCCAGCATCATCCCAAGATGGCATTTCGAAAAACCACCAATCGTCTAGATTCAGATGCGAATGCCTCAGCAGAGCTCCCGCAAAGCACGACCATGCTTCCTTTACAATACGATTCATTGTTAGCACTTGTCGATCTCGCCCGTCGCGCGCCTCGAGATCCGCTTTCAATGTGTATCCCGCTATTTACACATACTGCTTTCTCCGAAGTTCAGTTCTTGAATCTCATTGAGTCCAGGATACAAATCCAGTTAAACACCATTACTGAAGCAGTTAAGGCTGATGAGTTGGGAACTCTTCAATATTTCTACAAGATTCTCAATCGTCATGCCCAGCAGCTGAAGGATAGTACTCGTGCACTCTACAAGTTGGCCGAGCGAAGTAGTCAGGGATCGAATGCTATGCCACCGGGTCTGGGTATCGGCACATGTCGGCGGACCCCAGAGGTTGAGACGGCCAGAATCCTTGGGGCCAATAGTTCGTGTGGTGCCTTTACAATCAGGGGCCTCTTGGAAGACTATGAAGAGCTCTACGTCCGTTGCATCGACCTGTCAAAAATGTGCACCCGGGGCATAACCATGGCAATGAATAAAGCCACAATCGAGGAATCCCGCAAAGCCATTGAGCAGTCTGAGCGAGTCAAGAAGTTAACTCTACTTGCAACGCTTTTCATTCCTCTTAGCTTCAGTTCTAGCCTGATGGGTATGAACATTGATCTCCTTGGGCAGAACACAGTGAAATTTTGGTGGTTCTTGGTGTTATGTATTCCGGTCACTCTATTTGCCTACTGCTTCTTTATTTGGGACTTTCAAGATGTGAAAAGGGCCTGCGCGAAGTTCTGGGCAAGATGTCGCGGAGTTGGGCGAGGCATGAGGGAGAAGGATCCGAGTCATATTGTGTGATCTTGTGAGATTTTCGTGATAGCACACAGCCAATATGGGTCTTAGTCCATGTACATAATATACAGGACAGCTTTCATGTTACTGTTAGCAAGGGCGAATAGTTACAGTCAGGGTAGGACCGTGCGCCTTCAAGCGTAGAGTCCACGTTCTCCGTGACTGGGGACCGCATGTAATATATGACTAGGATAGAGATAGAATAATTTCATCAAGAGCATTTGCATGTATATGAGAAGTATACACCCCGAAATCGGATGTAACTAGATGTTATGTTAGAGGGCTGTAGTGTTTACATATCCCATGCACCTGGTGAGTACCCGTTGACATAGTACAACTACCCCGCATCACGAGGATAGTCTCATCTTCTCATTTTGAAACGCGCACCCTTTCGTTGCCTACAGATATGGATACGATGAGCTTTGCACCTACGGGCCACCTTCAGGTACTGCGGGATCCACCTGATGAATCTCAGGATGGTATCGAGTAAGAAAAACCCACAGCCTGGCTCGGTTTAAGGCCTCCATTTATTCTCAGTCTAGTATCGTTCTCGTTCCTGGCATCGGAACTACCTTACCGACAGAATGGCCGTTTGCCAACGAAGAATGGCTTGCCGCCCTACCAAATTCCAGTTCTGGGACACGCATCCTCGCCTACGAATATGCTTCGCCATTTGCGACCGCCAAGCCTTCATGGGAGTCGATCTTGATGCTAGGTCACGACCTTCTCCAGCATATAAGTGATGGGCGATCATTACCAGCCGCAGACGTGGTAAGATTAACTACTTCCCTTCGAGCCATCCGTATGCTTGCTAATTTACTTCCTCTAGACTGCGAACAAGCCAATCTTGATAGTCTGCCACAGCTTAGGTGGTATTTTAGTCAAACAGGCATTATGTGTCGCCAACAAACAGTTTAATCGGTACGAATCAATCATCAACGCTATCGCTGGCGTTATCTTCCTGAGCACTCCGCATCGCTATGGCGACAAGACCACCACTTCTATACGTTTTCGAGATATATTCGAAGCAACGACTAGCAGAAACCTGAATATTCCAAGCACCAATATCGAGCAAGAAGGTGCCATTTTGCTTGACCTTGCAGATAGATTCGAAAAAATCTCGTTCAGTACCCCCATACTATCCGCGTATGAACTGAGAGAATCGAAAACTAGTTTGACTACACTGCAGCATAAATACCAACAAGTCAGTTTGGAGCCCTCGACTTAGATCAACGCTAACTTCCAATATAGTTGGTCAACCGTGAAGCTTGTTCAACTCGCGCCCGAATGGAAACAGTCATTGGCCTTAATCTTAATCATCACGATACATGTCTTTTCACCCAGAGTGTTGGTGGCGAAAGTCTACCGGAATTCAACAATTTTGTCTACAACACTTTGCGTGCCGCCGCCGGCCTTTTTGCTATTCAAGTTAAGGACCGTAGGTTATGAACGCATCAGAAACCGCAAAACAGTATTAATGGTCTCAGAGGAATCTCAAGATGCAATGACGAGCGCTTACTCGCCCACGATGAGCGAATTGCCCCTAAATGGTAAGCTGGATATTTACATATCACCAGGTCATCATACTGATGTCGGTTAGTTGAGCAATTGGAGCTCACGGAGTCGCCATCCAACAAAGCAACGGAAGGAACATCTCTTTCGGGGTTTGAGTTGGTAACTCCTGTGAGCCCGAAATCCGATATTGTGAAACCCCTCCACCTACCATGCTTCCTTCTCAACACGCATTCAGCAAATCAGGATTTCTGCGGCCGTGAAGATATCTTGGAACGTCTCGCGACCGAGCTCTTACCCCCAAAGAATAGAGTGACAGGATCGGGCACCGCTATAAGACAGTTTGCACTTTGTGGATTTGGAGGAATTGGAAAGACGGAAATAGCTCGCGAGTTTGCCCGACGTCACAGACATTCCTTTGATGCGGTATTCTGGGTCTTGGCGGATGAAGTTGCGAAACTTGATCACCATTACCAGCAGATTTCGTTAGCACTGGGACTCGAAGATTCATCCGAGTGCAAGAGCCAGGTTGTCAGTAGAGAGATTGTGAAGGGATGGCTCTCTAATCCTCGAAAGCATATATCAGGGTCGGATGATTTTATTCAACCGGGCGAAGATAGCTCAGAAGCAACTTGGTTGCTTATATTCGACAACGCAGATGATCCAATAATTCTGGCAGACTACTGGCCCCAAGGCAGTGGATCGATTCTGATCACTAGTCGCGACCCATTATGCAAAAACATGTTCACGGGAAGACCCTCAGGCCTGGATTTAGGTCCACTTTCACAGCAAGACAGCCTATCTCTCTTCAACCACCTCACTACTCTCTCTAACGACCTAGAAGTTGACACAGCGCAAAAAATTTCCGATGCACTTGGTGGCATTCCTCTGGCCATTTCCCAGATGGCTGGTATTATCCGTCGACAAGATCTCACTCTTTCAGAGTTTCTTGAGCTGTATATGGACCATGAAGAACATGCCAGTCTTTATGAAACCAAGTTCGACACGAACTTGGTCACATATCGTCACTCTCTCTCCACCGTATGGGCATTCGGGAAGCTCAAGCCTCAAACTCAACAGCTTTTGGAGTTGATCTCATTTCTTGATCCGGATTCCATCGGAGAAGACTTATTGGAAGCATCCGTGGAGCTGATTTCCGAGGGCACACCATTTAAGAAAAGTAACTATATTGAGGCTCGAACTGATCTCTTGCAATCATCTCTGGTCCAAAGAGATAAGCAAAAGCAGCAAATATCAGTTCATCGTATTGTACAAGATGTGATACTAGCAACAATGGATGTTGAGAGGAAACGGTCCATGTTCGACCAAGTGGTACGAATTCTGTGGGCGGACTGGCCATCAGCTATGCCGAAGCCATCAAAGGAGCCAGAGCTACCACAGCCTAAATCTTCTGGCAACAGGCTATATGTTGGAAGATGGCCTGCCTGTGCAGCGGTTTACCCCCACGTTCTTAGGATGCATCAGCTCTGGCCAGCTATGTCAGATTCCTCGGAGGCTACCAAATTGCTTTTCGCAAAGCTACTGACTGATGCAGCATGGTGATTATACGATATTCAGGCAATCCATTTACTATAGTGTCTAACATTCTCCAGGTATCAAAAAGAGCGTGGACGAACGAAGCAATTTGATGGCTTCTTCGAAACTGCTCGCATCATCTGCGAGTCCTCAATACATCCAGATCGCGATTCCCTGCTTGCAGATATCCACTTCTGCCTAGGAGCTATAGCCATGGATGCGAGCGATTTCGATACAAGCCGCATCCACAAGGAGCGTTCTTTTGATCTAGTTTTCAAAATTTGCAATGAACTTGGAGTTGCAGACGACAGATTATACCTCGCCTACGCGGAGCGGGGGATCTCACGAACCCAGGACGGACGGTACGAGGAAGGGGAGGCCGACCTAAAGGAGGCGCTGCGGATACGCAAGGCTCTCGGCAACTACATTCCGCGGTCTGGCGAGGCCAATCTGAGCTGGGCTCTCCTTTTGCAGGGTAAGATTGAAGAGTCCAACACCCTTCTTCTGGATAGCCTTGCCGGCAGGGAAAAGGCATTAGGCAAGAATGATAGGGAATCCGTCCGGACCGGCCTGATTCTATATGCACTTGGCAACCTCCATGCTGTGCAAAACCAGTGGGACGAGAGCTTTGAATATCACCAGAGAGCGTGGCATCATATGCGCGAGACGGTGGGTGAGAGGGACTTTTACACTGCAAATATCACCCATAAGATTGCCGAGCATCTGATCCGCTTAGGGCGCAATGAGGAGGCGATGTAAGTGCTGCCATTCAACCAAGTCGCTGAATACTTTCCTAAATTCTCTTAGTGCTGTGATCAACGACGCTCTGGGAATTTGGTTGGTTGATCCGAATGCCCATAAGAATGAGATCGCTCGAACTACTTTCCTCAAGGGAAAGTTGTTGGCGGCAATGGGCAAGACGCAAAAAGCTTCGATTGCCTTAAGAGTTGCTTGTCGCCTGAGGAAGGAGATCACCCAGGAGGATCGACATTTGGAGAGCTTGACGATGAAAGACTTTGACGAGATCGTTGCTTTTTGGGCCCGTTAATGAAAGTTGTTCTTTCTTTCTTTTATCTTCTTCTTCTCTCCAATGTGGGAACAGATTCCTGCCTCTCATAGGTACAGATTGAATTGGAACTGTTCCATTACAATATTTCAGATGCCACTTTGAGGCCGTACTTCTCGTAATCAAAGTCTTCCAGACTAGGTATACTTTCCGCCCAGCCGTCATCAATCTCTCCTAGCTGCCAGTCGTCTCCGACCTTAAATCTTCCTGATCTTCCAGCCAGGATATCTTTCTGCACCGGCTGATACTCGACCGCCACATCTGGATGCGGTACCCAAACAACTCTCATACCAGCGCGCCTTCCAGCCTCTACACCAGCGATGCTATCCTCAAAGACTAAACACTCGCTGGGCAGGATAGCCTTTTCCCCAGAGTCTAATCCCGAGTTCAAACACTGCAACGCGAGCAAATAAATGTCGGGCGCTGGCTTCCCTCGACCCTGTCGCATCCGTGGATCATCACCCAGGACTCTCCTGTCCGACCGAAAGAAGCTCAACAGTAATTTCGATTCCGGCCCCGCAGTTTTCAACTCATAACTACGGGTCTTGGTGCTGGAAGCCAAAGCCAGCTGAATCATGTCCCCAGACGAAGCACTCCGTGCACGGCTCAGATTCGATAGAATTTTCTCCGCACCAGGCAACGGCCTGCAATCCGGGAAACGTAGTCGCATGCCCTCGCTTGATTCACGGGCGAATTGCTCGCGGGAGATAGGTAATTTAGCCCAGTTGTGGAATATGTCGCTATTTGTCGAGTCTGCGACACCCATGAGCTGGGCTCGAATCGACCGGGTCAAAGGAGGCCTTCCGTACCTTTCCAGCAGTTGGTTCGTGGATAGACTGATTATGTCTTCGGAGTTGATGAGGAGCCCGTCCATGTCGAAAATGCAGGCGCGGACTGCGGGGAAGCTGGTGGTCTGTGTTAGCTTCGCGGGTTACAGAATTCACGTTAATGCCTCCGCTAATTGTCGTATATAGATGCCTATGTTCGAGGTCACTCACTCTGGATTAGGGGGAGCCATGAGAACCGAATGGAGGTAAACTTTGCTCCCGATTGATGGCATTGGGAGTGATAGAAGGGAGCGCGGAGTTGGGATTTCAGTCGAAAAGCCCACTCGACTTCGCTTCCCCAATCCCTGGAGGGTTAGGGGCCGTACGTACCCTTGGAGGGGTTAGACACCATACAATGTACATGTATCTTTTGTATGCGTTTCCCGTATAAAAGGTACATAGTCTCCGCTAAAGTCGTAGAACGCGAACGTGAACTTTTAGGATGAGCAGACACTGATTTCTAGAAAACTTGTCACTCAATACCACCCGGCCAGTAATCTGGTATTCTAATAGCAGCCACCATGGCGGTACAGAAATGTGTGTGTCTATCTGTAATGTTGTATAGACTTTATAAGTCGAGGTTACCTTCCAAGGTTTAAAACATCGTCTTCCACTATTTGAAGTAAAGTCTATCAATATTTAGGAGCGCTCCAAATCTGAGTCGATCACGCACCTGCGCTGTTGGCTGTGTTTAGTTCTCGTGCTAGGCTAGCCCACACACAGCCCCGCGCTAGTGGACTGACTTCCCTTCTAATGCGCACTCTTTGATATCGGACATCATTCTTCGGCCCTATGGTTTTGTTACTTGAATTACCCTATATGCTGTTACTCTTGATAAGTACGAATTTGAAATCCGAGGCGGATCTCTCGCACCTACTACAGGTGAACTATCGCGTATACTACCTTCTTCTTCCCGATCTGTATCAACAAAATGTGGAGTGCAGGAAAAGCCAAGGCTTATTCAAGTGTGCTGCCAAGGGAAATGAAAGAGACATGCGGCATTTTCTCTACTGGGGGGCCTCTGTGGATGTCCAATCTATGCCAGTTCAAAAACCAGAACCAATTCGCCGCTTTTGATTTCGGCTTCCGGGGCCTCTACCTCCGTTCCTCGGGCTCCTCGCCAGTCCGCAGCTCGCATATCACCTAAATCTCCACCTAAGTTCGAAAGAGAGACACCCCTGAGCATAGCCGTAAGCGCTGGAAATGATGCTATAGTACTGCCTCTCCTGGATCATGGGGCTCAGTTGAACGACTGTGTGGGAGAACAAACCTGGACCCCATCAACCCATCCCGCGGTCAGTGCGCTTCTTGCAGGTCATGAAAGTACACTCGGGATACTTCTTGAATGAGGGGCTCAGACAGAAGGATGCAACCTGTTATTCGGAGGATTGATCAATTGTGCAGTGGCTTGCGGTCGAATACCGATGCTGAAGCTTCTCTTCAGGTCCGGCGTTGATGGAAAAGCTGAAGTCAACGGAGTATGTCCGTTACTTTGGGCAGTGCGCAGAAAGCCAAACTATGCACCCATGGTGGAGGTCCTTCTCGATAACGGAGCGAGCATTGCCTTGGTTGATGATGACAAAGGGCAATTGCTACGCACAGCAATTGAAAATGGAACTATCGAAACAGTTTATGTGCTTTTGAAGCATGGAGCAAACTATCACGAGAGCGTGTTCTATTCGGCTGCAGGGAGTACACTCCCGAGACAGTCCGTCTGCTCCTGATTTCGACTCTTTGATGTACGCGATAAAGTACAAAAATTGCGATATACTGGAACTGCTTCTTGACCATGGATTTGATCTCAATCTATGGGATTCTAAGGGATTTACTATTTTGCACCGCGCTCTTCGCTGCTATTCAATACATCCTCTAAAAACAGGGATGAGCCGAAGCTGCTGCTTCGGCCCGAGTCCACCGGCTTTCCATTGTCCACCGGCTTTCCATTGTCCACCGGTATCTGATGCACCACATGTCGCAGCGTATTGCCGGCGCCGAGAAGATCGCGACGGAACCGCTGAAGAAATCCTGAGGTGTCCTATCCGACATGGTGCGGATGTGAATGCTATGGATGGGAGGAGGCAAACACCACTTTACTTAGCTTGGAAATATGACTTACCTGCTGTGGAGCAGTTACTGTTAGAAAATGGAGCTGATTAGGCGGCTATGTTGATTATATACTGAGAACAACCGAAAGATAGCTTGTTAGTTTCTCCAGTAACATTGCATATCCGGGCCCCCAAGGTTGCCCCGGGACGACTGTGCCTTATATTAGTGGAGAGCAGACTGAGACTAGTGGTATATCTATTGCGTTAAACGCTGTACTGTACTATTGTAGCTTAGCAGGACAAAGAGAATATCCCAAAGCATGAACCTACAATATACTTTTAGGAAAGAATCCAGGGGAAATAAACTCAAGGTCACTCTGAACAGATAAAAATTACCATGTCATGTGCCAGTTGAAAAGCAAGGAAGCTTCAGCTGACAGTCGGTGGTCGAGTCTACTGCATCGTTGCATCGTTGCGCTAATGTTTCAAGTGCTCGATATGCAACTTAGCAAGTGACCCAGAAAATGACTTGAAGATTCGAACATATTTCTGGCAGCTTCGAACGGGGCAGAGTCCCAAGTACCCCAAGTCGCACCAACTCGTTCATATGCATCGATAGAGGCCGGCGAGTCATACAGTGAATTCTTGCCGTTATATGAACTAATGTTAGGCATGGTGTCATGTGCTATACACTGACATGTGTTTTGAGATTTATTATTTATTCCTGATCTGATACAAGAAAGTGATCAATTCCAAGCAATAATTCTACCAGTTAGCAATCTTATCCAGCAACATCATTTGCTATACATAGTAACAAAAGCCAATGAAGCATAGTTGTGAATGATCGATAGTGTCTCACATGAAGGCCAATTGAAACCGAGTTTAATGAAGCCCTCGTGTTGACCCTCGTATTGATATGACGTTGGGAAAAACATCGACCGGCAGAATAGAAAATCTGGGGTAGTGGCTAATTGGTCTGAGCTCAAAACATCACTATCAACTGATGTAGATGGCTTCGTATCAGGTCATCTGGTCGTATGTTCCAAGGTTTGCTCCAGAGTTGATGCATTTGTGTGTCTTGGTGTGTAATGTATATATAGACACCGATAGAAGGTCTTACGGAACAACTTCTCTAATCAACTGAGCACACTCTATTCTCGAATAACTAAGACCTAAATATCTACACTACGAAGATGCATCTCTGGAAGGCTCTTATTCTTACCCTCGCTCACCTCGCCCTGAGCCGTATGTATCCCAACCGATACCCACATTTAATACATACTAACCACCCCTTTCCCCCAAACAGAAGCAGCAGTTTGTCCTGTAGGAGGATGTGGTAGTGCTCAGGCCTGTGTTCTCACCGAGACATGCACAACAGCAACCTTTGTCTCACCCTCTACAACGACTATCACAACCTGTGTCCCAACACCCACTTGCGCGGGAGTCTACTGTAAGCATCGAGAGACCACATCCAATCACAGCGTTGAACGTACCTCACTCTAATTAATACTAGCATCCTGTGAGTTCGGCAACCCGAACAACCAATGCTGCTCAGGCTACTGCGCTGCCAACAAATGCCGATCGACGGATGATAATTGGCCGTCTTGCAGAGAGGACAATGGGCCTTGTGTCGTCGATGAACACTGCTGTTACGGGAATATCTGCACCAATGGGATTTGTAGCCGGAATTGATGATCCAGGATCGCCGATGCCGACAGCAAGTGTACTCGGGAATTCGGAATCAATTGACGACGTCAAATGTTATATTGAATTAAGGCCAGACAGTTTATTTTTAGGCTGCATGACGTTCGAATGCCTAACCTATGAGTCAAACGTAATATATCCATGTATTTGTGTAGACAAGAACAGCGACGTATGTACTTACAAGGGCCAAGGCCAGCCTCGGCCCGCTCAGTAAACGTCTTGATAGCAGTTCGCCACAGCTCCGGCCCAACACTAATCCTTGCAACGCCCAATCCCCGAATCTCGTTCATCCTCAGATATCTCAATCTCAAATTCATTGTCACATTAAATATACCCCTTAGGGAATTAACTAACCACTCGAACCATGCCTGCCACTAGGTCTCAAACAAAAGGCACTAGCACTAGCCTCTCGAAGCGCTTTCCAGTCAGAACCAGACAAGTCTTCAAAGTCAGGAACCTCGGCCCCCCTCGCCGCCCAAACCGACAACAACCCCAGCCCGTGCCGTAGACTCATCTACCGATCGCTGCACGTCAGTCGCGTCTATGTCTTCGAGATTGCACCCTACAGCACCTAGAGTGATTACCTGCTTAATGGTATCTGCCAGCTCGGAGACATCGCCGTGTCCAATTTGCACGTCGACGGTGTCAGTGATTAGGGTTCATAGCGCGAACTGCGGCGATTGCGGCTATCGCGGTCAGATCTTGGGTTTTGTTAGGGCGATATCGTCGCCGCCGATCGTGGCGGCGATCGACTAGGACCCTGTTGCGATCGCGGGGGTTGTTGGTAGTGAGGTAATCATGGAGGCTGTTGCGGCATCGTATATGTCAGGAATAGCTGCCGGGTTGATTATGCGCAAGTTCGGCGATGTCGTTTTGGGATATTGGGCTAATTTTGGGTTAATTGGGGTGTAGAATAGGATATTAAATATTGGAGATTTGTAGATTAATTCCAAATTCATAAGAGTAGTACTCAATCCCATCAACTTCAAAGTTTGAAAATGTGCCTGAGCCATTGAATACGAGGTAGGAACGATGACGAAGAGGATTTTCGGAGCCGAGAGTTCTGCACGGATCTACGCAGATCGAGCAAGGCAAACAATGGGCAATGGGTAATATTTCCCCTTGGCTCGGACTAGACAGTTGGAGAATAAGCCGGATGGCGCAAGGGATCCACGGTATTCCCCTCTCCGGCTGATGAAGAATTACACTTGCCCAGGTTGAGTCGACCATGCAGGTCATTTGTGTACACTGCTTATACTGCTTACGGAGGAACTCTCGATGTAACTTGATCTTATTCGGGTTTGCCACTGTTATTTAATTTGGGTTGATTGGGATCGACTTGAATTGACCAGTCTAGCACCCAACATGGGGGCGAAACTGCAAAGGAACAGAAAGAGTAAAAGGATCAAGGATAAAAAAAAGAATAAAAAAAGAAGGGCGTAATACGGAGTACAATATACACCCCGGAGCCTGATGGCTTGCTCTCCATTGCTCCATTGGGATGCATAAATGGACCTTCCATGCAGCTGTGAAACTCAAGATCCAATAAGGAAGAGGAACCACGCCAGGTGGAATTCCCTATACCCTCTGGCCATGGCGACGACCACTCTACAACATACAACATATGGTTTGCAACGTTCGGGCCTGGGTCATCTCATCCTCGCATGCAAGAAAGGCTAAAAGTACTCCGTCGCCAGAATAGGAGCCCGATAACATGTGGTACGAGGAATTGGCCCCGTTTCTCGTTAGCCTATCGAAAGGAGTAAGAGTCCGTAGCCAGCCCACTAGTCCGATGTAGGGCGAAACATTGAATGGTAACACACTTGCACTGGGACCTTTCGGGTTGGATATCCGTGCCTGGGTGCATATGAACGAGGGGCAAACAAAGTTGTGGCATTCCTGAGGTATCTCGGTGAGATGATGAGTACCCCGGGTGATTGTTGGAGAAAGAATGCAATGTTTTTCTCCCAGGGTTTTTGTTTCAGATGGCTTTCATGAACCGAGCTGTCAGACCAGCCATCCATTCAACGATCTTTCACGGACAAGAACATAGTTACGAACCTTTAATATAGATTGAAGTCAAATGAGACCCGACCGCACCCGCCATCGGTAAACAAGACTGGACTCGGGAAGCCCCGTGATAGAGCATCGCTTTTTTTCTCCTCACGGTAATTGTATTGTAACTGTCAGTGTAATTGGCTCGATGGGGAGCGGTAGTCGGCTGCGCTTAGTTACGATTGGGTATACGTCTGTATACAGGTGTAGGTCAAGTCTAGTTGGCTATATATAAGTAGGTACTTTTGTAGTTGGGGGTGGGTTTCGGAGAACAAAGGGGAAGAAGGAAAAAGGAAGAAAAAAGGAAGTTTACGAAGAGGACTTGGAGGTGACTAGGACAAAGACCGATACAGTATCGAACATTGGAGTCCACTGGAGGAAGAAACAGAGCATGGAGGATGATGATATAGCGTCGCATTCAATTCTTACATATTAGAGCCCTTCGAACGTACTTTCGTACTGATTTCACTTATAGGCAATACATTGACAGGGCTATAATGAATTAAAACAAAAAAAGAAAAAAAAGGAAAATCGGAAATCCCCTGTAATTTTACAAGGAATCGCCGTCAGCTCTCCCCACTCTCCGACGCTTCGCCTTGCTCTCTCTTTGCCTTTCTGCCCTTCTCCTCATCTTTCATTCTTTTTCACTTCTCTGTCTATACCATTTGCATCTTACATTCTGCATTGATTCCTCTTTATCTATATTCTCAACGCCGATCTTATGGCGTATGGTTTTACCTCATTCCCTCGTGCAGTTGGCCGCCTGACCTGCAGCTCTCACGCTGCCATCCGACCCTGCTCACAATCTCGAATCCCTCTCCCTTCCTCCCTCCGACCTTGACCTCTCCTTCACTCCCATAATGTCGACCAGTCTGAATATTCCCCCGACCGGGCTGTCTCTCCACCTCGGAGATCAGTCCGGTGATCCTTCTGTCAAGCCTAGTCAGATCATGCGATTGAATTTGGTGCAGAGCACCCTCGATGATCTG
Organism: Penicillium paneum; assembly: GCA_023627375.1. Lineage (NCBI taxonomy): Eukaryota > Fungi > Ascomycota > Eurotiomycetes > Eurotiales > Aspergillaceae > Penicillium > Penicillium paneum. The sequence continues at coordinate 96,195 of JAMAFK010000048.1, forward strand.
ATTCAGAGCCTCCGGAAGGATCAACCGGCTCGAGTCCGGCTGGGAAAACACCCGTCGCTGCACTACGGAGGCAAAACTCAAATGTTCCATGCGTACCCCGAAACCCACCGATCTGAGATCTACCATACCTCATCCGATAAAGAGACACTGTACTTCACAGGGGTGTTGAGCCATAGCCTCGAGGTGGAAAAGGCGAAAAATGCCACTGCGGCCACCGATCAGGCGCTGGCGGATTTGGAGGAAAAATTAAATGCCCATGAGCGGGGAAAGGAGTCGAAGAAGACTCACATCATCTCACATCCAGATGAGCTGAAGGCTCTCCGGGGCAGCAAGTCAGGCTACAAAGGTCCCACCACCAAAGTCGAGCTTGAGAAAGATCGGTTCCTCAAGACTGCTGCCAATCGTTCTCTCACCGCGAGTCCTATCTTGGGTGCTCCCAAGTCTCCTTCTTTCGCAATGACTCCAACATCTGCCCCAATGACGGAAAACAAAGATCGTGCGAGGCTTGAAGCCCTCAAGGTCCCCTTCATTCACCTTCTCGCTGTCCGTGCCGTCTCGGCCAAGTTTCTTGCCCGCCAAACCCGCACCACCGTCGACGATTGCACCGCCCTCGGCGAGAAATTCGGGGTTCTGAACCGAATCAACCCCGAGAAATATGATCTCAAGGACAAAGTGTACAAGGATCTTGATGTATATGGTTTCAATTACACCGAGGAGGACCGGAAAGAGGCCATTGAGAATTCTATCTCGGCCTTCGATCGCATGCGCATTTCTCGATCCGACAAACTTTGGCAAACACTTCTTCCAAAGGCTGAGCGAGGCAAGGGAAAGTGTCTTTCGCGTCTGAACCTTCGTACTGGCCCACCCCAGAAACCTGCCGCACCACTCGCCAAAGCCAACGGGGAAGACTCGGGCAAGGACAATGAGACAAAGGGATCCACGCCTGCTACCAAAGCTGCTTCGGCCTCGCAAAAGGCTCGCGACAAGGACCCGACCAAGCGGTCTACCAAACCCAAGAGTACCAACAGTACCCTCACCGGACGGGTCACGAAGAAGACTGGTGGGAAGGCCCCAGTCAAAGTAGACAGCAAGATCAAGTCCGCAGAATTTGTCCACAGTTCGGACGAAGATGACGATACCGACATGCAAGATATTTCCCCTGCCGCCCCCGCCCCCGCTCCCGCGCCTGCACCCAAGCAGCCACCGAAGGAACACAAGCGGACTCCATCCAATTCGAGGCCCCCAGCACCGAAAATCAAGGCACCGGCCAAGGCTCGCACCACCGAGACTCCCTCGGTTTCATCTTCTCCTGCTCCTGCACCCAAGAATAAACCCGAGACATCGAAACCTAAGCTTGAACCATCCAAACCGGCCAAGGTTACGGGTTCCAAGCGTCCTCCCTCTCGGCCCTCGACTTCACCGCAGAAGCCGTCTCCACTCGGCTCTTCCCCTCCTTCCAACGTTTCCGATGCTACCAGTAGCAACCACAGTCGAACGGACAGTCAGAACCAATCCTCCGGTTCATCCTCATCTTCGCCTCTCATCACCCAGCTGGCCAAACCCACCAAGGTGGGCCGTGCAACCCCTGCAGCTGCCAAACCTACCAGAGCTACTCCACAGACCAACGGCATTGCGAAGGCTACCTCCGCTAACAACAACCCATTGAAGCGCAAGGCCGAATCCGATCAATTGTCCGCGCCCCAGGCGGGACGTCCTACTGGAAACTTGGAGGCTAAGCGTCGCCGAGCGGTGAGCTCCTCCAGCGGTGGTAGCACCGGCAGTGCATCTCCACCAATGAGCTATGAGATTCTGAGACAGCAGCTGCGGGAGAAATCTCAGAAATTCAAGAACTTTTACACCAAGTACCGCAACCTACATGACTCCCTTGCAGCACTCCCCAACCCACCTCAGGTCGACCTCGACAAGCTGCAAAAGCAGCACATTCATCTGCAGCGCATGAAAAAGGAAATCTGGGACGAAGATCGGCAGCTTCGTGATGGCCTTCATTCGTAATCTAATTTCGTTGTTCTCTTCTATCCCATCTGCATGACCAGTTCGCACCCGAAAGAGGGCCAAATGAACCGACAGCACGGCGTTTATATCTTTATATCTTATATTTCTCATCGTTACCATAGCAATTCATATTTTTATGACCCAATTTCCCTTCCATGTTCTAGAAGCACATAACTTTCGGATCGCTAGGCCACCAATCAACACAAACAATTAGCCGAGAACCATTGACCTCACAAATCAGCAATATCCATACCTCAGTCTCACTTCATTGTAGTCAATAAGCATAAGCACTGGAACCAATTTCCGGCCGATCTTCACTTTTACCCCAGATCGACCAAAACGCCATCTGCAATCTGCTAGTCCCTATGAGGTATTGTGGGCCCTGTTCCATTGAGCGGTGTAGCACGTGGCAGTGTCACGGGATTACCTAGTGAATCCGCATGCACGTGACTGTAGCAGTAGACGTCATTTGGTCGCTCAATGAACTATTCCTAGTTGGGTTTAGTCTCGAGGGCATTCGAACTTGCTGGCTCGGAGCATCAGGCATATCAATTGACATCCACATTCAATGATCTCTTCTATGTTGGAAAGTGCCGGCAAATAATTACGAACGAACATACTCAAGCGCTTGTTCTAAGCTCATTTGACAATGACTCCTCCGGCCCGAGGACGGGGGACTAGCCAGCGCAGCCCAACCGTTTTGGTAGGATTGACTATCAAATCAACCGCACAGCCAAGCTCAACTGACACATATCTATAATACAGGTCACAGATTCCAGAGATCAGCAACAACCCCAAATACCGCGACGCCGCCGCTCGCCCGCAACCCGGTTTATCACCGTCGACAACGTCCTCCAATATGCCTCTGACGTCCCTTCAATGCAGCAGCGCGGCCCACCACCAATTTCACGGGCACGCCGTCTTGCCTCCGCATCTGGAGGCTTGATGACCAGCTCAGGCAGCAGCGGTTCAAACGCAGTAGCAGGATCCGGCGGCACGATGGGCCGACTCGCCGCACAACCGCGACTCCCGCCTCGAACGACGAAAGTCAGTGAGAAGCTAGTTCTTCTGCCTGACACCGGCGAATTGGAGGAGGGCGAAATCGAAGAAGATGATGACTCCGATGGGGCCGACCTCGTGGACGAGGAGCTTGTCGCGCGTCTAGCCAAAGAGAAAAATATCGACCCGGAAAGGATCAGACGCCAATTGCTTGTGTCGAAGCGACTGGGAGGTGATTTCGGCATTGATAATGATTTTGCACCTCTGCTGGATGAGGAAGAAGTCTTGAAGAAACGTCGTATTGCTCCTGAGCGTGCGAAGAGTTATGCGGAGCGGTTGCCGAAGGCGCGCCGGACGGAGAAGCTTGCGCGTGTTACGGCGTACTGTACGGCTCAGGCGTATAAGATGGGATCGCTGGCTGCTTTTGTTAAGGAGCAGCATGGTGGGCGGACGAAGCTTTATGATGATTGTCTCTACACCGCATATCATCTTCCTCTCTTGCCGGGCCATGAGGGGTATCGTCTGCGGAGTAGCCCTGTGCTGAAATACCCCGGTGGAAAATCCTTGTTGGATGAGGAGATTGAACGGAATGAACTTCGTGATCATCATGATGAATATATGCTTGATACGGAGGAGCATTCGGTTGGTGGACACAATCGTCCAGAGGATGAGCACCAGTATGAAGCGCCGCCACAGCCTGAAGCTCATGATTCCCAGGATGGAAATCGTGAGGCATTCTTGAATGGTGTCAGTGAAGACATTCGTGACCATCTCCCCGATGACCATGAACATGCAACCAGCTCCGGCTCTAGTGTCGATGGGTCGCAGCATATCTCACCACCTCAACCAGACAACAACCAAGGGAATGGGAAATCTTCGCCTGAACCTGCAGTCCGCCGCCGAAGGCACAGCACGGATGATGCCCACACTTTTATTCGGGACCGTCCCTCTCTGCCAGCCCCTACATCCTCCTCGTCCTCAACACCGCAAGCCCCAGCTCGGACGTTATACAATGTGGCTGAAATGTTCGTTTTCAGTTACGGCGTTGTCGTCTTCTGGAACTTCACCGAGCGACAGGAGAAAGACCTGCTGGCCGATCTGGCATTTGCAACATCATCTGCAACTGGTATCCCTATCCCTCTAGCGACGATGCCTCTTGATGAGGAGGACTTTGAGACAGAGGAGTTCCATTTCGAGTATTCGACTGAAATCTCTCGCCCGCGAGTCTACAACGATATGATTACTCTTCGCAGTGGCGACCACATGATCAAGCTCGCTATTAGCCATGGTATTGCACAGAGCACTAAACTCTGCTTCTTTGAGGAAGTCATGGCTCGACAGATGGCGGATGCTAAAGACGTTCCCACACGTCTTGCAGTTTCAGGCCAACTGGGCATGAAGCGCGAAGAAGTCTTCCGGATCTTGGGTCGATTGTTCAAGAGTCGTGTCGAGGTCAACCTTTGTAAGTTCCTAATTCCCTTTATGGGTCACCCTGCACGCTATGCTGCAGATAAGAGACTTTATTCCCTACTAACATTTTCCAGCATCTAATATGCTCGACGTCCCCAATTTCTTCTGGGAGAGCGAGCCAACCCTTTACCCGCTCTACATCGCCGTGCGCGAGTATTTGGAAATCAAACCACGTATCCAGGTTCTCAACGAGAGATGTCGCGTATTCCTCGATCTTGCAGAAATCTTGTCCGACTCGATTGCTGACAACCGCACTTCCCGTATGTCTGACCTTCTCTTTCCGCTCCCCAGCCTCCCAACTAACCTTACCCTAGACCAAACCTGGATTATCATTGTCCTCATCGTCATCTCAATCATCGTTACAATTTCCGAGGTCTTCCTCCGCTTCGCTCTTCTCAATTCAAACCAAGGCTCTGCCGGTTCACCGGCTAGTATCTTAGCCCGCGTCATGGGCCGATCTGCCACCCCTTCTCCATCCCCGGAGTGGTACCCATACTCTGCCGCCAATGCGCCTCCAGGCTGCATCTGTCCCTCTCTCGGACCCCCAGGCGCTGGCTCGGATATGGGCGTCAGCGGAATGATAGGATACTGATTCATTTGGCGTTCTGAAAGGTGGATGTTATGGCGCACTTGGTGTTGCGGGAGGGGTCACTGGACAAAAAATTTCTCTTCGAGTGCATATTACCCCAAAACTGACCGATTCTTAATACGTCTTTACTTATTGAAATTGTTCCTCTGCCTGCCACTTTGGCAACACTATACTTCACATCCCGGGCTTCCTATGCTACCCTAACCACGCAAGCATGTAGTCATTAATATTGCCCCGCCATAACTATGACGCTAGGTTCTCCTCCAATGCCTGCTTTAGGTCTAGATTGAGTCAAGGCGTGTCATATACCCGCGGACTCCCGAGGCCCTCTACGCTACCCATTGAGCCTAGTCGCAGTGTCGTAGATCCTTGCTTAACTCAGGCCCGCTTGCATCAAGGTGGATATAACTGTCAACTATAAGTTCTATAGCTGGAGTACATTGAGTCTTGGCAATACATTTATTGACCAGTGAGACGACGTGGAAAGAACGGTGTGTAGATGCAACGTGGGGTGGAGGGGGCTGCTGCCAGCACATTTTAAATGGACCGAGATCGTCAACTGTGAACCTCAAGACGTATGTACTATTTGTATTGTGAGTCGTACAGGCTCGTCGGTGCGGTCTGGGTTGCATTGATTCACTATGGAGCGTTGGCTGTATATAGTACGGGTACACATTTGGCTCAGTTCATCTATGTCTTGTACTCGACTCTCTACATCGACATGGATATCCAAAGGTAAACAAGGAGAGCTTAAATCAGATTGCACATCGTCCCACGAAACTAGCTTCTTGCCTGTCCGGCTAGCGAAGGACAGGCCTGGGGGGCGCGGAAGCCTCGACTTGGTATATATTCTTTTCGGCCTAACGTCGTGTTTGTATGTGAGTAAAGAAGACCATAGTTTGTAAGATATGCCATTGGCTACTTACAGTTTGCCTCAATGCAATCGCAAATCGTCCAAACTCGGTATATATAGAGATGCGGGATATCATTTGGGATATCGTTGATTTCTCAGTACTAGTCCCTTCTTGGGCTTGTCGGACAAGGAGAAAGCAGTGATATAAAACCTCCCATTGTCGGGAAATTCCAGGTTAATATCCTAGCATTTTCTTAGCATATAATCAGTTATCCACTGCGGGTATAATACCTCAGCGCTTTCCCATGACGCATAGCAAAACGGAATGATATGCGTCCCTTCGGTCCGTCCGAAATATGGTTCCTCTGGGCGGTTAAGCTTCTCCCAGTATGAGTTCCTTGAACTGTGACGTTCGCTTTTCTGGTTGGGTGACGGTGGCTGCTACAGCCTCAACATGCGCCTCGCGTTTTGCGTGAGGGGAGGGGGTGACTGATGGTGGTTTTGAACGTGCTTTTACTATTCCCCAGGATCAATAGGTATCACTTCAAAGAAGTATTCCCTGTACTTACTTGGTACTGCAACACCTGCAAAACTTGAAGTTTTTAAACACATCATAAAGTTCGTTGTCGGATTTGCCTCATTTCTTTGTGAGCAGTTTCTGCTTGTCACTCCCTGTACCATTAAGATGATCCCATGGAACATGGAGTCAGCATACTCCGGGAGATATGCGAGGTTCTGGATGCGTTCCTGCAGTGTCTCGTCGACTTGGACGTATAACCAGCTGGCCACTGTCCGCGACCAGTACTCCCATCTGTCGAATTTTGGGTTGTCCTCAGTGGGACGTGAAATGCTACTGTCAATGACATACTCCAGGCGCAATGGCGCGAGAGCGAATCTCACAGGGATTGCCCATCCCCGAGGATTCTCGGAGCTATGTTCAAGTGCCTTGACCTTCTTCAGATTGATGAATATGCGCGAGACGCGGATAAACGCCGGGAAGTGGGGTTAGCCAGGTGAGAAATGCATTTAGGGAAACGGAGAGGAGATTTGCATGAGGTCGCTCAATTTGCTGGGGTTCGAATTCAGAATTCCGTTTTGGGGCTTGTGCTGTGTATCGGAACCTGAACCTCATCAAGGGAAGGAGCGATAGACGGTTTGGCACCCTGGAATTGCCTTTGTGTTGTGGGAAGTTGCGAAAATCTGTGCCATACTTGGATTTTGCTTGATTGCCGGTGGAAGAGGATGAGAGAGACGGGTTTGTTGTACGTGGGAAAGAACCCATACTTGACATTGAGATCTTTCATATAATGTGCGACTTGTCCAATTGCAATTCTGAACTCCGGTATTTCAGGTCCACTCGCGGCTAGGTTTTTAGCTAGGCCTTGAGAGATGGCATATTCATACCGATCAATATATAACCGACCAGAGGGCCTGGATCTCGTAGAGATTTGCCAGGGTCACACGGGGTGAAGGAAGATGGAGGCTGAGAAGTAAAAGCAAAGTGAGGGGCAAGTGAGGTCAAACTGGGTTGAATATATAGTAAGTACGATGGTGATCATATGTATATAAAGAAAAGACGTGCTTGAATTCGTCAGGGTGAGAGTGGATAGGGAGAAGGAAGAGAAGAAGGGGAGAGAGCTCTATCTAGTCTCTGTTGAATAGCCTGCCATGTTTGTTCTGTTTGATATGCTTCATCCAGCTACATACGTAGCTCTCTGTTTGTTTGCAGAAAATCAACTTCTCCTCTCTTTCTCTCTACAACTAGACATTTGGTCACATGACCACCAACCCTATCAAGCTCACTAGGGAAAGAACAATGTAAAAACGAATCCAAAATCCCCGTTAAGACGGACAGAGCCGAACAATGCTAAATTTGAAACAGAGACATTAGATATCAGTACAAGAGGGCCAAGCTTTTGAACAGAAACCCAGGTTCGGTTTCCATCACTCCCCCCAACATTCATTTTTTATCGTATATCCTTCAACATTTCTTTCTACGCGGTTTTGAATTTAACCGGTAACCTTGAAGATAGACTCGGCAAGTCTCTCGACGTTTCCAGTGGTGATACCAGCAACGGAGATACGGCCGTCCTTAGTAGCGTAGACAGAGTGCTAGGAGAGTCGTTAGCGATTAGACTTAAGAAAGTATGCAGGTATGAATCTTACCTCCTTGGCAAGGATGTCCATCTGCTCGGGCTTCAAGCCAGTGTAGGCGAACATGCCGATCTGGATATCATGTTAGTCATTTGAATCATACTTGGGGAATCGAGTTTTGAGATCTCACTTGGCTGGTAATGTGGGACCAGTCGTGCTTGCTGCCGAGCTTCTCGAGGTTGGTGCGGAGAAGAGCGCGCATCTTAATGATGCGGCTAGCCATGCCCTCGACCTCACCGAGCCACTGCTTGTTGAGAGCAGGGTCATTCATAATGGTGGAGGCGACGCGGGCACCGTGGACAGGAGGGTTAGAGTAGAAGGGACGAATGAGAATCTTGATCTGCGAATCGACACGCTTCTTCTCCTCGGGGCTCTCGCAAACGAGGGAGAAAGCACCGACACGCTCGCCGTACAGACCCATGTTCTTGGCGAAACTCTGGCAAAGAGCGATATTGTGGCCCTCCTTGACGAAGTGGCGGGGAGCAAAGGCATCCTTGTCGGCATTGCCGCTGGCAAAGCCCTGGTAGGCCATGTCGAAGAAGGCGAAGTGGCCCTTCTGCTTCATGACATCGCTGATCTGACGCCACTGCGCCTCGGTAGGGTCGACACCAGTGGGGTTGTGAGCGCAAGCGTGGAGCAGAATGATGCTGCCCTCGGGGGCGGCCTTGATATCAGCAATCAGACCCTCGAAGTCGAGGCCAATTGTCTCCTTGTTGTAGTAGCGGTACTGGGCGACCTCGAGACCGGAGTCGGAGAAGACAGCCTTGTGATTAGCCCAGCTGGGGTTGGGGATGTAGATCTTCTTCGCGCCGGGGTAGAACCGCTGGAGGAAAGCACCGCCAATGCGCAGGGCACCGGTACCGGAGATAGTCTGAGTGATGACAAGGCGGTTGTCCTTGATGGCGGAGGAGTCAGCGCCGTAGGCGAGCTCCGCGGCGGCCGTAGTGAAAGAGGGAACACCGGTGATGCCAGCGTACTCCTTGTCCATGCGCTCTGCGACGACTCTGTCCTCAGCGGCACGGACAGAGGGCAGGACGTAAGGCTTGCCCTTGTCGTCACCTGAAACAGTGGGATGACCCGTCAGCGATCTGTTATGCAACACGATTGTTCGGGGCGAGGCTTACGGTAGGCACCCACACCGAGGTTGATCTTCTCCTTGAAGGAGTCGGCCTTGAAAGCTTCGGTGATACCGAGAATCGCATCCTATTAACCGAGCTACGTTAGAATTGGCCTCAGCCACCATTGCGCAGATTTCAAGCTCAAAGCTTACAGGAGGACCCTGGGGAACATTGGTCCAGAACGATGCGTGTCTAGCTCCGATCACGACGGTACGCAAGTTGACCCCACGGGTGGCAGCCGACCGGCTGGCGACTCTGATAGTGGAAAGCATAATGGCAGAGAAGACAGAGAAAATCGAAAGGGCAAGACCTGGACCTCCTGGATTTGGGATTGGAAGGAAGAAGGGAAGAATCGGGAGAGCGAAGGAATATAAAGGACCGGAGACGTAGTCCCGATGTTTTTACCCTGACTCATGTGATAGCGGTATCGGGTACCTGCGAGTTGGTATGCATCTCCGCCTGGGTGGAGGTACCAGGTACAACCAATCGGAATTTGCTGCATCCTCCGGCTAAATATTTGTTGTTCTCTACGGTCTAGGTGCTGTAGATGAGTGAATTGTGATGATATTGAGGATTAGGATATAAATCATTGGCTGAATCCATTTGTGTGTTCTTTATATATATCCATTCGCGCATGTATAGCGACATCAGCCCATCGCCAATGGTGTCGGCACGTCGAATCTCCGGTGAACTGATCTGTCTGAATCTACACCGTTTTTCCCCTCACAAAGTTGGAGTAAGGAATTCTCCATTTTTCCTCGTGTCTGACATGCCGAACACCTTGATCATTCCTACAGTTGTATAGGGACAACCGGGTTAAATACTTGTATGCCTATTCTATACGTACGAAGTCTAATATACAATATTCAAATTGGTGACATCCGCCTTCTTCCTACAGCAAAATTGCCTGATCAGGTCTAAAGGACCAGGTAACGGACCAGGCCTAAATATAACTATCTAAATATATCTACGGAGCTGCGGAAGGACTTTTGGGAGGACTTTCGGGATAGACTTTGAATATCGTAAATTGGTATTTGGCTATTGAAAAGGAAAAGGATCAGCCCAGGCGAACTCCAGCCTGGCGATTCTTGCGCGCAGCAGTGCCCACAGCAGTGTTCATGCCGGTGTTCTGGCTGCTGTCCAGCGTGCTCATAGACTCGCGCTTCTTTTCCTCGTCGATCTTTTTGAGACGCTTCTCGGTCTTCATCTTTCCACTACCCTTACCGTGGAACTGGTGACTGAGTTGCTTGAATGCTTCCTTTTGGTTCATGTTCCGACCAAACTCATCTACATACCGCAGTTGAACGTCGGGCTTGTATTCGCGGTTGAACACGTCGGCCATATGACGTGCTTCCTGCTGGTCACGCTGCTTGTTCTCCCAGCGCGCGTGCTCCTCGCGCTCGCGGGCTGACATGCGATCAAGCTTACCAGAGGTACGGTCCCGCTCACGCTGCTGCCGGGCGCGTCGTTCGATTTCGGACTCGCGGTTCATCTTCTCGGCCAAGAAACGCTGGCGATCGCGCATGAGAGCGTTTTGGCTGGTGCTGTCGTTCTCTTTGACTAGACCGCGCGATTTCAACATTGATAGAGTAGCAGCAAGACCTTGGTCTAGAGTTGATTCCTCTTCTAGGCCGGTGACGGTAAGTTGTTGTGGCTGGGCCGCAGATAATTCATCGCGCTTGATGCGCGCAGCAAGCTCCTCTTCGTCTTCAATACCGTCGTAGCGGTCCATATCGATCTCCACGCCCTCACCCTCGGGCTCGGCGTTGGAATTTTCGCGCTCCTTGGCCGCAATTGTAGCGTGTTTCTCTTCCTGCTCCAGAAGTGTAGGCTTGTGTAGATTTGACACAAATTCTGAGGTTTCGTCGATAACAAGGCCAGGTCCCTCGCCCTCGTTATCCGAATTTTCAATATCCATCGGGGTCTGAGTCTCCTCTTCTCGAAGCTGCTTGGCAAGATCCTCAGGGCTGACCTTCTTGCGCTTCTTGAATGCTGCACGTCGTTGCAACGCAAGAGAAGCTTGAAGGTCATCGTCATCCACGAAAGAAACATCTTCGTTGATTGGCTTGCGGGGAGCAGGCACTGGGACTCCACCCTTTGAGTCAATATCCATAGCTGAAGATCCTTGCATAACGGTCGAACCCTCAACCGGAGCAACGTCATCATCGTCCATCAAAGTCCTCTGTTTTGTAGCTTTGGCCTTCTTCTTCTTAGGCTTCTTAATTTTGACCTCGCTGATGTCCATATAATCGGACGATGACACTTCCGGTTCAAAGTCGAGGCTGATAATGTTCTTCCGCAACTGGTTGGAAACTTCCTGTCGCTTTGCTTCGCGTTCTTCGGTTGAGCCTTGGGCGTCGAGTGTAAATCTCTTTCGTTTTTTGCCTTCGATCTCCTCGTCGTATTGTGAAAGGATACCCTGGTTCTCCGCTGTAGGATCATAGACAGGCTTTTTCTTCTTAAGCTCCAGCCTCTCTTCGGTTCTTTCTTTCTCGACCAGATCAAGGTTTTGGAGCTCATCGTCCTCTTCCTCATCATCCACCGCGGCGTCCTTAAGCGTCAGGATGTGATCTTCACCACCATCGAAAGCACCTTCAGAGTGTCCGACCTTGATACCAGCCAAATCCGCTGCAGTGTACTCGGCTTCTGCAAGGCGCTCCCGCTCTTCGAGTTCTTCGGCAAGTCTCTGGGCGCGTTCTTTCTCGATTTTCTTTTGGCGCTTTTTGGATTGTGAAAGCCAGGTTTTAGTATCAAGTTCCTCGCCATTCCCCTCGCCTAGTGTCGATCCTTGGAGTTGTAGATTCCTTTGGGCGATGTCACGCGCCCGCTTGATGGCAGCATTCTTCTCATCTCGTTTCCGTTTCGCTTCGGCGGCGTCCTGGATCTTCTTCCAATTTTCATAACTTTCTGCCTGTCGCGACTCGAGGGTGCTGGCTGGGTCTTCTTCCTCGCCAGACTCGCTGTCGTCGTCTTCTCTAAATTCTGGGCCGGCGCCAGGAACTGGGAGCGGCTTGAGGCCAAGAGCCACTCGAATCTTGTTATTTTGCTCGATGGAGAGAGCGTCCGCCATATTGACGGTGTGGGGAGGAGGGATGGAAAGGTGCTAATTGCCTCCAGCGCAACGCGGTCTGGTTTCCTGATAACCGCAATCTGGTCACGTGATATAGCCACATAGCACTATCCCTATCTAGGCTAGTTCCATAAAATCCTACCGGCCCCACCTGGGACATAAATAAGAGCCTTTCCGCTTTTCCCTTCCTCTTTTTCTTCTTCACCAAAACCGGATCTGTGTCCAGATTTCCTGTCCATGGACTCCAGTCTGACTGGTTTCTGTGTGATGGTTGAGAGCTGGGCATTTCGACGAGCTTGGAGCCATCATTTTTGTGGATGGCCTTTACGGTTTCCGGTCGACAGATCTCAGAATAATTGTCTGCGCCTTGTGACGCGGGTCTTGAGCTCCCACTGGTGAGCTCGGCTTGATAGCTTGGTGTCGGACGGCGTCATATTTCATGTCTCTTTGCCGATTGGCCGTTGGCCGCTGAGGTTAGGGAATAACCATGACTTGCCAACATCTCTTATATAGAACTCGTAACTATTTATAAAGCTCCTAGATTCAAAAGGAAGTCCCGGTTTTGCGCGACTATGGTGTATTGGAAACGTGCTACGATTATTCACACTATGTCCGCATATGATGTACCACCGCATGTCGCATGCTCAACGAGATGGATACGGTAACGTTGGAAACATGGTCGTCGAGGTCATGGTCGTCATTGCCTATTTAAATGCTAAATGAGCAAATGTATAATGTGTAATCATTTACAACAGCTTCAAGTGTCCCGTCACCCCATCAACCACGCTCCTGGGTCCCAAGATTCCCAGCACGGTCTTGCTGCCACTTGCGATTTGAGTGCGTCCAGCATCCTGTATAACGCGCGCGCAAAGTCCAAGGCTAATAGCCTGAGCCTGCATCACCAGCAGCTCATCCTCGGACTTGACCTGCAATGCGATCTTGGCCTGGCCACCGCGCTCCCATCTTCTAAGGATAGGCGAGTTTGGCGCGTACTCGAGGAAGTATTTGTAGCAAGCGAGGGTAGCGTGTCCGCATTGAGCGGCGATTTTGCCTAGAAGGAAGAGATCGTAAGCGCTTGCAACACAAATGTGAGGAATAATTGAAACGTCGCGCGAAGAACACATACCTTTGGTCATGCCTAGGTCCATGCGAACGACCAGCACCAGCTTCACATCCTCGTTGTTGTCCTTGAAACTCGACAGTTCTTCGCCGTTGCCCTCATCTTCCTCGTCCGACTCTTCTTCGGAGTCTGATTCGTCCTCGTCGGAGGAGTGGCTGTGGACCTTCACATCGTAGCTGTTCGGCCACCCTTCCTTTTCTTTGAAGAGGCTGATTGAGGAGCCTTGGCCGATAAAATATCCGGTCACGCCTGCAATGATAGCTGTTGCAATCACGTAGGCGGCCGTCGTGGGGGGTATGCGGTCTAGCGGTACTGGGGCGGCCATTTTGAGTTGGTTAGTTGGTGGTTGGACCGTTGGAGATCTCGGCCTGGCGAAATAAAATTTGAGGGAAGCTCGACCGCCCTCACGTTTTGTTCCACTGGGCTTACCTTGGGCTCACAAATTTTTTTAATATTGATAAATTTCAGATGAAACTCATTCTTAGAGACTGTATGTCTTTATAAATGCAACATATGAAACTCCCCAGTCGTGTGGCTTTGTCTTTTTACTTCTATCTACACTTAGTCTCCAGCTGTCAGCCGCTCATACAAAGCTATAGCCAATCAGCCGACTGATTCTAGGGTTTAGTTGAGAGCAGCCACAAGTTGATCCGCATCTGCCACAGCAATGCTTCCAACTACGCATGATCGAGATATGCTGAACGCCTAATATGAACTGAACCACCTTTAAAAACGGCATTACCGTCTCTAGGTTTTCATAGTCATTCGCTGCAGTAAAAACTTGTCTTGATTTAGGTAGAATGCTCACTTCATCTCTCTTTGCGGTTCGCCTGTTCACCAACTTCCCCGTCTCGGGCATCGGGGTTATGTACATCGAAGACTTAATTCTCGTTTGAATGATCGACTTTCCAGTTCTCATTGCTCCCCAAGTACCGGAACACTACTGTAATTGGATTCCGGACTGGGGTGAATACATTCGGTGAATCTGTTACAAAATCCTACTAGACAAGTAGCTAGGATACGTTGATTAAAAAGGTAGCTAGAAAATGGCCTAAGATCGAAGAGGCTCCATTCACGACAGATATCTGCCCAACAAAGAACACAAACCAACCCAAGCAGTATATTGGACACGTGACAATACACTACCACTGATTATATACAACCCAAAACACCAACAGGGACCAAAAGAGGTTATTTAGTTTGCGCTACCAGCGGGGGCTGCAGCACGAGGGGCGTTTCCAGTAGGACCCGCGCGACGGCTCCTAATTCCGGTGTTAGACAGATATCAAATGACAAGCGCAAATCAATTTCCAACTTACATCATGGTACGGCTGAAGAAACTGATACCAATCATGAACAGCCAGCTGGGAACAGCACCGAGACCCCAGATAACGTAGCCCATGGGGATGTTGAGCTGGTACTTAGCGACCCAGCCGTCAACGGGGTGGAGAGCGCCCTCGTAGGGAGCAACCTTCTCGTAAGTCTTCTTGGAGTGGATCTCGTAGATGGTCTCGGGGGTGACGGTGGTGGCGTTCAGGTAGATGTTGCGGAGAGGAGTGGGGGCACGCTCCTCGCCAACAGCTGGCTCCTTGGGGACCTGGTAGTACTGGACGGAGGGAGCGCTGGCGGACCAGGCGGCGCACAGGACCTGGTTGGCCTCACAGTCCAAGTATCCGAGGTGGGGTGAGGTGGGATCGGCGGAGAACAACAGAACGGATTCCTGGAGAATTGCGAACACGATGTTAGATTTTTGTGACTCGGGCGAAAAGACGCGTCGGGGGCAAGATATCAACTCACCTTGAACGCCTTATCCGCAGTTCCGCAGCGACCGAAGCAGGTCTTATTGCCACCAGTGGTGTAGATCAGCCAATCCTCCGCCTGGGGTCCCGGGGTAAGGACGGACTTCCAGTTGTCCAGGGACAAGTGGGTGACACTCTTCTCGGTAACCTTCTCAGCCAGCTTCTCAATCGGGTTCTCGACGGGGGCTGCTGTCGGCACGTAGGACTTGACCTGGTTGAACCACCCCTGCACGCGGTCGGCGAGGGGGATCTGCTCCTGGGCCATGGCCAGGGCAGGGAGGAGGGTGACGAGCGACGTGAAACGCATCTTGAGGGCTGAGGCGTGGAACAGGTCAGTGAGACAGGTTTCGGGAATGATGGTCAAGTTTAACACAAGGTTAAACTATATCAGAATACTTACCAATGACTGAAAGGCGGATAGAGTTGACACAGTCAGAGACGAGAGGAAGAATGGTGTTCAGAGGGAGATGGCTAGTTGGGACGACAGCTGGCCTGAGCGCTGGCCAACCACAACGCTCGAATTCGCTCCCGCGCCTCCTTTCTCTGCACCAATGGCGCCATTTCTTAGTGCGGATAGTGTTCTAGATTGTTTCCAGATTCCTTCTAAATACCTTCCGACTATCATTTCTTCTATTGCAATCGATTAGGTCTTTTTCAGGGCAAATCTCTCGGTCCATGTGGATTCTGACGTGCATAAAGTTCCAGACCCCACAACTTCAGGAGGTATACTAAGAGATCGGTCTCTTGGAGGCTGAAAACTACTTGCGACAAGAATACACTGATGCTTGAAGTTACATATCTTCCAATCTAGTCGAATGGAAGGTCTATAATGCATGTATCCGATTGGTCTTGCAAATGAGAAACTTTGTAAGTGTGAAAGATACAATCTCTTGATTCCTTGAGTATGAATCCATGGACCATACAATCTACGGTATCATTTGCCCCTATCGATAATCCACTCTTTATCTATGGGGACATATAGAATCGAATTGGTCTGGAATTCCGTCCGTGGACAACATGTATCCCAGATTGAAATGCAATAACAATACAATGACCTCCAGATTGTATGCACCAAACTACACAATCGATCTTTGGTGTCAAACTACAACAGCCGCACTAAGCCTGATATATACGGACGTAGGGGTTAAGACTCTTGTTGAACGGGGGAACCCTTTTGTTTTAGCATTGAAACAACCCCAATTCCATCAATGAGAATGAACTGTAGTTCTCTATCGCGCTAAATTGTGGTCAGATTATATAGAGCTACAATGTTAATAAAATCGAGTGGTGATATTGAAGGATCGAAGGACTATCACATTTGACGATATGCCAATGTCATCATACCAATTTCTAACGCACCGATAGGGTATCTAGCCACCCGCCAAGTCGTAAGCTTGCAAGATATCCCAAATGTGTCGATCCATCTTCTTTGACATCCAGCTCCTCCATATCACGAAGGATACGCTCAATATATTCACCAGCGCCGCTAAGGTTCATAATAAGTGCAATGGCGCGGTGTACACCGAGAAGCCGGGGGAATGGTGGATCTATCGTGCGATGAGGATTTAGGCTAAGCGATCGTGTGACGGGAAGCAAGGGGTCACGTAAGAAAGGACTGCGTTCTGTCGAGTCGATCCTGTACTGATGTCGCGTGCCAGTGTGTTCGAAATAGATCTTGAATTCACCGAATTGCCGGTGGTAGTCCAGCGTTAGAGTAAGGGCGTTCATGGGGCTGTCGATTTTGGGTCCATCAATAAGATGGATTATTCCAGGATCGAACATATCTAAGATCCGAAGAGCTTTTTTTTTGAATCGCTCTAAGCACAACATTAGCACCGTAAAAATACCAATCCTAATAATCGGACATACCAAATCCGTTTCACCAGAAGCTGCCGTCATCAGACAGTAAGGGAGAATGTGGGCAACCTCTACGTATTGAAACTGATCTCCGGACTGATTATTCAATGGGTTCCCGTCATCATCAGTACGATATTCCGCATTCTCCTCAAAACGCTTTCTAGCTACTGCTCTATCGAATTTTCGAGATACTATACAGCGGTGGCGGTCGCGTATAAGACATTTCTGTCGTAAAAAAGACATACGCTGGCTCGTTCCGGTCGGTATTGAGCTCTGTAGCGATGATAATGACGTGGGCGTTGGCTGTGGTGTGTTCACTGATGATGCTCTAACTGCAATTACGAATTAGCATATACTCACTGGAGATCAAGGATAAATATAAAAGAATTAACGAACGAGGTAGGAAGAAATTTTCAGCAATATACTCAGCGAACTTTTCAAGGCTTCCGTGAAGCTTGTTTATTTGTTCTGGCTCCCATGAAGAAATCCCTCGAAGAATATCAAGGCGTGAGTAATATCAGTATCAACGGCATGTCCTTCATCAGAACGCAGGTCCTCATAAATGTATGAGAGGAAGAAAGTCATGAAGGTATCCGGCGATGTAACGTGCTCGAGAGTAGCCTGGATAAGTGACGCAGGTCGATAGTCCTTCCGAACGGTCTTCTCGGAGCCATAGTGCCGTACAAGCCTGATTACTAGGTTCCTTGCCGAATTATGCTGTTGTGGTGTTAATGATACAGGTAATGAGAAGACCAAAACACCTTCTAAGGATGACTGGTGACGGTGATTCGCCATCGCTAAGAACCTTGCGAGTCTTAGAGTGAGGGCGAGGAAGACGGTGAAGGAGATTCGTGACTGTTCGTAAGTTTTAACATCAACATCCCCTAGAGTATGTGATGAGCTGACTCATATCGGGTTTAACGTCGGCCCGACAGAATCTCCCACAGTAAAAGAAACGTAGCGAAGTGCATTATACAGGTACACCGGTAGCCCATGGCACTGACTCCCTGCGCTCTAGGTCAACTCTAGAAATTGATGCGGAGTGACCCACCCAGTAGGTCTCACATCTAGAAGTGGGGACTTGTAAAGCTGAAACAATATTGATCTCATTCAATGTCGGACAAAGTCTACTCACAATAGTGGCATAGGTTGTGTTGAAGTGATATCCGACAGTATTTTCTCTACCATGATATAGTACTAGCGTGCTGGTAAAGGTCTTTAGAGCGAGCTTCCCTGTTTTGCTATGGCAGTATGATCACCGTAAGAAATTGCAGTTCATTCCGAATCCATACAAAGGTATGTCAGTGTAGGCTGTAATCAAAGCACAATATACTTAACGCATATTGCAAACAAAGAGATGCTCCTCCAAACCCTAATCACATGACTACATCGTATATTATGACCATGAAAATACGCATGGGTGTAAGAAATGTCTTGAGATTCTAGTGGTGATGTCATCGAATAAGTAGAGAAAAAGCAAGTCATATTCAACACCTTCACACAGTAGCAGTGGCTTATGTGAGTATATACGATATGATCCTAATCACACGAGAACTGGATGGTCTTGAGATCTCAGCGCACTGCTGGCTTGCAAAAAATCCAATAAACGTTGCGAAGCAGAGTCTCGTGAGGCGGAAGGGTGAACCGGATTTTTTCCCATAATCAGGGGAGACTTGCTCGTATTTTCGTCGATCTATTTAATGATTTGAGATCTCGAAGGGGTTTTCAGAGGCGAAATGTCGAATTTATCAGCCGCTATAAACACCCCAAGGTTGTTCCATATAGCTGCATGGGCCAAGGCGCAGATTCAATTTTGAACTTGCGATTCGTTTGTGTCTTGGTGGTCTTGATGGTAAAATAAAGAGACACGTCGAATGGCCATCATCCGGGAGATCAACTTCTGATAGAGATGATTCCTTGTAGTAGAATGAGGCATATGCAGCAGCCGCGGCGAAAGCTATCTCACCTTAAATCCCCCTTTCAATGCAGCGTAAAAAAGCTGACTGAGAGCAGACAATTGCTCGATGTATTGGAATCTTTTCCTTTTCATGATATTTACCTGGATCTAGAAGGCTTTGTACCATTGCCCGAGGACTTGAGAATCCCATGATTGATGTGAGTTGGCGAAAAAAGATGTAGTGCAATTTACTATATGTTGTTTCATTATACTGCCCGTCCGGAGATATACTCGACATCACCATTCATACCTATATATTTGTAGAGAATATCATTGTCAGTTGAAATTGAGCTGGACTTGTGAGTCAGACCCCACAGGTAAGGGCCGATGTCGGTTCTGAGGTATTGAAGTGACCTGCATCACACATACTGTTTCAATCACAGATTTCGGTGAGAAAAGGGATTAATAATCCTACATTTGAGTCATAACGTGCAAATAACATGCATACCAAGTCGTAGACCATGCTAGGCTGTTTGATCCTATCATACTCCTCCAATATGTATTTCCCCCACCTCTCCACAATCAAAATTTTCTTTTTTGCCGCCCGAGAGCGAGGGGGGTGCCCCCCATCACGCAGATTCACCGCCCACCACTTCGGCGCTATGAATTTATGACTCTTCATTCCCTTTTTTCTAAGATTTCTTACTACAAAGATCTTAAATACCGCTCAATTTTCCTACCTCAATCTTTATTTTGAATTACTCAATTATCCCTGACTTCCCGGCTTCATATTTTCCAATCTCGACCCTACATACTCAACCCCCACTATGTGTACTGGTGCCGACTCCGAGCCCAATGGGCAAGACAATGGTGCTCCTGGCGTCATTACTCCTGGTATGTCAATTGAAAGCTAATATACCAGAATTGCTCACTGACCTCTGTTTAGATGGCGATCACACTGGTTTTGTTGGCATTGAAACTCGCCAAAACCCACACCCGTCCGCATCCCGCAATCCCTACGGCCACGACGCTGGCGTCACCGATTTCCTTAGCAATGTCTCACGCTTCAAGATTATTGAGTCTACTTTGCGTGAGGGAGAGCAGTTTGCCAACGCCTTCTTCGATACCGCCAAGAAGATCGAGATTGCCAAGGCCCTCGATGACTTCGGTGTGGACTACGTGAGTCGCGGGACAGACGAGACTTTATATCCCTGAACCGAGGTTAACGATAATCGCTCCATAGATCGAACTCACAAGTCCCTGCGCTTCTGAGCAGTCCCGTGCGGATTGCGAGGCCATTTGCAAGCTTGGCCTGAAGGCTAAGGTACGTTAGGGTTCTGCTCTGGTCTCGTGACTGGTATCTAATAACTTCTTCAGATTCTCACTCACATTCGCTGCCACATGGATGATGCCCGTATTGCTGTCGAGACTGGTGTTGATGGAGTGTGAGTCGTTCATCTTGTCCTATTTTGTTGATTCCAAATTGACTTTCTGTAGTGATGTTGTTATTGGCACTTCCTCTTACCTCCGTGAGCACTCTCACGGCAAGGACATGACCTACATTAAGAACGCCGCCATTGAAGTTATTGAGTTCGTCAAGTCTAAGGGCATTGAGATTCGCTTCTCCAGTGAGGACTCTTTCCGTTCCGACCTGGTTGACCTTCTGTCAATCTACTCCGCCGTGGACAAGGTTGGTGTGAACCGTGTTGGTATTGCCGACACCGTTGGCTGCGCTTCCCCCCGCCAGGTTTACGAGCTCGTCCGTGTTTTGCGCGGTGTTGTTGGCTGTGACATCGAGACTCACTTCCACAATGATACTGGATGTGCCATTGCCAATGCCTTCTGTGCCCTTGAGGCCGGTGCCACTCACATTGATACCTCTGTTCTCGGTATCGGCGAGCGTAACGGTATTACCCCTCTCGGTGGTTTGATGGCCCGCATGATGGTCGCCGACCGTGACTACGTCAAGAGCAAGTACAAGCTTGAGAAGCTCAAGGAGATTGAGGACCTCGTCGCCGAGGCCGTTGAGGTCAACATTCCTTTCAACAACTACATCACCGGTTTCTGCGCCTTCACTCACAAGGCTGGTATCCACGCCAAGGCTATCCTCAACAATCCCAGCACCTACGAGATTATCAACCCCGCCGACTTCGGCATGACCCGCTACGTCCACTTCGCCTCCCGTTTGACCGGATGGAACGCCATCAAGTCGCGTGCCCAGCAGCTCAAGCTTGAGATGACTGACGCTCAATACAAGGAGTGCACTGCCAAGATCAAGGCTATGGCTGATATCCGTCCTATTGCCGTCGATGATGCCGACAGCATTATCCGCGCCTACCACCGTAACTTGAAGTCCGGCGAGAACAAGCCCCTTCTTGACCTGAGCGCCGAGGAGCAGGCCGCATTCGCCGCCAAGGAGAAGGAGCTCCTTGCGGCTCAGGCTGCCGGTCTTGCGGTATAGATGATTTCCTTTTGACCAATACATATATTGTATCATGCCATATCACAGTGGCTTGGGCAAAATTCGGGCGTGGCGGGATACCTGATGATTTGATGCTTTTTCATTTGTTTTGACATTTTCCATATAAGGGTTTGAAAAGTCTTGCTGTTTTTTTCTTCTTTTTCTTTTGGGAGACCCAACAACACATTTGTGTTAGGAGAGAGAGTTCTCCTTTCTTTGTACATTTAGCGCAGAAGAGGCAGTAACTTATTCCGAACTTGAGACCGTTGTGCATCTAAGTTACATCGTAGTAGTTCCAATTACGTCACTGGAGAAAGACGAGGGCATGATGTGAAGGGCCAATCTAACCTGTATAGATATTATTATAATTCCGAGTGGATAGGTATTATTTCAATTCTATCAATACTCAATACTCAATCTCTATAATATCCAAATGTCTCGTCATTGCATGCAAAACGTTGAGTGCCTACTTCATGTGGCAGCCGAGGCCCGCTTGACTCAACCAGTTAAAACGTAGTAACTTACTACTTGAAACCTCCCTAGTTATCGCCACTCCCACCCATCATTATTGCAGGACTATTCATAGGGAGAACAATGAGCTCTTCTATGCTGCCAGTCGCTCTGCAGAACAAGCTGGTCGGCTACGGCCGGGTGTCCAGCGCGCACCTCTCTGCCTTGAACATCGACCTGTAAGTTGAATAATCCCCCGTTCCCCGCGAAATCGTGGAACGAAAGACATAAAAGGCAATCACCACTGACGCATTTTGCTCTCGACCCAGTATTCGCAACATCGTATTCATCCTATTCATTCTTCGGTATACGCGCAAGACCTTCTACTCCGTCCGCGGCTACGGCATCTTCGGCAGCATCCGCAACATTTACATCGCGCTCCGTCTATTCTGCTATGGCATCTTCCTGCGTATCCCTGGTGTTCGCGGGCAGGTTGACAAGCAAGTGAGCACTGCTATCACGAAACTCCAGTCGAAACTAGTTAACTCTGGGCCGGATGTTACGCGGTATCTTACACTGCCGAAGGAGGGTTGGTCGCCAGAGCAGGTCCGCGCTGAACTCAATCAGTTGGCTGGGCTTGAACATACACGCTGGGAAGATGGTCGCGTTAGCGGTGCCGTTTATCATGGAGGCGCGGAGCTGCTGAAACTACAGACTGAGGCATTTGGGCAGTTCGGTGTCGCAAACCCGATTCATCCGGATGTTTTCCCTGGTGTTCGGAAGATGGAGGCTGAGATAGTTGCTATGGTATGCATGACATTCTATATCGAGAGTACGGTCTTTGGTTAAGCCTTCCGGCTGATGTATGCTCTAGGTTCTCGCTCTCTTCCATGCTCCCTCGGATGGTGCCGGTGTAACCACTAGCGGTGGCACGGAGTCTATTCTTATGGCTTGCTTGGCCGCCCGGCAAAAGGCTTTCTTGGAGCGCGGTGTTACCGAGCCGGAGATGTAAGTTGGCATGGGGTTACTTTAGCATTAACCAGCAGAACTGATCAGTCATTGCAGGATCATTCCCGATACAGCACACGCGGCATTTATCAAGGCTTGCAACTACTTCAAGATCAAGCTGCACCGAGTCCCTTGCCCGGAGCCCGAGTTCAAGGTCGACGTGCATGCTGTTCGCCGTTTAATCAATCCCAATACCGTCCTTCTTGTCGGATCGGCACCTAACTTCCCCCACGGCATTGTTGATGATATCCCAGCTCTATCGCGCCTGGCTACCAAGTACAAGATCCCTCTCCACGTTGACTGCTGCTTGGGATCTTTCGTCGTTGCACACCTCAAGAAGGCCGGCTTCCCCTCGCCCTACGAGGAAGAAGGTGGCTTTGACTTCCGCCAACCAGGCGTGACCAGCATCAGTGTTGACACCCACAAGTACGGGTTCGCGCCAAAGGGCAACTCGGTCTTGATCTATCGCAACAAATCATACCGAAACAACCAGTACTTCATCTACCCCGATTGGTCCGGCGGTGTTTATGCCTCTCCCTCCGTGGCGGGCTCCCGCCCTGGCGCTCTGATCGCCGGTTGTTGGGCCAGTCTGATGAGCGTCGGCGAAAGCGGATACATTAACAGCTGCACCGAGATCATCAACGCGGCAAAGAAGTTTGAGACAGCCGTTCGGACCGATCCAACCATCGCACTGCACATGGAGATCATCGGTGACCCCATCGTCAGTGTGGTCGCCTTCCGCAGCAAGAACGGTGCCATTGACATTTACGATATCGCCGATGACCTGTCTGCTAAAGGCTGGCACCTCAACGCCCTGCAATCTCCCCCGGCCATTCACTGTGCCTTCACTATTCCAACTGCTAAGGCTGTCGACCAGCTCATTGCTGATCTGACTGAAGTCATCGGCAAGGAACTTGAGAAGGCCGAGCAGCGCAAGCGCGAGGGCAAATCATATATTCTCAAGCGTGGTGATACCTCTGCTCTATACGGTGTCGCTGGCAGCATTCCCGATAAGAGTATCGTCAGCCGTCTGGCAGAAGGCTTCTTGGACACCCTGTACAAAGCCTAAGTGAGCAACTCGGTTTTCCTTGTTCGTCTTTTCTTCGCTCAGCCTATCCGCACTGTTCCTAGCGTATAATCTTGGTGTCCCCTAGCTATCCTTGCCTGAAATACTGGTGCCGTGGCGTTATCATTATCCAGGTCCTTTGAAATTGCACATATTTGTTCCAAGTGTTGGATTCCACTATACATATAATACAACAATCTCCGCGCAGTAGATTAACCAGCGAAGTGTAAATGTTTTAGGCGGTCGGATGCCTAGCAGATATAACCTTCGCCCGATAGATGTGGACGTAGAGTACATGAACAAAAGAAACGAACAAAAAAGCAACCCGCTCCATGCAAGCAAAGCCAAAACAGCAAAAAAGAGGACGCGATCGATCAACCATGCGCCAGAGTGAAAAGGATTTCAAAAGATTCAGATCTCCCATCGCAATCTTCAAGACCGGTGAAAACCCCAGTATGAAAAGCATCCCATTCCACACGAAGCTTAATGTAATCATTGACCACCGAGCTCCCTTCGCTGCTCAGAGCAGCTCTTTTCGGTATAATATCCGGGATCAGGCTTGCGCTCGAGATGCACCTCCTGCTTCGTGAGGCGGTACTGGCACTCCTCGACCTGGACAAGTTCCTTGACTTTCATGATTTGACCCGCGACGGAGGGCGACACGCGGTGGAAGACTGTTGCCATACGCTTCTTTAAGCCAAGCGCCTTGAGGACATCTGTTGAGCGGCGCGGGAGTCCAATTGCGGAGCGCATAAGAGTGATACGGAAGTAGGACATGTTGGGTTGTGGAGATCAAGAGGATCTGATATTCGGATGTTTGTGCTTTCGATGGGTTTGGTATGGTTGTCCGGAGTCGTGGATTCAGACTCGGAATAGGTGGAACGGAATGAAGTGGATCTAGTATGATACCGGAGATTTGGTTGAGAATTTGCAGCCGATATCTGCAGCGCAATTGACCCTGTGATCTGGCGAAGAAATGTTGCCGATCTGGAGATGGCCGCGATCCCGCAAATCCAATTCTAAAGCGGTAGGTCACGTGTGTATTCTGCCTGAATCCGATGACAGCACAGACGACTATCGGCCTGTGATAGCTGATATAGTATTTCATATTTCAAAACGTGAGACTATGGGTTGCGCTATTTCCGGCGTGATAGTACCTGGATTTATATCATAGTGCACCGCTGCGTACTACCTTCTCGCAAGGCAAAGCCCATGCCCGCATTGTTGACACCTCACCCCTCGACCTAGCTTCGAGCGATTGACTCGGAACAACGACATCACCATATACTTGATACCGTGAACATGGCGCAAGCCAGTAACATTGATGCAACGGTCGCTCTACCGCGACTCGAAGACCTCCTACGGCACCCGGAGGATCTAGACAAGATCAGCGGGCTTAAAGCGGAATACCTGCGGAAGAAGACGGCAGTTGATTCCCGGTTACGTGAAGGTCTGCGAGACCAGCTGGAGGCCGTACAACGCAGCATTGGTGCTTTGACTGAGGGCCAGCGACAAGTCTCGAAAACAAAAGACGAGCTACAAGGCATCGACAAGCTATGCGCCGAGTCGCAGCATAGTGTGGAGGACTTCGCGCAGATTGACCAACTTGCGCGGATCCAAAGACACTTCGATGCTACACTTATGATGAAACGAGGACTGGAGAATTTCGGCGCGGATATCCAGGAAGTGGAGGATTTGCTCAAAGAGGATGATGACGATATGGAGAATCAGCCCAACCTTCTGCGGGCTCATATGCAGATATCACGGTTAAGGGATTTCCGTGATGAGGCTATGGATCAGATTCGCAAGGCGGAGGATCAGAGCTCCGAAGAGACTCTGACGGAGTACTTTGAGGGGTTGGATTCTGTTATTGAGTGGTTCGATGATCACCTTGGCACGGCTTGCATGAACCTCATTCCATTGGTGCAGGCAGACAACAAGAGCATGGTCGTGCGACTCGCCGTTGTTGTCTTGAACGAGGAGAAAAATGATGATACAGTTCGAGCGTTGCAAGAGGCCCAGAAAGACCACAAGGACCTCGCAAGTCGTTTCAAGTCCATGAACATTGGCCCCAAGACTGTGCGGGGTTACAAGGACAAATTCATCCAGGCTATCGAGCTTTACGCCCAAAGCCAATTCGAAGAGACCCTCGAAGCCTTTCTTGGAGACCCAGAAAATCTGGAAAAGAAATTCCGGTGGTACTTCAATGATCTATTCACGGTCAAGCAAGGCATGCAGAGCCTTGTCCCGAAGAAATGGAAGATATTCAAAACATACACCGATATCTATCATAAGATGATGCATGACTTCCTGCTTAGCATGATCGACGACCCCGAGCTTCCGGCTGATAATTTACTCAGTATCATCCACTGGAGCGACAAGTACTACAAGAAAATGAAGAAGCTGGGATGGACACCAACAGATCTCCAACCCAACATTCTCGACGACCGCGAGCCAGAACTAGTCCGAAAGTGGCAGGCTGTCATCATCAATGCCGTCGAAGAATGGATGGACCGCATTTTCAACGCGGACAAAAAGTCTCTAGTAGAGCGTGCCTCAGATGCGCTAGACAACAACGCAGAAGGACACTTCCGCACCAAGACACTGGCCGACATGTGGCGCATGCTCCACGAGCAAGTTATGGCATCAGGAGCATCGGACCGCGCAGACCTGGTAGAGGGTATCATTGATGCCATGTTCCGGGCCTTGAAGGCCCGACAGATTGCATGGCAGACACTCGTGGACGAGGAATGTGCGAAGCACCAAGTAGAAAACGCAGACCAAGAAGGCGTGCAGCTGTTGCAAGACTGGCTGATCGGAATAGCCAATGATCAAATCTCCTGCATCGATGACAACGAGGTGGACAACCAGTTCGGCTACCTGACGCGGTTCAAGTCCGATTTCGAGACCATGGTCACACCCAAGTACATGGGCACCACGGCGACCATCGAGCTGGATGCACTGCGCGATGGCTACGTTGATCTGAGCACGCACTGCCTGGCGCAGTTCGTGAGCCTGATCTTCTGGGTTGATCTGGATACTGTCCTGCCAGACTTCTTCACGTCCCGTTGGTACGGCGAATTCGCCATGAAGCGTATCACTTCCACTTTCGAAGACTACATGGCGGACTACAGCTCCGTGCTGCACCCGTCTTTGGCCGAGATTCTGGTCGAGGAACTCTCGGACGAGCTGCTAGTGCGGTACCTGTCTGCGGTGCGGAACAAGGGTGTTAAATTCCGCCGCCACATCGACCCCTTCACAGACAAGTTCAAGGACGACGTTCTCACCGTCTTTGCGTTTTTTGAGAAATACCCCGACTCATTTGAGGGTACTATTAAGCAGAAGTGGCGGCTGGTTGATTGGCTTGTTCGCCTCCTTGCTACTGAAAAAGGCCCCGCGCTCGTGGAGGTTTACGAATCATTCAAGCTTGAGTACTGGGACCTGCAGCTTTCATGGGTTGAAGCTGTACTGCGTACCCGTGATGATTTCGAGCGCAGCATGCTCACTTCCATCAAGGCTAAAGCTGCAGAGTTGTCGGTTGAACGGGGACAGGAGACCATCATGAGTCGGTTGAGATGATTTTGTGGTACTTAGCCTATATTCTTCTAACTGCACTCATATCCTCGTTTCATCTAAGCCGATATGCAATTCATCGCGCCCGGCTTCACCCTGGGAGTCGGGTTGATGTACTAGCCGTCTGGCTTTCATTGTCCCGTCGGATATTTGCAGACGTGCCTCAAGCAGAGGTCAGAGAGTCTCTCTCCGTTGCTCAGCTGACACCGAGCTGCACTCAAACTAGTTCACTTCGTGATGAGCAACCCCAACCACATGTACTATCTGCAACCCAAGCAGGCTTGGGATCTATCTAGTCTACTCATTAATATTACTAGCAATACAGCGATGAAAACAAATAGCTTAAACAAATTAGTGTTTTTCTTTTCAAAAATAGATCTATGACAGGATTTCTATCTACATGGATGATCCGATTGATAATATTCTGCTGGATTGAAGGATGTTATGTGGGTGGCGATGACAGATTCCGTTCCGCAACGACCGTATATTCCTCGCCGAGGCGTTCATTCAGACCATGGCCGTCGTTGACACCAGGATATAATTGCCTAGCGCCCATTTCACAGATGCAGATAGTATCCAGAGGAATTTCCTTTGCCCAAATGAAAGGAGAGCCACGCGAATGGCTTTTATGCTCGGAGGAAACACTGTCGGGGATTGGTGAAGATTTCGCACGGTAGAGGTCCCCTTCGTCTTCAGAAGATCCAGTACGTGCTGGTTGTGGGATAATTGGATTGTCATCAGGGTAGTAATTACGATATTGCGAGATCAGGTTGCGGGCATCGAATGTAAGGCGTTTTGGTGGACTGTTGCCTTTCGTATCTTTGTTCTGGCCCTGCCGACCACGGACGTAAATGGTATTGACAAGAGTCGCGTGCAGAAGGAGTGGTCGCTGTTTTGGTTCTCGAGTTATTACATTTATGGATGGGTCCTGGCTTGAGAAAGTTTGACTTTCTGGTTGGTGTAAAGATACGTCACCAGAGAAAGTAGCCGACTCCGAGGCCTGAGGGCTGTCTTGGACGGGGCGATTGGTGGGATTTTGTTTTCTTGCTGATCTTCTGTCGGGCTCACTTTGGATGAAGCCAGCCTCGATGAATTTGTCACGTAGCTTTACGCAAAATGGAAGCAAGCGGCCTGTGTGATCTACTGGAGAAGCATGCAATACAGTTGCTGATTTGCCTTGAGGCAAAGCATGTAATGACTCGAGGGAAATCGTCAAGGGGGATGATTGGTGAAGGGCATCTTTCTGTTGTGTAGGAGCGGCGGCTCGCTCCGCCTCGTTCATTAAGTCTGCCAGGTCGAGGGATTCAAAAAAATCAAGAGCTTGATTGAGTCGTTCTTTATTGGTGAGACTCATTACACCAAGAGTAAGGTGAAGTGTGCCTAGTGGTCGAAAAGCTGTGCTGGGCAGACTCAGGCACGAGGTATCCCTTTGGCCCTTGGCATACGACTGAGAAGTTGGCCCAGATTCAGCGACATTGGCTGATTTGAAGGCCCTGAGCGACGATTCCAGCTGCAGCAGCGACTTGGTGTTTACCAGAGGGAGACACAGAAAATGTGTCAATTGCGGCCGCTTTAGCCGCCCTTCTGGACGCGGTTTGCGGGGCTGATGTCTTGATAACCCCGCGGTCTCCGTCATGATGCACCTGTATCTCCACTGATGTGATAGCAGCATGGAAATAAACGTTCGCTCGATTTAGTCGCCGAAGTAGTCTCTGGATAAGTCGGAAGTCCCGAGGTCGGAAGTCAGGTTGAGACGTCGGGATGCGCACGGACCAGGGTCCACAACCTTGTGTCAACTACGTGAGAATTTCTATCTTTCGTGGGGTTTGACGTCGGTGCGTTTCTGAGGTCAATCCATTATGGATCAGCTAGTTCGAGGTAATGGCTGATGTACTTGATTCGCATAGTGCCATCATTCCTAGGCTCTCGTCGAAACCGTGATGCTAATAACGGCAAATTAGTTCTGAAAGACGACTAAATCCATTGTTTCAGCAGTCAGAAAAGGGAAGAGAACAGAAATTTTAAGAGAAATGATAAGGAAGATGAACAGCGGTATAGCCCTAAGCAAGTGAAAACCCATGGGTGCAAGTCCAGTTGATGACGCCTATCAACGTAAAAGAGACTGCTCATTCGACTTAGGAAGCCAATTTCATTTTCCGTTTCACTTCTCACCATTTCGATATATTCCAAAATGCACAATCATACACTCCCACTCATAAAGATAAGATCCATATTCCAACGACATCGACGAACCACCCTTCGTCAGAAAACCCAACAAATACACCTACCAGTCGACAATTTCCAAAGGATTCCACCAGAAATAGTGGAAATCCTCTTCACATTCCTCTGGGTCACGGACCAAGTTTGCCTCGCGATAACTTGCAAATATCTCTTGACCTGTTACCAATCATTCCTTAGAGTGCGTAAAACGGGGGTTACCGAGCTCCTATGGCGTGAACCAGTTTCGGAATTACGGTTGGTTCGTCAACTGCAGAATGCTCGTTGGCAATACTGCTGGTGGTGTTATAAGCTCCATCCATTCTCTAGACGGAGAGCATTTCTTTATATGTGGGGATACAGAACAAAGTGTTGTCCTGTTCGTGACCTAGTCGGTTGTACGATACCTGATATTTGACAGGAATGCAATATGCTTGAGTAACTATATTCCATTGGTCTAACTGTCACGCTGGTCTTCTTTGTGTATCGTACTCAACGGTATAATGTTGTTCGCCGCAGAATGTTTACAGATGGGAAAGGGGATATCTCTGGTCTTAATTGGTGTTAATCTGATCATGTTGTCGGGGCAAGGGGAGATAATGGAAACTGGGGAACAGCGATCCACAGGTAGATATTGAAGTTGATTGAAATAGGACGGATGAAGGCAGTCAACATCTTCTGAAAGTGGAATTATTTCACTTGAAATCCGTGGACTTCAGATTTCTTCTTGATTCTTCCTCAAACGTGCCATTAATAGGAGTATCTCTAACTGATTTTTTGATATAGGCTTGGTTCTTTAAAGGTCAAATCAATTTGTTGTATGATATTCAATTTCGATTTATTCACATTGAATCTCCACTTCTGTAACTTGAATGTTGCCGGTAGGCCATACACCATGGTCCATAGCTCGCTCGGTGAGCAAGAGGGCTTTTTTAATTACCTTGTCACCCTGTATTGACTGACACTGCTCAGATGAATAGCCGACTGAATTCCCAGTCTGAGTGATGTTGCCCGTGGGTATTGCAATGGAGATACTGTTGCTGTCACTTTTTCCCACTGCTGGCCGTAGTCGTCGTTTAGTTGAAATAATAATATGAAAAATTCATCACCAGAGCACTGTAACCCAGCAGCGCGACATGCATTAAGCCGGAAAGACTCAACGATCTTGTCTGGTCGCATTCAGAGCACCGAATGAGCTGGAAGAGTCAACCATGCTATGCGAAAACAGATATGGTAGTAGTTAGCCAGTTGTACGACTTCGAGGGAGCAGGGTAGAATCTCACTTGATCAGGATAAATCAGACTGTCGTGTTGACAGTAATCAGGGCCAGCGAGTGGCGAGCAAGTTTGATATATGGACCTTGAAACCCAACAAGCATCAGCAAAAGCTGGTAAGGCCCATCATCGCGGAACTTTATCTAGCTATCTAAAGAGGTTGGTTTTGGAGGTTGCCCGTTTGTATTCAACCTGCTTTCCATTTGTTGTCCGCTCAGGGACCTTACCTGAATATCGGTAAAGAAAATTGAGTCGCAAGTAAGCCGGAGTGGACGGTGCGGATATGGGGATGCCTGGTTAAAACTAACAAGCGTCAGCAAATGCTGGTGAGATCCCATCGCAGAAATCTATCTAACTATCTATGGAGGCTGGTGCGGGTGCATTCAACCTCCTTTCCATTTGTGTCCGCTAGGAGATCTCACCTGAATGTGTGGTTTGCTGATGAAAGCTTGGTCTTTGGGTTTGGTGTTGACCGGGATGGTGTGTAATAGCCTGTATGGCCTATGTTGCAGGCTGTGGGCATATTTCTTCACGCAAGGCCCTGTTAGACACGGCAAAGGGAGAAAAAGATGCAGTGATCTATAAAAGCAGAGGAAGAAAAAGTTTCCCTGCGTCAGCCAATGGGCTGGTGAGGTCTTTCACTCATTGCGAGCCAAAAGAACCGAGGGGTTGATATCGCGCTTGAATTCTCACCTGGTATAAAGATCGAACGCTGTTGCGTAATGTACAAGTCATCATAGATAGAAGGAGTAGAACTAAAAGCAGAGGAAGAAAAAGTTTCCCTGCGTCAGCCAATCGACTGGTGAGGTCTTCCACTCATTGCGAGCTAAAGGAACCGTGGGGTTGACAACACTGGAGTTCTCACCTGGTAGAAATTCCCATAGTAGGAATGTCTGACGGCGGTATGATGGAAGGTAAAGAAGATAGAATGAATCCCTAAAGGCACAGGAAAAAAAATTTCCCTGCATCAGCCAATGGACTGGTAAGGTCTTCCACTTATTGCGAGCCAAAAGGACCGTGAGGTTGATGTAACGCTGGAGTTCTCACCTGAAGCATGAAGGATCACCATGGGGTCGTTTGTCCCATGAGCAGAAATAACACATCAATCAGAGTCGACATGCAACACGGGCATGGACTGATTTTTGCATATCTGCGATTCACTAGTAGAATGTTACGAGTGCAGAAAAAAAGGAAAAGGAGAAGAGAAATAAACAACGCGAGACGCGAAACTGCTCAGATGTGACCAGCCATACGAGTGGAAAAACAAGTGGAAGAACAAGTGGAAGAACAAGGAAGGAGCAAGAGGAAGGAGCAAGTGGAAGGAGCAAGTGGAAGGAGCAAGTGGAAGGAACAAACAAGAAGGAACTCACCAGTAACCATGATCCAGGTGACATGATATCTGGGGGTAACCAAGATGCTTCAGACGCGTGGAGAGACGCAAAGCAAGAGGGTGATGGAGGGAAGATAGTTATGAAGCCATGAGTGATGAACAAAGGTCCAACCCTCAGAGGGGAAAGTGGAAATGGATGGAAGGTGGATGAGAATATAGAGGAGAGATGGATGTAGGAGAATTGAAAAAAATTGGGAGAGAGGGGGGGGAGGGGAGAGTATTTATACCCAGAAGCTGGGGACTGAAGCTGGGGACTGAAGCTGGGGACTGGAGCTGGGGTCCTTCTGTTTTAGGGAAAGTAGGTTTTCCCAAATAGGGAAAGTACCACCCTGAGTTAACATGTCCCATCTTCGAGACACTGGTTAGACAGGTGACCTGTTTGAGAAGATGTGACAAGAATTTCAAGAGTCAGTCTAAAGGATCAAGTATCTCCCAATGGAAGATACTGATTCTATCTGAGTGTATTGATGTCCTGTGGGCAGGCGATGCACGCTTCTAGAGAGGGCGAGACGAAGCCTGAGCCCCAAATCATATAGACACGTTAGCCAAGTAAATTTCAGTTCAACAAGTGGCTGGCCCACGTCCCATGCCGAAGGTATCGACGGATTACTAACCATACACGCAGTCTTTATTATATAGTGGCGCAGGTTTTCACGGGACCATTATACAGGCAATATTTCCAAACGATATATGTACTATTAGAGAACATTGAAGTATGCTAAGATGTCTCTACCCAACATCATACCTAGCAACCTACGTCGTTGAGGGTAGAGGCCGGATAAGCAGCGGACCACTTGTACATCGTTATGTAGGGTGTATATTGCCTTGAATGCATACTAAGAATGATATCCAACAGCGATTAGAAAGGGGTTAGTACAATAGTTTGTGAACGCTGAAGATGAGTTCAAGGTCAGATGACCTCTAGTAGCTAAGTAGAAAAGGCACAGCATAGCAGGGTATCAAATAGCTCAAATCTCGATTTCATAGTAAGAAGCACAGGTAGGAGACAAGGGAGAGCCCGAGTCCTGGCATCTGCAGCAATGACACTCATGAAGCCTCCTTCTTGCGATTCTCGACAACACGCATAACATCTATGACGCTATCTTTGTCGCCCTTCTTCTTCTTGGGGCCGCGCTTTCTCTTTTTTCCGCCTCGCTCGTCATCGTCAAAGTCGAGCAGGGGACCATCGTCCTCCTCCTCTCCGTCTTCGTTGCGGCTTCCTCCGAATCCCATATCCATATCTGCAGCATCCATAGCGTCTCGACGGCGTGCCTCCTCAATGAAACGCTTGTGACGAAGGGCTGTATCAGGTTCGTCTGCCTCGCCCTCTGCCGAGGGAGAGCTCTGCCGGAGGGCTGCAGCTCGTCTGAGGGCTGCAAGAATGGTTGGGTCTTTGGTGAGAGGGTTGGATCGGTCGATAGGCTCCTCTTCTGCTGTAGTGGAAGTCCCAGTCGCAAAGTAATTCTTGGGCTTTGCAGGTGCTGTTTCAGACGCGGCAGGCTCCTTCTCCTCTTGACTCATAGGAGCCTTTTCGGGTTTGCGAGTAGCCGAATCTGCCACTTCGCCATCGTCATCAGACGATGACTCGTCTTCGAGTCCAGCGAGAGGATTGTAATCATCACCCACACCGGCAAAGATGTCGTCATCCTCATCCTCGGGTGCCACTTGGGCAGCGGCACGGGCAGCAATATCAGCTGGGATTTCCATGCCGAGGGGTTTGAGACTTTTATCAGGCATCATGAGCTCTCCCTCGGCAGGCACAGGCGCGGTCGGCTTATCAAGCCACCTAGTCTTCCTTTTGGTGTTTCCTTGCGCATCGGTGATGAGGAGCACTTCGCGTCGACGGCCGGTCTCATCATGCTCCACAAAGCGCTTCTTCTCGGGCTTCCTATCGCCCACTTTCTTGAATTTCGAGCCGAGTATAGACTCCGGCGGCGGGGTAGGCGTGGCAGCAGCAGCGCGGCTTGCCCTCAATTCCCGTAGGATTTCATCGCGAGTCTTGGGCCTAGCAGATGGCGGTGCCATAGTTCCCTTCTTCTTGTCTTTCTGTTTCTTGGGTGCAGCAGCAAGCTCCTCGGCTCCCTGCTCTTCCATCAGACGATCGAGTTCCTCATCTACGTCTTCTTTTTCGGGAGGCGGCGCAGAATTCTCGGCCGCTTGCGACACGTCCTCGCCAGCTCTGATCCTTTTCAACAAATCCATATCCAGTCCTTTGACCATGTGTGTGCTCTTAATGTCACCTCCGACTCCAAGGTCTCGACGGAGCTTGTCGAAAGTAGCCTGGTCGATTTGTCCCAACTTAACCATATCCTCTAGTGCCTTGATGCGCGCTTCTAGACCCGTGTTGTTCTCACCTTCGTCCTCTGCACTGCGTAATTTCGCACGATCCTGATATCCGGTCGGTAGCGAAGTTCCCTTCGGCGCGGCGGAGGACTTGAACCGCTTGGAAGGTCGGTCGCCCTCGCGGCGTTGGTCGAAGAGCTGACGGGCAAAGTCCACACCAGTGACTGAACGCCTGTAGTAATTCACAGCTGTTAGCTTCCTCCGCGATAATAGCAATCTGCAAAACAAGTGACATACGGGGTCATGGGAATGCTGGACCGCATTCGCGACCCCAGTGACCCGCCCGGGGTTGCGCCGCCACGCGATGCATCACGACCAGGCTTTGGGCTCTGGGGATTAGATTTTGATGATGACTGGTCGGCTAGTAGCCGGCGAAACTGCTCGTTATTCATGATTTGTGAGCTCAAGATGCATTGAAGTTGAGAAAAGCTCATGTTCAGACTCAAGAGGTGAAGATCCGGCTTGGCACTGATAAGATAAGACTATCGGCCAAACTTTCAAGCTTTATAAGGTTCTGTTCTTAGGGCATTTATATGCAGCCAATTAAGTATTTTTACTTCATATTTCCCTGCTAAGTGACACTGGTGAATGGGTGGGTGGCAATTTGGCCTCATTTGGTGCACTGTCACTAGAGGCCGCCATAGTCTTAGACGCATTGTCACAACTCAAATTTCCATAACTAGTAGTTCCTTCGAAGAAACGTGCTGAGCAATATGGCGCTGCTGGATGACACCAGCCGGAGTCCCCTAGGGGCAGCGATGGTACTCGCTCGATCAGTCAGTCCTGCTTTGAGACAGCTAGAATCAGATACGGCAAGTGAGCTAGATTGATGGTAGTAGGTGCGCATAGCTTCTCGTTGAGGGGGATGACGTTTCTTAGATATATATGTCTTTTTATCTTTCTTCTACATAAATGTATGTAGCTGTGAGAATATATTAATACACACTAGGCTTTCTATATCTTGGACAGGAGTCATTCATGGCGGGGCGGGGAAGAGAAATGAAACGCGAGTGTCGAGTACTCACTAGAAGGGGTATAACGGGGAATATATCTAGCAAAACGATGACCTTTTTTAAGTGTGTCGGTGAACTTGGTAATAACATATTCAAATCTAAGCGAAATTCGAGTTGAACATAGCCTGGAATTTTTGATTCATAAGTACCGAGTGAACCTATTGATGAGAAGAATTTCAATATATAGTGAACAAGAGACGAAAAGAAAGAAATCGGTTAGACACATAATCAACATCGTTTCAAATTCGCCATCGAACATCAAAAGTAAGAAAGTAAGGAATCTAAAAGCACGTATATCAACAATCGCAGAAATAACCCATTTTTGTGTTCATTAAATAGTCTCCCAGCCTCCGGTGTTAATTTCGGACTCCAGCTTGCGGCTGATAGTCGCAGGGATCGAGTGTGACAGCCAGACATCGCGTAGTAGCCTGTCGTATCGCTTCTGATTGAGGATAAGCTGGCGGTTATGGCGGAGACCGGGGTCAACTTCGCCGTGGCGGTCGAGGTAGGGCGCGTAATGCCAGGATCCGTTCGTGTTGTGCAAGTAGAGAACCGTGCATTTGCGAATATTGATGAAAAGACCAACGTTCTTGCCGCATCTATTGTGAAAGACTGGTTAGCTGGAAAGTATTCAGAAACAAAGAGTGGGGGTTATAATCACTTTTGAAGATGTTGGTTGCAGCCGCCAAGCTTGTTCGCCATGCAGCAGACTGCCTGTGAGCAGAATATTTCTCCGCAGAATAAACAGATACTAGGATCAGTGAGCTCCTTCTTGGAATTAGGGCATCGGCGACGATTTGCCTCTTCGATCAGGCTATCGAAGTACTTGGGCAGGCCAACAAGCTCGAAGATAGCAGGGTGCGACAGACTGGGCCAGAGACGGTGATCTTCGAAGCGGATACCTGAGCGCGAAGCGTTCCAGTGGAAGATCCATCCTGAGATGACTGCGTCGAAGGGATTGTTTGTATTGCGTGCGGGCTTGATAGACATGAGGATCTCATCAAGGGAAGGCAGTTGGAGTGCTTTGGCCAGGCGCTCAAGCTCAGAGGACTCCACATCGGCGAAACCTGTGTTAGGGAACTCGACACCGTGCTGAACATGAAGGAGAATAACTGCCTTGCGCAGGAATGCTAGTCCGTAGCTCGTAACAAGTCGCCGGACGGCAGTAATGATGCTTGGGGTGGCAGTTTCCTCTCCATCCTTGACGTAGCCACTCTCAGCGGGGAAGGATGAGCCCTCAGCACGGCCGACAGAGTTCGCCTTCAGTTCAGTAACGACCGAGTCGAAGAACTGCTTGGTCACTCTAAATTGTTCTTCAGATATATCGACAGCCAAAGAATGGTCCTCAGGGTGGGTGGCGAGTTCCTCCTTCAATCCCAGTGGCCAGAGAATGAAAGTGACAGCGACCTTCACAATCTCAGCCACGAAGCACATTCGCACAAGATGCCTTAAATCAATATTGAGTACTGGAAGCAGAGACAAGGATGACTCTGCGAAGAACACGAAGGTATCCACAGCGAGCAGAGGCTCGATATTACGGACATCATTAAGCAAAGCTGTGCCATTCAAACAAGGGTGCCCGACAAGTAGCTGGCAAATCTTTTGGCGATGCATTTCCTGGAACTCATTTGTTGGATGGCTTTTTGATGGTCCCGACGAGTTAAGACACCCAACGGCAGCATATGTCAACACCGTCTCTGATAGAACGCGCAGATGGGTAAGCGTCAGCGAAGGAATTGTGTCCAGCAAGGTCGAGCCGGGCTCTGACTCGACACCACGCTGCGCGATCTCGACTGCAGCAATGCTGAAACCAAAGCTGCGAATTAGAGAATCCGTATGTACAAGATCGTCATTGTTATTCGCCTCAGGAGTGTTGTTGAACATCGAATTGACATGGTTTGTTGTGAGTGTCTTCTTAAGCCGCCTGTAGCTCTGAAGCAGTTCTGAAATAGGGCTGTCCGAGGGACTTGACACCTGCTGAAGTGGGCTGGAAGGGGAGAGGTCTTCGGTGGGTGGGAAAACACCTGGCATTGGCATGCGTGCTGGCGTGATGTATTGTGCAGAGGTAGTTGCTGGGAAATACGAAACCCTCAGTTGATCAATATTATTGGAAAGCGGCGGGACCAGGGTCTTAGACAAGTAGTCGATAAAGATGTCAGTATATGGTTGAGGATAGATCTTCTCCTTCTGCATGAGGATTGTGAGGTTTTGCTGTTGGTTCAAGGCATGTTTGAGGCCTAATTGAATCCACTGGTCGAATGATTCGGAGGGACTCAACGGAACAAGGGGAGACTCTTCTTTGCCCTTCCAGGTGATGGGGAGGAATGCATTTCCAAGAGCTTTGCAAAGAGGACAAACAAATTCCTTGAGAGTAGTGTTCTCGGGATGGTGACGCGCAATTTGCTGGGTGTGTCGCCGCTGTGTCGCCAAAAAGTACTGCTCAAAACAGGAGTAATGCATTATATGCCCACAGCCAGTAGTCACAGGCCCACGAATAGTACTCTTCGCGTTGAACCCTTTACTCAGTCCAATCTTTTCACTAATGACCTCACCACCAGAAGAGTCAAGACGTCTGATGGTAGTATGGTTCTCTCCTGATACACCGAATGGTCGCACTTCTTCAGCGGACCTGTCCAGACTTGTTGGTGTTCTGAGCACCTCACGAATTCTATCGGAGTCCCTAATATCGGTCTGTCGCAGAATCGTGCTATCTTGGACCAAAGCAAATGTACCGTAGAGCCTTGAATCGCTGGTCTCTTCCTGGCACAAGATACATGTTCCGCTAGGGTATTTCCATAGCTTCTTTTCTGGGGTTGCGTCTGCATCGGACTCGAGATCGCTGAAATCTTCTTCACCCCAATCTATGTTACCCTGACTATTCAGGAATTGTTGCTGCTGCTGCTGGAACTGCGCCATCACCTTGGCTTGCCTCTCTAGTGCTTGCTTCTTCTTGATCTCCTTGTCGTTATCTGCATCAATTGCAGGAGAATTGGTGTCAATTCGGTCGAAGGGGAATTTGAGAGACGCAGTTGCCGATGAATACGTGCGAGGGCGCTTTTGCCATAGACGTTTGAGAATGTGTCGGATTTTAGGGCCAGATGCAGTGAATTCAGTCGTGACGGAAATTCTTTCCAATAAACCGACAATGGTCAAATGGCCAGCCTTGATCTCTCGGGTCTTTGACAAAGCATTCCAGTTGAATGAGTTGGAATGCTCTTCTACCATATCAGTTTCCTCGGAATCATCTCCCAATACTGCTGCAAGGATAAGATGCAGAATCACTTGAAGGAATGTCTCAACGCGCGTCGATGGGATGGTTGGCGTACACTCTTTTGCAGAGATGACGTATTCCAAACATTGATGAACAATCTGTGCAAACAACATTGTTCCGGCGAATCGGGGAAGATCTAAGAACACGCCAGAGGTGATGGGTCGAAGTTTTGGCTCAAAAACAATGTCAGATGCATTCTTGCCTGTCTTTTTCGCCATCCATTCCTTGTAGATATTCTCTGCTTCGTCTCTTTGGTTCTTTGTATAGTGTGCGCTATATGGATCAATAAGATCGAGATACTCAGGCTTCAATTCAAAAGTACCAGAGTCACTCAAGCCCTCGGGCGGGCGGAAGTTGGCGACGTCTTCCAAGACATCTTGGAACATGTCTGAGTCCAGAAGCTTGTCACTAAGGCGGGTCGAGAGATCGGAGAAAGACAGCGGCTTGAAGCACAAAACATGAGCGATGTCACGTTTGATGTTTTCGTGGGTGAGTTGAGTGCTGTCATCGATGGCAGTCAGAGATGTTCGGTCCGTCAGGAGAATCACCAATAGATGAACAAATTCCTCTGCCACATCCACAATCTGGGTATCTTCGTATCCAGGACGGGGCATGTAATTTCGAGCCATCCAATCAACCATGCCGAAACGGTGTGCTATAGAAGCAAGGACTCTGCTAGGATCACAAGTGACTAGGGCAGTCTGGAGAAGGAAGATATCTCTGTAGTATGCAAAATCACGAGAAGAGACTCCACGGTACTGGGACATTTGATGCCGAAGACTGAGACCATTCCGAACCCACATTCCAGCCTTCATTTGCGCCAGCCAAGCGCAAACTCGAAGTGGATAGTCAAACATAGCCAGGAGCAAGTCCTCGGGTCCAAGGGCAAGCAAAATATCATCGATACTACTGGGGTTGGCAGCCCGAGCGGCATGAATCTTACTCCTTGCCGCATTGGCAGCGTCAAAGAGCACGCCACGCATAGTCTCGCTGCTTATATCTCGTCCGCATTCAATAAGCCACGACAATGTGTAGTGTAGGGCATGGTGGAAACTGATAGATCCACGTTCCACCACGAATTCAACCACCCGATGGCAGGGCACTTGGCCAGAGGTGCCGACCTCAAAGTCGAAAGGTGGCAGTAGCTTGAATCTTAATTCATCCTTTATTTCTGCCTGGTCGAACCGCTTGCGTTCTACGCCAGCTGAATGGATAATCGCTGTAGTGGTAGTGGTCTCAATTGCCCTCAGAAGGTTGTCACCGTTGTCAATCTCAGGGTGGCGGAAAGACTCGCAGAATTGGCGGCAAAGTCGGTTGATTTCCCGCATGAGAATTGACGCACTGATCCAAGCATCCGTTTCATACTCAACGTGTTCACCAACAGCGCGGACATTAGGGCAAATACCCTGTGACAGCTTGACGAGGTCAAGGAATTGAGGAAGATATTGTTCTTCGGTCCGTACACGATGCTGTACGTATTCAGATTGGAGAAGGTATCGCAAGTCAAGGAAGAAGTGGTAGAGACGTCTGTTTGTGACTGAGCCGGCATCAAATGCCAGGGTGGCGTTGGGGTCGACGGATTGTGGTTCGCCAACTTGTCTCGTGGTTAAGAAGGTGTAGAGAATAGACATCACCTTTGTGAGGAAGTTGCCCCGTACGACAATTTCTTCAGTGATGGAAGGGGTCGTGAGAAGCTGCAATGAAAGGTTGACAATCGAGTGGTCCGGTTCTCGATCTGCAATGAGGTAAAGTTGGGCCAGAGCCGTGTACAACGCAGACAAACGAAGACCCATAATGCGCTTGAACTGGGGAACATTAACAACCGTGCTGATGTAGAGATCACGCAGGTCTGTTCGTGTCTTCTTCCACAGCCTCAAGTCATACAGCACCAGCCAGTCTAGGCGAGTACGCTGCCACAAGTCTTCATATGGAGGGACTTCTTCGCCCGGGGCGGGAATGGGCGGTCGGACCTGCCAGTGACTGTCCGTGTTCGAAGGCCGTTGCCGGTACGAACCAGGAGTCTTGGGAATGGGGATATAACCTGTAGGGGCGGATTCAGGGCCAGGACTTTGAGATGCGGACGGGCCTCGTTCGGTAGAGGACCGATCTGCGGGTTGAGTCAGTGCCGGTCGAGGTGGTGGCTGTGTGCCAGTGAGTCCGGCGAGGATGCGCTCTGCTAGAGCAAGTTCCTCATTGGCACCTGCCAAGACCATATCTTCGTCTTCTTCCCGATCACGAGAAAGTTCGATGTCCATCTCGTCGTCATCTTCATCATCAGCATCGTGGGCCTCGACATAGTCTTCGTCTTCATCTTCGTCTATAGCATCGTCATCAAGCATATCGTCTTCGTCCTCGTCCTCGTCTTCGTCGGCGGTCACGAGGACCTGGCCATGATTAGGCAAATTAATCATGAGCGTGCGACCTGGAAGATTCTCAGTCCGCTGATGATCGTCAATGCCCTTCATGCCGATATCTTCGTTATATCCCCCACTGCCCTTATTCCAGGGCATAAGCATTTCCTCGCAGATGGTCTGTCTGAAAATCTCATTGTCGTCGAGGATCTCACAGCGGGCAATATCAGCCAACCACTCCACTATTGTTGTGCACATTTGCTCGCGGAAAGTATCCCGCGCAGAGCGCACCGTGACGGTAACCTTGATCTCCTCGATTATCTTAGAAACCCCTAAGAGCCTGTTCAGGTCCCTCGAATACTTTATCACACTACGGCCCATATCGTTCGTTTCATGAGCCCGTGCAACGCCGAAGCTATCTCGTTCACGACAAGCACGCGTGACCTGGTGAGAGACATCGCGAATTGTATGCTTCTCATCATTCCACAGCAGGACCGCAAATTCAGGTTCTTCCTCCTCTTCATCGCCAGCGCCGTACCAGTCCGGACGTAATCTAGAGGCCTCCTCATCTTGCCTAATGCCCTCGGCGGTCTTTGGCAGCCGCAATTGCTCCGGGGAGCAAGAGATAACATCACAGAAGTAGTCGAGCACACGGGATATAGTCAAGCGAATTGAAGCCACAAGCTCCGAAGGCAACACCCGCTGCGCCCGTTCCTTTCCCTTAGTATCACCACTGTCGGTATGAATTGCGCAAAACAGCGGAAGGCGCCATGCTTCGTCATCACCACAATCACAGCAGCCACAGTTTCCGGAGGAAAGCGAAATCTGATATTGATGCCCAGTGTGATCCGAGGAATCGAAGCATCGACTACACAACACGCACGTATCATCTGCGGCACAGGTCACGCACCGGTATGTGGCTTCCCCAGCACGGAAGATATGACCGCAGCGCTTGCCCCGTGCTGCCTCGCTGTATTCAGCTCCTTCCCGGGCACCTTGAGCCTCCGCTAGTTTCCATGGTCCGGCCGGAGTTCCCTCTGGAAACAGCTGTTGTAATAATTCTGCGTCGTGTCCGACAAGCGATCGGAAGAGAAGCTCTAGCAGGTCTTTCTCGGCAGCGGGGCCATAGCGGAAGTTGTGTTTCTTGGGCAAACGGAGAAGACCATCACCGAGCAGCTTCTCACATTCCCCGAGCATGAGCATGATTTAGTACTGTGGCGTGTATACCGTAGCGGTCGCTCAGGCTATCACAAGGGAGTGATGGAACAGAGCGCCGTTGTCGCGACAATGCGCTCGAGGTAGTAATGGTCCGACGCAGGTGGTTTCTTCGCGGCTATGCAGGCGGGAAGGAAATTTTCAAGTGAGGATTCAAGAGATCGGTCCGGATTGAGTCGATATGGTTCTCGGGTGTAGTTCACGTTGCTCACACGATGCTTTGTGGTGGGGGGGAAGTGAGAGCAACGGGTGAAGTGGACCAATGCAGGCGAACAGATGAGCACAGATACGGTGAAGTCATACGCGATTGAAATTTAAATGCAAAGCTCAGGGTCCAAAAGGCCAAAAAAATCCAAGAAGAAATCAATCTAAGGGTTGTTTGTAGAGACCGGAAGGTAACATTTTTCGCTATGACATCGATGGAACCGGTCTGTCAGGAAACGCCACAGCCACGCTACGGCCTGATCACTACCTATGTACTGAAAAACACGCCACGGTTCGAAGACTCCAAGGTACAAAGGGGAGAACAGTCGGCTGCTTCTGTGGCCTCTGTACTTAAGGATGTTAAACTTTATCAATCTGATCTATTTGGCCGAAGGTGATCTTATTTAGGGACATTAGATGTATGAATATTTCAATGTCTTTCGAGATCTCTTACTAGATCTCTTGTATGACTATATATATTTTTCTTCTTGGTGTTATAACCATCAAGGAGAATGAATAACAGCACGGAGTATGAAGATTTTAATATGTATGATATACCGAGGCGATGAAACGTGCAAACTATACAGAGGACCTTTCTACGTATAATCAGGGCTTGAAAGTCAAAATACAGATTTCCTTCTATCAAGTACAAGCCCACATATGGGATGAGAAACAACAGGCACGAGCTTCACTGGCTTTTCCATGCCCCTTTACCCGCGGTGAAATACCCGACATCACTCGGCAAGTCCATTTACTCGTCATCTTCCTCCTCCTTAACCATATAACGGTGCTTGATGTCCTTCCATTGGCGCTATGAAGTGAGGAAACAGTCAGCGTGGGTTCTAGTCTCGGGTATTGTAGACGGTCTATCGGGAAAGAGGTTCACATACGCCGTGGTTCCAGCTGTCCCAGATCTTGTTGGAGGTGATGTCGAAGGCACTGTGTTGACATTGCATGATCAGTATTCTGTATCAAGCTGTACAGCATGTCTAGCATGCTTGGGGACTGGATGTAACCCACAGCTCAAAAGCGAAGGCGCCGGCAAAAGCAGTGGTCAGCAGAACAGTGTTCTTGCGGATGAAGGTCCTAAACGCAGCAAAGAATGCATCGGTTAGATTCGAATTGGACAGTTTCAATTGCGATCGTAGGACCTAGGGAAGGGAGACATGCGAGTAGATAACGTTTGCGAACTGTGATGCGAGAGGTCAATTAGTACTGGACGTAGTAAGGCAAATAGGGGAAATGGAAGAGGAAGTATAGACATACACCAGCCATTGTGAGAGATTGGGGTGTTTTCACACGACCTAAATTAAAGGATTCAAGAGGAGTATGGGGCAACGAGAGTTGAAGTTGTGAGGTTGAAGTTGCGAAGGTTGAATCTGCGGGAATTGCCGGTTCGCTGATTGGCCGAGCCTCCGGCCTTCCGCACTCAACTTTCAATGTTCGCGTTGTTTTCTCTCTGGATCTTTAAAGATATTGATCCTTGCCTTGGAGCTTGACTCTGTCAAGTTGCTATCAGACATTTCATTTTTCACCAGTTCATTAGTCCATTCCTACAAACCGCACCATGGCCTCCAACGTCGCCAGGTCCGGCATCACCACCGATGCCCAAACCGGCGAACGATACATTCCCTCCTCAGTCCGTGCCGACGGTTCTAAACGCAAGGAGATCCGGGTGCGCCCCGGCTACAAACCCCCCGAGGATGTCGAACTATACAAGAACCGGGCGGCGGCAGCATGGAAAACCCGCGGAAAAGGCGGGGTGCCGGGAGCGGAAGCATTGAGCAGCGAAGACGACAAGACCAGGACCACAGCGAAACCCACAGTCACCGCCACCACTGCCGCCAGCAACAAGAACGCTAAACGCCGCGAGGCTAAGCGGAATGCGAAGGAAACCGGCGAAGCCGGGCCTACCGCTGAGG
The DNA here is from genome assembly GCA_023627375.1 of Penicillium paneum. NCBI lineage: Eukaryota > Fungi > Ascomycota > Eurotiomycetes > Eurotiales > Aspergillaceae > Penicillium > Penicillium paneum. The sequence continues at coordinate 140,892 of JAMAFK010000048.1, forward strand.
GCAAGGGCGCGGAGTCGAACAACTGGCGTGTCCCCGCACCCGCACCTAAGGATGACAAGCCTGCTGAAGAGCCGATTGATCTTGAAGCCGAGAAGGAGAAGAAAGCCCGCAGTCTGAAGAAGAAACTACGCCAGGCGCGGGATCTTCGCGAAAAGAAGCAGCTGGGAGAGGCGCTGTTGCCCGAGCAGTTGGAGAAAGTCATCAAAATTCAAGAACTTGTTCGGCAGCTGGATGTATTGGGTTTTGATTCCAATGGTGACAAGAAGACTGGTGACAGCAATGGGAATGCCTGAATGCCTTTTTGAACCCTCAGACGCGGGGTAAAATCAGATTCAATATCCCATATCCATGTGTCGAGTATATGTCAATGTGCATATCATCAGGGCTTCCCGCAAGCACCCCGGGACCCACGAAACTATCCTACACCATTGTGGCAATTGGTTGGAAGTAGGTGGGTGAGAATCACCACCTATATGGCAGGAGACATTAAATTGGTTTCAGCCTTCCATTCACCCATCGCTTCGCATGTGGGAGATTTTGGATGCTGTCACATCTCTCTACCATCCCCTCGATCGGGAGTATGGGTGCTCTCGCCCTTGACCCTGATTTAGGATCAGAACCGAGGATGGTAACAGACTTCACAAATGGGTCAACTTTAGCCTGAGGTTGACCGACGATGCGCTGGCAGTGAATTAGACATTAGAAATTGAACATTTGATATCCGGCCAACGCCGTCGATTTCTAACTCTCAACGAGAAATATGTTGTTTTATTGATACATTTACTATACATCGCTTTGGCCTTCTCTGGTGTACCTTTCCAAGTACAAGTAGCAAAGCCACCTGGACTAGTCACAAAGCATCAGATTTTGGAGTCAACAAGACGGACAGGAGACATCACAATGCCACCCTCAAGTTTCCAGCTCTCATAATCAAACGAAGTCCATGGACGCCACGGACTGGGCTCGTGGTTGAGCCGGTTTCTTCCGATGCCGTAGGTAGCAGATAGAATACCCTGCTTGACACAGTCGCCCACACTTACGCCATTATACCAATTTCCAGCGAGTGTAAGCCGGCCGTTGTACTCTTTGCGAACTACATCCGAGAGCTCATACATGCGATCCAGATGGCCGACTGTGTACTGGGGAATAGCATCCTTCTGGAGACGGGTCCGTGCGACAGTCGGGGTATCAGTGATATTCATGTGTCTCTTGAGCATGTCGCGGGCCATTTTCACTGCGGTGTCGTGGTCTGGATACTCTTCGAAGCCATCCCAGTAATGTCCACCTAGCATGACGGTGAGTTTCGTTCCAGGTGCGGAATCTTGGCTGACTTCAGATGATGAAGGGTCCGTCCCGTTCCCTACACTAGAGGACGAGGCGAAGATGACGCCAAGTCCACATTCTGGGTTCTGTTTGTAGGGAATCGAACGTGGTATAAGGTATCCAAAGCCATCTTCCACGGGTAGAAGGTTGGGATTTGGGTAATACAGATTGACGACTATTACCGTCACGGCATAGTCCTGTTTTCGTAGCAGATCTGGGGTCCAGCCGACAGGTTTCAGCTGGGCATGTGGATGATCGATTTTCCGCATGGTCTTCGCAAGTGCAACCGGAGGAATTGTGGAGATAACATATTCATAATCAAAAGTCTTGACTTGGTTGAATTTGGGTGACCAATGTTCCATCTATTGACAGTCGGCATCAGTTTCGGCGCCTAGGGAGCTTAGGCATATAGCATAGCAAGGCAGAATAATTCACATACCGCAATCGCACGAGAACCTGCCCATGCACTCAAACCTTTGATCTCCGTGTTCATTCGGAAGCTGACTTTGCCGGATGCTTTCAATGAAGCGACCAGTGCTTCAGTAAGCTGGCCAACTCCCCTCTTAAAGGTGAAAGTACTAGCCCCAGCTGCGAGGACTTCTAAATCATGCTGACGGCGCACTAATTCAGCGCTTGCAGAAATGGCGTCTATAGCCATAAAGTCTTCCATATTTCGAGTCTTCGTTTTCGAGAGCGACCTGGAGATGAGAGAGGCCGTAACTCCACCAGAAACTAACCCACCGATGCCCCCAATGCCTCCCTCAAGATTGCGGACGCTCCCCAACAGTGTTTGAGCACTCAATCGATCGATATCACCCGCATAAATTCCATGATACACAGCGGAGACTATATTATCTGCAACATTGGGGCCAAAACGACGTCCAATGAAGTCCGCAACAGACTCATCTTTCGCCCATTCAGTTGGGTGGCGGGGTGGAGTGAAGACATCCTTAGCTATCCCTGAAAGAAATTTGTTAAATAGCGGCTCCATCATAGTATTCACAAAGCTGTCGAAGTTTTCCGCAAAAGAAAGTTCAGGCTTCGGCGCCGGCATACGAACGAGATGATCCGGGTAGTAAATATAGCGATTCTGGGCCGCGGGGCTCGTGCTCGGGGTAACAATGAGGTCTTTGTACAAGCCTAGATTTGTAGCCTTCCCGTGGGGTCAGCATATCAAGGGACTGCAATTCAGAGCATGCACACGCGAGCAATTCTCACTAGGTAAAGCAGAGGGAGTGACCCTGGGAGCGAGCTCCTTAAAGTCCGCGGCCCATACTCGAACACGACATTGCCACCATCGACAGGAACTGTTTCGGAATTTATCCATCCACCGAGCCGGTCTGTCTTCTCGAACAAGTTGACCGACTTGCATGTGGGGTCTTGCGCGAGTTGCCAGGCGGCTGTGAGCCCTGTGATGCCACCGCCAAGCACGGCGGCCGAGTATGTGCATTTTTGACCATTGAGGAGATGAGTCAATTGCCTTCGTCTTGGTCTCAGTGCTCTAGAGACACATGGTAGCCGCATATCTGCTGATCGGAGTAAGGTCTGGTTCGCAGTTGGTTGGAGAATTAAAGCTAAACCCAAAGGTACTCGGTTCCGTTCTTACTTAAGCTACGCGGGGACCTCGGGAGTCCTAAATAAGAGCCCTCTAGCTCACTTTTACGACAATTCTACAAGCTCGCACAATGGTTCATGAGACATTCGCGAATGTGTCTTCGCTTCGGTATTATTCTTTTAGAGATCAACGGGGGAATCTATGAACAGGACAGAAAATAGTATCTGAAACAAAAGCAAATGCATAAAGAGTATCAACGCCCCTCGCTCCAGCCATTCCTCGTTCATTGATCAAGATCGGGTTGTACATGGTATTATTCGCTTCGGAAACAGACTGTTGTGGGAGTGTTTTTCTAGGTTTCGGTTTTTAAACAGTGATTTTTCTTCATTGAGTGTCATGTCAGGCGGAGTCACGCCGTCAGCTCCTGGCTCTGAGTGTTCTCCTCGGTCTCCGGCTTGATCAATTCTTGCGGTCCATCCAGATCCGTAACGAACTTGCGCTCACTGACATGCTCTGCGGAGCGCGGAGTCCACACCTTGTCAGCGTAAGCACCGCGCTGACCCTCTGCGTGCTTGTAGGTGCACTTGGGGTTCAGGCAGGGATTGAACTTGCAGGCGGTCTCGAGATGTGTAAACTTGCATCCTTCAGTCTTGCAGTCGGCTCCATTGCGGCAGACTGGCATACTCGGGTGCTTGAAGTGGCAAGTTGGGTTGGTGCAGTGAGGGAAGAACCGACACATGGCCTCTGCCTGGTGTGCGGATCGCACTGCTGGTGAAGGGTGGCGTCCGGTGCATTTCTTGTTCTTGCAAGCTGCACCGAAGGCGCAAGTATCAGAAAGATCGATTGAAGTACCTTCGGGGGCGGCAGGTGATTGATGGGCGAACGGGCAATCCTGGCGCGTGCATCGTTGGTTGAAGCGACAAACATTGTCGGGGTTGCTTTCATCTTGTTCACCACCGGCTGTGCTGTCCATATCCACGTCTGCTCCTTCTGCCGCTCTCGACTTGTTGTAACTGCGCTTTCCTCCACGATGGCCACCTCGCTCGACCCGATTGAAGAGCGAACGACCTTGAGAGCCATTCTGGGAACCAGTTTGGAATGCTGGATTTACAGCGGGTGGCATAAAGCCAGGCATGAATTGAGACATCATCCGCGCTTGTTCTTCCAACATCGACATAAGCTGCATCTGGTTTTCCGGGGTCATCTGCATCATGGGGCTGCCTTGCATTCCCATGGCACGACCACCGCGACCATTTTGCTGTCCGACGCCTCTCATTTGACCCCGGCCATTGTGACCAATGCGCCCGTTTCCTTGGCCGCGCACACGATGTAGAGCTGCATCCGAGCCACGATCCAGGTTTCTATTGATTTGGTTCAACATTCTTCCCTTGCCGCCTCTACCGTTACGCATCGCTTTCGGTCCCGTGGGGCTATTGAGGAGCAACTGTCAGCATGTTGTAAACATTGGCAGAAAGGCATGGTAAAAACTTACATCTCGTTTCCGGCCTCGCCCATCTCGGCATCCTGGCCATTGGTCTCTCCAAACGGATTGGGCTGAGTTTGGGTTGAGTTATCGAATTCCATTGCCGAAGGGTTCAACTGTCCCATGGTAGCATCGGTCGAGGCTGGAGCAACCCCATTAATTTGTTGGTTGAGGATCTCGACTTGAGAAAAAAGCCATTGTGAAAACTCGAGGGCCGCAGTATCACCTTCCTGGAGGCCAAGGAAATCTTTTGAAAGTTCAGTGGCAATTTGTTCCTCTGTCTTGCCGTTGACTAGCATGAGAACAATGTATTCGATCAGTGGTGACTCTTGGCCATCACTCCAACCCATCTCCACCAATTTCGGTTGGATGACGTTTGCGACTGCTTGCGCAAGAGGCGTCTCCAAAACAATTTGAGGCATCATGGCGACGGTGATTGTGAAGTTAGGAGAAAGTGACAGGTTGGTGAGAAATTCACAAAGAGCGAGCTTTGCTGATAAAAGAACTTGCGCCACCCGATAAAGGCGTTTCTGATCTTATCGGCGCCACTAACGATGAAGATGCGATGAAAACGGTATGTGGTAGCGTTGAGGTCAAAAGTGAGTTTAATAGACCAGTAGCAGGTTCTGGTAGAGAAAGTAAGACTTTAGCAAGCAGATAGAAGTGAAGCTAAAGACCCGGGCGACCAAAACGGATGTTTGATCACGTGTCTGAGGCTGGCCAGCGGTGAGGTGGGGCAGTACATACAATGCACCACGATGCCGTCAAGACCGATTTGTATCAATTAAAAAGAGCTCTTGATCCTATTATCGAATGATACCTGAATGGTCAGATAAAAGAGGTAAAGGTTGAGCTGTCGGAAGACACAAGGAGTTGATTTTGCAACTATTGAATTTCTACTTATGTAGTTTGTACATTCACAATGGCCATTGTTCCACTACCAAGTCATTGAGTTGTTGTGAATGGGTCTCAAGGTTTCCGTACACAATGAGAGATATTCAGACAAAGAGCTTACCGGTCAACTGACATCCGAGAAAGGAAACTGTCTTGAGGCAAGTACCCGTGAGGGCACAGTGTGAGAGCGATGATCCACTAGATCACGTGAAGGCTTGATAGATCCACTAGCTCCCCTCAACTGCGCATATCATCGGCCTCTTCAACTGCTCCGGTGGCTCAACTGTGTTGTGCGGCCGGGTCTCGAGGCTCTTTGAGGCTGTAGCCTAACGTAATCGGTAAGCGAGTCGGCCATGTAAGCCAGCCGGCCATCCCAAAACACATAGTAAATGGGATAAATTACA